>JBBPDA010000021.1:16928640-16969103 GCA_037974385.1 Arnoldichthys spilopterus | reverse complement strand
GGAACCTTGCTCAAGGGAACCTCAGTAGTGCCCGGGCCAGGACTCGAACCTGCGACCTTCAGGTCCCAAAGGCAGTGGCCACCACTGCCCAAGTGAGTAGCTGTTCCCATCATATCATGGCAGCACTACTCCCACATACAGTCCAGCCTTCAGTATGTATGAAATAGTTGCTGATTGAAGTGTAAACTCAAGCAGTGAAGGAAAGAGTGGCATTATTTGGAACCTGGTACGGGATGTGGGTTCAAACGGAGGCCAGCTTTGCATGCAGGGAGCAGACTCTGAGATTAGATTGCCCCGTGGAACGAGAGATCAGGTAGGCAAACAGATACAAGCTAGAGCAACTACATTGAGAGAGAAAGATCGAGAGGCCTACAGTTTGGCATTGATCCCTCTGTGGCCCAGTAGAGGCTAACGCCAAAGTAACTAATGTAGTCGGCTATCGATTCTTCAGTTTCAGGGTTGGCTGAGTGGTCCAGCGTTGCTGCCTTGTACAGAGCAAAACAGAGCTGGCCTTAATGTGCATCCACACACCTTCCAAACCAAACCACCCACCTAGCCCACTTTCTGTGTGTGTATGTTTTTTTTCTTGTTTTTTTGCCGGGAAGCGGCTCGTTTTCTTGTATTTTGTATGTGATGAGAGGCGTTTGATGGCTAGAGAGAGGGGGAGACAGAGTACATGGAGAATCAGAATTATGGATTTCCCCTCTACCCTTGATCTTCATGGGAAAAAGAGATAGTATGGGAGGGAGTGGGTGGAAAGGTAAAAAGAAGCATCTCTGCCTGAGTGCCAATATGGTTCAGAGGGGAAAGGGATCAATACCTCACCATACTGTCTTGTCCCTTCGTTTTTCAGCAATGCATAAAAAAGGGCATTCTTATTCATCTATCTGGATGAGCACAGTAGTCATTCACTTAATAGGGTATTCAAATAAGGCACATGTAGTGCTGGGCAGTACTGGTAGAATTCAATATCACACTGTTTCCCGAATCTACCACTGTGTCAAATGATATTTAAGTCTGTGGTAATAAAGCTAAAGACCTCCTGAGTGCAGCTACTTTGTGCTAAAAACTAGAGAATGGAGAACAGGCCTGACTGAATTGTCATTTTCTTTTGTTTTCTGCTCTAATTCAACATATATGCAAATATTGATCTTTTAATAATGCTTAAGCTCAGTTTCTAGAGTGGCGCAACCATCTCAGTGTTAGTCCTGTCATCAGGAGAGCATGATTTTGATGACCAGGGATGTCACAGTGATTCATGGTTGGGAGTACAAGAAAGCAGGTGTTTTAGGTACCCCGACGTCATGTGCTTGTTGAAAATTTACATCAAACAGAACGTGTCATCGTGGGCTTTGTGTAGTGTCAGGTGAAGCAACAGTTTACACTTGATTCATGCTGATGCATACCTTGCTCACTCTGCAGGTCAGGTGCACTTTTTGCAGGTGAGATGATTTCACATGTGGCACGGTAACCAGTTATGTCATGCCTATAGTCACAAGCTTTTTGCAACTACTCAATATAAAGTGACTATTTGTCATTGTGAACACACTCAAGCACCACTACAAAAGGTGACCTCTGCATTTAATCACTCATGCACACATGGAGCAGTGCCAGCTATCAACAGTGCCCAGGGAGCACTGTAGCTTGACGGTACCTTAGTGGTTCCCAGACTGGGACTTAAACCTGCAACCTTCGGTACTCAAGGGCAACCAACAAGTGTACTCATTACTCTCAGCACCCTCACTTCCCCTGCCCCTTTAAGAGAGCCAAACTAGCCATAATTTTTCCCATCATCACCTGCAACGCATGCCAACTCAGCTGTCTCTTACCTAACAGAATTTGTCAGTGTTATAAGGTCAGAAATAAGGTAGCAGCACTTCATGTGACTGAGAGAAAGCACATGCTCACCCTTCCAACCTGAATGTGGTAGGGTATATCTAGCCAACAGGTGAATGGGACGTGGACTGCAAAAAAAAAAAAGCTGATATTCACCCAGAAAAAGGTGTTTTAAATGCCCCACTGATGACTTAGGCCTATGTGTGAATTGGAGGTTACATTACTCTGTTAAGGTGTGGCTTATTTCTGTCACAAAGGAGCCTTATGCCTCTAATAGTCGTTGCTTTATCTATGGCAACCGTTCATGCTGCCACTCCAAAGCTTCGCAACACGATCTGGAAGGTCATGTGATCTACGCTTCACTTGCTGAGGGAAAGGGGAAATGGCTTCGAGGCTCAGAGGATCGGTATCGTGAAAGTAAATGAGAGATCACGGCCTCAATTCACAAACTGTTTGCTTTACTTCTGCTTATTTAGAGGCTCTTAATCCACATACTCGTGAAAAGGCATGTGTGTGTGTGTGTATGTGTGTGTGTTTGTGTGTGTGTGAGCATGGGACACTGGGCTGATGTCAGGCTTATAGCTCTTTAGAAGCATTACGTCGGCACAGCCAAAGGATTGACTCTTGCAGGGTTCAGCTCGCAGGCACAATTCTTTTCCCCAAGGGGAAGTCAAAGCCATAAGCACCCCTCCCCTCCCCCAATGCTTCATGTAGACCTTCCCCTCCCACTCTCTTTCTTTCTTCCCTATACTTACTGCAGATCCCATCCCCCCCTGCCACCTATACTTAACGTAGATTACCTCCCTGTCTTTAGTGTAGGCTGTCCCCAACTAAGCATTTTCTAAGACCAACCAAAGCACCTGGTAAAAAAAAAAAAAAATAATTGTAAATAACCATTTCAGAAAAATACTGGACTGTAGAACTCTAATGGAGGCTTATGTCCGAAGTGCAGAATGCTGTTGATTGGATACTCTAAGTTGCTCGTAGGTGTGAGAATGTGTTTGAATGGTTGTCTGTCTGTGTTGCCCTGCGATGGGTTGGCCTCCTGTCCTGGGTGAACCCTGCCTTGGGCCCATAGTCATCTGGGATTGGCTCCGATTTCCCTGCAACCCAAAATGGAATAAGCGGCTTGGAAAATGGATGGATGGACACCAATACCATCGTACTGGTATAGATTGGCCAGTGCTAAAAATAAGTCAGAATAAATAAATTCAATTTAAAAAAGCATATGAAATTAGTTGGCTGGTGATTTTAGAGAAGACCTTCCCCACACCAGCGCCTCCACCCAACAGACTAACCAGTGGACTGTCTGCCAGTCGTGTTACATGGGAGGTTAGCGCCTGGCATGTTGATGGCAGGGTTGGCTAGGCTATGGCATTAACCAGCGAGGGAGCTAGAAGGAGCTTAAACACTGTTGAAGAAAATTGATGGGGGATCATTAGTGGGAAGAGCCAAGTCTCTTGTGTGCCATAGGCTGCCAAGAGTTATATCTGGACAGCGAGAGGGAGGGGTTCTTACTCATACCGATAAATAATCCCACACACCGGTGTACGCTTAACTAAAAAGAGTGCTCCGCCAACGTAGCCTTGACCTCACACTCCTACACTCGTGCTAGGCGAGCAGAAGTTTGGTTAAATAACAGGCAATGTTTTTTTTCCACCCAGAAGTCTGAGCCGTGGAGAAGTTTTGGCTCACTTTTTGGTGCAGCTAGCACACGCTCCAGACCAAAATTTAGGATCCAAACATTTTATTCTTTCTCTCTCTCTCTCTCTCTCTCTCTCTTGATCTCTCTCGACCTCCCTCTGCTAAGGCTTGCCTGGCTCATGAATGGTTTTTGCTGCAGTAAATCGGCCTGGTTTCCCCGTCAGGAACTGAGTTGAGAGGCTCACTGCTGGAAGGGGGCTCGCCAAGCAATAATAAAACAAAGAAACAGAAATGCGATTCATATGTCCGTATGTTCCCCCAGCGACAGGCCTTTTAAAGGGAAATGCAGAGCCACTGGTCCCTTCTCCATTCATGCTGCCAACATGAAAGGTGCGCGGTCCTACAACTCCAAGCATGACTCTTTCCTTTTTGCAGCTCGTGGAAAAATGTGTGTTTGGGCGACTGTCCTAAGAAGGGGAAGTGGGTCTGATTTACACGCTGGCTTGGTGGGGACGGAGGGCCGAGTGCTTTGGAAGCGACGTCGCAGTGAACAGGGCCTTGCTGTAAGGTTGACTCCAGTTCACTCGCAGATTGTGTTGTTGGCTGGAGCTCCATTGCTGAGCACCCAGGGACCACTGGCTGGATGAAAAGAGCTGTGTAAATAAAAAAGTTCATTCAATTTTTTCCGGCTCGTTAGGTGGTTTTTCTCTCTGTCTCTGCCTCCCACCTCTCTCTCTCTCTCTTTCTCTCTCTCTCTTTCCCTCTCTCTCTCGCTCTCTCTCTCGCATCCCCTTTTCTTTGTCACCCCTCCCTTTTTTTCTTGTTTCATTGCACATGTGCTGTGTAGGCTCCCAGGCTTTAAAACCCACTGAATGGTCTCCATTAAAGCAGCGTCCAGAAACAAACAGCTGCTGCCAGATGTTCCAGAATATACATCCAAATGCAGTTCTGAAGTACTGACTGGTTTTGGAGTGCAAGTATGAGCATTAAAACTGGCTCCAGATGGGAATAAATTAATAGTTTATAGTGATTTTGCTTGAGTAGTGCACTTTAAGGCCAACACATTTAAATATGGTTGATTAATCTATAGATGGTTTTTGAGTAATCTTGGATTTCAATCTTATGGATTTTACTGAACAAAAAAACCTTGTAAAACCTTTAAAATGTTCCAGAATAGTTAATTCCATAATTTATTCATTTTCCAAACTGCTTCTACCAATTTGGGGTGTGGGGAAGCTGGAGCCAATCCTAGCCAACTGTGGGCCCAAGACAGGGTAGAAGACCTCTCACACCTACGGGTAGTGTATAGTATCCAATCAACCTATGTTAAGCCTTGGGACAGTGGGAGGAAACCCACACGCACTTGGGGAGAGCTTGTAAACTCCACAGAGAAAGGCACCTGTGGCTGACCCAGGTATCGAGACCAGGAGCTTCTTGCTGCGAGGCAACCATTGCACCGCCGTGCCACTTCAGGAATAGCTTTTGTGGGAAATGCCAGCATTAGGGAGGGGATATAGACTAATGATTTAAATGAAGACATGAAAATCTGGACCTTGAATCCATATTCCGCTTCTGGATTTGTTTAATCACCAGTACCTACTTGAACCGTTGATGTAATAGATTGGCTACCTAGAGTCATATGTATTGGTGATGACCGGAGTATGGATTCGGGGTCTATATTTGAAGACCTCTGTACTCAACTAGACCAGTTAAGGACAATAAAAAAATACAAAAATAGTGTGAAAGCTAAATTTTAGTAGAAGATGTGGTTTAATTACGTAATCTACTCTATAAACTGTGACATCCTCATTATTGGTACATGTTCTTTTTTATTAGATTTCCTGGCCTTATCTGATCAATGCACATTACCTTATTTTTGGTTTTAACATGGTTATCGTGCTGTGGAGCAGGGGTTCAGTGGAACAAGTGGCAAAGACTATGCAGGAATGTGGCAGGGTAATCTGCTGGAGGCCAGGGCAGGAGTAATAGCAGGACACACGGTGAGTGGATTTGGCCCGCATGATTAAGGGTGGGGTGCTGTGAATTAAGCAGGGGGTGGGCTGAAAATAGAGGAAATGCAATCTGTACCACAACACCTCTCTGGTGGAAGCAATCCGTCTGACCTGGGTCTATTGCCTGGACGTGGCAGGGCACTAGGGGGTTGTTTCCGCTGCCTTGGGGTTTTTATCGATAGGTTTTGTGTTGTTCGGTCAGGGAGTTTTGCTGTGGCTATTTGTGTGTATTTATTTATTTATTTATTTATTATTTCATACGAGGACAATGAGCTCTTAATAATAAACCTTGAGCCTGACAGGGAGAAGGTGGGGTCGGGGCGGTGGGGCGGAGCAGCCGTTAATCGGAGGCGAGAGAGTTACAAGGGCAGCGAGGCGTGTATGTGTGTGGAAATGGACGTGTGAGCGCACATGAATATGTGTGTGTCTGCGTGAGTATGTTGTGGCCCTGTGGCTCACGTTCCCCGCTCCACTCCCCCTGATCCTGACCCACTTTCTCCCCTCCCTCCCTCATTCTCTGTCTCTCTGTCTCTCTCTGTCTCTCTCTCACCACACTCTCTCCCTCTTTAATTGCTGCTCAGCACACCAAGGCCATCTGTTCAGCTGGGGCCTGTCGCCATGGAGATGCTGGGAGGCTTTTCGGATTTGTGGCGGACTGACCAGCAGGGGTGGAAGGGTCAGGCGTGTGGAGAGTAGGCGGCAGTCATAGGGCCAGTAGAACTGTGCCACGGGACGCGCCTCTCAATGGACGTCGGCAAGGCCACGCCTTCCTGGGGATGACCGGCTTATCCTGGGCTTGTGTACACACCTCCTGCTGGTATAAATTAGTCTGTGGACATGGCCAAATGCTACAGATATTGAGCGTAGTGGATGCTAAAGAAGCTAACATTGCTAATAAACCATTTTTACAAGTATTAGCAAGTGTTCAGAGAAATCAAAAATTTAAGGCAGTGGATTAACTATCCATCCATTCATTTTGCAAACTGTTTCTTCCATTCTGGGTCACGGGGAAGCTGGAGCCAATCCTAGCTGAGTACAGTGGCCTAAGGTGGGGTTTACCCAGGATAGGAGGCCAACCCATCACAGGGCAACACATAGACATACGACTACAACAAACTACAAACACACACACTCACATGTATGAGCAATGGAGAGTTTTCAATCAACATATCGCAAGCCTTTGGACAGGGGGAGAAAACCGGAGCGTGGATCAACCAAGAAAATGTTCTGTTAATTTAACTATAACATCTATTAGCTGAACGTGTAATGCTGCCTTCAAGTTCTCCTTGGGAGTTCTATCTTAGGTCCCAATTCAGAGGTCCCAATTGCGAAGTGTTAAGGTGATTTTGGTCAGACACAAGTTAAGTGAAGGTCATTGTGAACACACTCAAGCACCACAACAACCTCTGCATTTAACCCATCACATGTGCACACGTGGCGCAGTGGGTAGCTATCAACAGCACCCGGGAAGCAGTGTAGCAAGACGATACCTTGCTCAAGGGTACCTCACAGGTGCCCGGGCTAGCAACCTTCAGTTCACAGGGGCAACCACTAAGGTCCTAACCACTACGCCACCACTGCCCACAAGATGCATACAATGAGAGTACTGCTGCCTTGTTTATTTTGCACTCCGTCGCCAACATGACTATGATCATTTTTTGCATTACTGTAAACCCGCCGAGGATGCAGTACAGGAGTCATGTTTTTGCCCAGTTAGAGCTGTGTGTAGCTCCTGACTAACTAATATACACCACAATTATCAGTGTCTACTGCTGCTTTTCTCATAACATGTGTCTCTACTCCCACCAATCAGAAAGCCAGGGCTCTTTGATCTTCCCACCATCTTTTGAGGCCTATTTGAGGCCTATTATGTTTGTTAGTGTGAACCTTCTCTATACGTCATAACCCGGCAACTTAATCATTAATAATTATGACTTTGTTTGACCATTCATGTGTTCAGAAATTGTACTTGCGATATTTCCGATAGCATGTGAAGGCCACATAAGTACTTTTAAATGAGCTAATGTTGAGTGTAGTGGATGCGGAATAACTCAGCTTTTCAAAACTTCTATTAGCTAAATGTGTATTTAAGTACTTATCATGGGCCTAGTGGATGCTAAACAATCTTGCTTTATTAATAGTCTATTAATATAATGCTCCTGGCTAAAACAAAAAAAAAGATGCCATAATTGCTTATGGCTGTGGTATAATTTGAACAGCTGCTAAATGTGACACCAGACTAATCACCATCTTGACTTGTCAATTTAAAAGAACCTATGCTCCCTGATTGAAATTACATTAATTAGCAGGCTATTGCCTTACAATGAGAGATTTTTTTCTTCTTATGTTCTTTTTTCAGCTACTCCCTTTGTGTGATGGACTAAATTATGTGAGAACTAAAGCATGAGTGATAAGATGTGGCAAGGGTAGACCTCATCTATACACGCGGATTCACTTTGATTACAATCATCATTATCCGCATGTGCCGTGTGGAGGAGATTTCATTTCTCATTGGGAATAGTTACATGTACAAAAGGTTAACTACCTTTTGAAATTAAAAGCCCATCTCTAAAAGACAAGAAAAACCCTCTTTTTCATATAAAAAGGCTGCTGGAAGGTAAAATCCACCCTTTTGAATTCCACTAATTGCCTGGGCTGCACTCCTTATTGTCTTCGCAGTATGAATCTTCCCTTTGCTCGTTGGCAATGTGTAATTGAATATTGATCGCCCGGTGTTGGGTGTGCACCCTTCGTCATGAGATAGTGGTGGGTCCAATCACACCCCCGTGTATCATTGCTGATAAGCAGGATTGATATGACCGCTATTCATTTCTTGGTGTTGCCCATATCTCCCCACATGGAGTCTCAAGCCCACTCTGGGCTCTTCACTGTGCCCACAGTCTGATGAGTGAAGGCTTAGCTATCGCTAGCTAGCTTTAAGAAAGAAATCCAAGTTGTCAAGCCCACATTAGGCTTTTCACACCAGGCTTTTGTGTGCATTCAGCTCAGCTGTTGCAAATATGCAGTCATTATTTCTGTGCAGGGGAGGACAAAATTCATTCGATTTCATCTGGCTGTGAGCACAGAAGAAGCACATAGCTGTTTAAACAGCAGCGTAACAAAAACAGCTGGACTAGTCGAATATCTAACTGTTTCAGGGGTGATGTCATGCATGTTGCCCCTTCTCTACCCCCTTTAAACCCATGCACACTAGTATGCATATGCACCTATACCTTAATTTGCATATACTGTCTCCATGTCACCAAAGAGTGGTAGTAATGTTGCACACCACAGCAAAACAGGATCTTAGACCCCAAAAGCTGCATTTGAATTTATAAGACTACAATTCTCACATCGCAAGGTTTGCAGTTATATCCTATATTATACATTATTATTGGTTTTAAATGGGGGGAATTTAATGTTAATAATGGGCTTCATTCACCAATATATTCATATGTTTTTATCTTAAAAAGTCACAGACATGTCAGCACCCAAATGTGCATGTGTGTGCTATTGATTGAGTCAGTAACTTTGTGAAAACTGGTTTTAAGTAGTAATTTCAAATGAGGTCCAGTGATATCTAATACTGCAGAGCTGGTAAACTGGCACTCTGGCACTTTACATTTAATATTTTTGACTAAAAAGCGTGAAAAAAAATTAATTTCAGGAAAATAACTACATTTACATTGAAATCGGAATGCACATGAAAAAAAATCGCAATTAGATATTTTCCCCAAATCGTTCAGCCCTACTTTGAAATAGTGTCAGACCTCCTTATTTCTCCTCCCTGCACCACACTGTAGTGCAGAGAGGTGTTACACAACATTGCCAATTAACAATGTGCTGCGAATGGATTCCTGTAGCAGAAGCGACTGCTTGTGCACCAGCCTCGCAGGCTGTAATCGGTGTTCAGCTATTCTGGGCCCTCTGCTCTGACTCATGGGCTTTTCAGTCATGTAGAGCTTCACCCTTGTAACAGGTTTTCTCTCATCAGGTCTGGTTATTGTATTTATGCCTGTGTGGGTGTGTTTGGTCAATTAATGATTTTCGTCTGTCGCAGTATGATCCTACTGGCAGAATATGAGGAGAGGAAATGCCTCCTTTTAGTGCCAGTCAGGCATATCCGGCATTAGTGTGCATGCACACAAACGTAGTAGAATCTGTGGGAGGTGGAGTCCACATTTTGCATATATTTCCTGGATTGTCTGCCTCGAACGTTTTGTCACCTTTCAGTAAACCTATTTTTGCACATCACAAAGCTCCAGTAACAGGAGGCCCTGCTGATCTTGCCATGCTATTCCTTTCTCCTGTGTGTCAATATGTGGCCTTCAATCTAGCACTGACAAAATACATCAAATCCCTACATGGAGGCATTTGCCGCCTAATGGGGAATAGCTAGGCCATATATAGGTATGTATTTGATTCCTAACTTGGCTCTGGCCTCCTCCTGTGCCTGTCAAAGCTCCCTGCCTTTCATGCCGGTTCTATCAGGCAGAGATGGCTTGGCACCAGACAGCCCATCGCTCTCTCTTCTCCGCGCGCTAACAGAGCAGGTACGCGCAGACGCCTGTCAGAAGGAACAAGGCAGCGCTGTCAATTCTTTTTCTGCAAGGAGCACGCTGGAGTTTGATCCCCCTCCGCAGGTGAGGCAGTAGCACAAACGAGGACGTCCTCATAAATTGGGTCGTCTCCTGATCTCTGCGCAAGGTCGGAGTCCGGCCTTTCGTACGCACGCAGCTGTCAAAACTAGAGGGGGCCGGCTGTTGAGTCTCGCATGTTTTAAATGACCCATTGCAGATGTTTTTACTTTGTGCTTCTACTCTGTGGCTGTGGTGATGAGGTGGGCAGCAGGGGAGGGGGCTTCCAGTGTATTACGGGAAGGGCCGGAGATTAAGGTTCCCTCTCTCTGGGATTAATCAGGCAGGCGTCTGAACTAGATTATAGGAAGTGAGTGGACTCCATCCAGACAGGTGTTACCGCAGGCCATTATTAATCGTGGATCTGTCCATGACTACCCACTTATAACAGAGATGTGTGTCACAGATATATGCGTGTGTGCTCGTAAAGATACTTTCTCGGATGCTTTCTGGCACTACCTTGCTGTGCTTAATGACTCTGGAGATAAACTGGCGAGAGAGAGAGAGAGAGAGAGAGAGAGAGGGAGAACAGTCAGCTCCTAAACTCCTGATTGCAATTTGAGTGGAGGCCATGTTGAAATGTTGTTGCAATTATCCGTCCCCCCCTCAGAGTGTACTCGCTGTGTTTCTGTGATTTTGATTCGATAAGTGTTTGCGAGTGTGCCTGCACATGGCCGAACGTGTGTGCGCATGAACGCTGCCTATGTGTATGTGGTTGGGGGCAGGGGAGTGAGGTAGCTTACTCATGTTAGAAGCTTCTACAAGACAAACTGAGTCATATATGAATGTTCTTTGCAGCCGACGTTGATCTAGGGCATCAGTCGTCGTCTCAAAACGAGTAGAGTGTGGTGTTCTAGCCTGAGGATAATCCTCCTATTGAGAGAAATGTTCTTTTCCTCTATCTAGTCTGTTTGCTCTATTTGTTTATACACTTCCAGAGATCTAGAAACTCTCCCACTACGGGTTTTTCAAGCTCCTGTGGGAGTTAGATGGAGATGCATTAGGCCACTCTGTGTATTTGCTTGGGCAGGATTGATGCTGATAGGTGAGGGCAGTCCGGGGGCTGCTGGATGGGAAATTGATCATCGGTGAATAGGTGTCAGGGGAGGCCTGACATCCATAACTGCTTTTCACGCATCCAGCCCAGAAAATCCATCACTCTCTGCACCCTGCACTGTCCCTGACTGCTTGTACTTACCACACAGATTCATCAGGTCTCAGTGCCTGAGCTGGGATACATGGTTGAGCTGTAATTTATGGAGCTGAGTGGTATTGACGAGCTACTGTTTTGGTGGTATTTGCTGATGAATGATGTAGAATGTGCGTAAACCACAGGTGCAAACAGTTATAGATGGACAGAATTGTTCTTCTGGATAGGTTTAGTTTCCTGCCATAAGTTGTTAAACTGTGAGTTATGAGCAAGACGCTAGAGCCCAGAGTAAGGGGCACAATAGGTGTAGAGAAGGAGGAGGAAAAGCACCATAGGAAGTTCAGTATGACCTTCAGGACATCCGCAACACATAAAAGAAAAGCCCTATTGGATTTGCTTCCATTGCTGTGTCCAACTGAAGGAACATAGTTCCATTCGACTCATGGGCTGCCACAAAAGCACAACGCACACTGACTCACATCTGGATTTTCAGTGTTTGTGCTTGTTTTGTAACCTGTCACAGTCCAGCTCCCAGGACTGCAAAAAAGAAAAAAACCGAATGAATTAACAGAGGAAGTTGAATCATCCCTGCGGCTTTAAAAGTAAGGGCTTTCTGTGTTTTAGTTATGACCCCGCGGTGGGGTAGAAGAAGAGTTTACTGTCAGTTACTGGCTCATATATTCCGTCATATGTCTGGCTAGCTTGCTCTTTCTGCATTCTTCCTATCTCTCTCGCTCCCTTTCTCTCCAGCTCTCTGTCTGTCGAAGAGATAGAACAATGCTTTGCTCAACCAGTCTCTGGGGAAGGAGCAAAAAAAATATATAGCCCTATCCCCTCTGCCACTGCACTGTTTATTTCCGAGCTACGGTGCGAGGCTTGCCGTCCACATCTTTTGCTAATCTGACAGGTGAGGAATCCGTTTGAATGGGGGCGAAAAAAAATCCCACACAAATGGGACGGCAACCTAGATAAAGCGGCGTTAAACGCCGCTTTGTGCTCGAATTAAAGGCATTTCAAGCCTGGTTTGTGGCACCGCTGCGCGTTAAATGCAATTGTGGACGTGCTCATTTTATTTTTCTTGTGCTCTGAAATTGAGATAATGACATCAGTGGAGATCGGCACACGGTGGATCGGAAACTCTCTCTCTTGCCTTTTCCGAGCGAATGAGAAACGCGAGGATTAGAGTAGGCTGCTTTTTTCTTACCTGCTTCATCTCAATCCACTTAATTTGCTTTGTCTTGATTGGAGGAGTGTTGTAAGAAATCCCGGAGGCTGTGTCTCGCTCACCCTGCCTCATTTTGACGATGAAGACGGTCTTCATTTGAGATGTTCTTTGGATTCGGCTATCCTAAAAGCTACAGTGGCCTTGTTCCAATTCCCACCCTTGATGACTGTTCAATGCTAGAGCATTCTTGCCATGGCCTTCAATGTCTTGTCCCCTAAGTTTGTCATTACTGTGTTTTTGAAGGCTATAGCACATCTACAACAATGCTTTTTTAAAGATACAGAAACCTTGATTTACATTTATTGATCTGCAGACATCTGGTCTGCAGCCTTTTGAATCAACTCTTTAAACCCATGTAATGTACTGCTGGCCTTTCCTAACTTCAGGAAGTGGCCACTTGACCACTGGGGGTTTCCTTGCTTGTTTACACAGCAGACTAATTTATTGTGTGTCTGCCGCAGTGATTTTTTCTCCCGCACCTGACGTGGCTAGCGGATTTATGAGAGATATTTACAGGGAAATGTTGTAGTGAGAGACGGCGGGCTGTAGATCAGCCCGACAGAGACTACCGGGCGTTGATTGCATGCATCTGATTCAAGGCCCTTTGATACAGAGGCAATGATTAAAGAGGAATCAGGTAAAAGGCTGTGGCAGCATCACAGGGGAGTCGGGGGAAGTAAGAAAGTTCAGACTGAAGATCAAGCCAAGGCCAAGCTGTTGTCCTGACAATCATGTAGGTCATCAGGAGAAGGATTTGAATGGGTACTGGGTTCCCTCGGCTACAAATGCCCTGCGTTTGCTGCGTATGGTTAGAAATGCAAAGGGCATTAGTTCACGGCTTGTGCAGAATCCAACCAAGGCCTCGTATTCCACTTGCTCGTGTGCTTCTTTTTTACTGTGCTTTAGTGCCTGATTTTCCTGAGCAGAGGTCACCCTCCGTGATCCTCCAGAGCCGAGAGGATGCGCATGTCTACGCAACTGCGTTGGCTACGTGCCGTGCTTGACTCGCGCACTCTCGTAGCAGCGAGTCAGCGGGAAGGGTCCGTTCCGATGCTGCTGAGTGCTTGGGCCCCGAGCGCCACACGAGGGACGTGCTGCGTGCACTCTCATTGCTGCAGGGGGTCACGTGTTGACCCCGTTATGTGCACGAGTAAGTACAGAAGGCACGCTCGCTGAGCATCTCCTCCCTCTCTGCATGGCTCTTACTCTCTGTCTCCCTCTCGCTCTCTCTCTGTCTCTCTCCCCCAAAGACCCATCCTCTTCCCTTCACCACACAAACACTCGGCGACTTGGCGCTGCAGCTGCAGCCAAACTGATTGATTTCTCTGGCAAGGAATATCCTAGACACAGACCTTCCTTCTTCTTTATGAGCTATCAGTGGAGAGGGAGATGAAGATGGGGGGTGGGGGGATGGGACCACCCCCCTCCTCCTCCCTTGCACCAAAAAAGGAAAGATTTAATATTTTCATCCCTGGGAAGAAGCTGTCAGAATTCATTACTATACTCCAGTGCCCATACTCGCCCCCTCTCCCTTCCTCTTTTCCCCCCCGTTTTTTCGCTCACTGGCACGATTGCAGTGCTGTAGCATTCACAGGGGGAGGGGAAAGGAAGAGAGAGAGTCAGGGAGAGGGAGAATCAGAGAAAGGGAGAGGTGGAGAGAAACAACACACGGCACTGACGCCAAAAACACGTTCGCCTTAAGTAAACCAAACGGCTAAAGAGCTCCGTGCCCATCTGTGAGCCACTTCCCCAGTGTTTAGACAGGCTGACACAAATGACTCATTCCAGTGCCCCCCTAAACCTCATCCAGAGGTGGTTACTCTTTCTCAATCTTTGGATCATGCAAAGCCCAATGTTCTCGCTCGTCATGCTCAGCTTGTTTTCTGGCTTTTTAAACTAACATCTGCCACTTCCCTGAAAGATGAATTCCCATTCACAGGGCAAACAGAGAGACACCTCCACCCCTCCCTTCCTGAAGTGTCTTTTCTGGCACCGTCATGTGTGCCTGAGTCCACTTGGCTTTTGGTGGAGGTGCTATTTGACACTTTTCTTAGCTACAGCTTCGTTGTGCAACACTCGCCGGATACGCTCTGTAATTCAGTGGGTGTTTTGCAATGAATAACTGCTGAGGACAAGAGAAGGGAGATGAAGATGAAAGGTGCCCTACATGTTTGTGAGCAAGATTTAAAGCCACCACACACCATCGCACTGTGCCGCATCCAAAAATGTGAAAGTAATACGTTGTTCAATCACTGAACAAGCACTGTTCAGGTTCTCTGAGATTTGTTCAGCCTTTTGCTGGTGCGGCATTAAATGAAGCCTAGAACCAGGGCTGGGTAATATGGCCAAAATATTATTATTGCGATTTTATTGCGATTCCAATGTTTTTCATTAGATTAAATGGTAAATATCACATTTCACTAATTCAAAAGTATGTATGATGAAGCTTCACAGTGGACGTTCACTACCCAGTCCATACAGTCCGCATATGACAGCTTAAAAAAATGTTTTCAAATGGCAATTTTTGTGAGATCACAAAACTAAATGATTTACATTGCCTTATTTCACCCCTTCACATGGAGGTTCTATGAAGACCTGTGATTGATTAGAAGCTTATTTGAATATTGTAGTAAGGGTGGGCGATATGGCAAAAATATCTAATCACGATATTTTCTAAGTTTCCCTGATATGATATTTCACGATATGTATTGGGATTGAACAAAAAAAAAATTTTCTAAAAAAAAATCTAAATATGAGTACAAATCATTTTTATTCAGTATTTTTCACACCACAGTACAGTATGTTCACTTAAGAAAGACTATCATGCTTTTTTTTAGAATTAAACATGAAGTTTGACAGTAATTTTTTTAGCACTAACGATATCAAGATATACTCAAAAAAACATATTGTGACCACAGTTTATCACGATAACGATAAATATCATCATATTGTCCAGCTCTATAGTGTAGCCTTCTGCGATATCTGTATAGCAATAGCCAATATTGCGAAAACGATGCACAGGCCATATATTATGCAGCCCTTAACCAGAACAAGAAAGGCAAATGCTGATGGCTTGTTAACCCAGCAAATGTTTTTTTTCTTCTTTCTGTATCATCTGTTGGCGGAATTGGTGAAGTAGTTGGCTGGTAAGCGTTATAAATTTGCTTAATAGTGAATGTTTATTTCTTACAAATCCATAATACTAGAGATTTCAATGAATTTGGCCTTGCGGTTTATTGACACTCTCACTGTGCCATGTCTTTTAATATTGTATTTTAACTCTTATTGTATCGTTTACTTCTAACAGTGAGATTATTATTATTTATTATATGGAGAAGCTGCACACTGTATCTTGCTGTACACACTACTAAGGAATTAAATTCACTTATGTGCTGTAGCTGCACTTTGTACGATCAGCTACGCAAAACTACAAACCATGTCTGCTATGCGATGGCCTTTAGCTCAAAGCCTTTTGTCGTCTTTTAAACGTCTCCAATAGGAAGTTATCAGTTTTAACATCAGCTCTCAGCCGCATGAAAGTGATTTTAATACTTGAATCAATTGCCATTTTGAGCGTACACCTCGCGCCAACAAGGGAAACACTGTCGCACCTTTTGACTGTGCTCTGTAATATTACTGTTGCCAGTTCTGAAAGCTTCATGTGCGTCAGACGCGTCGGTGAGGGCACAGATTAAAACGCGTCCGTATCTCTGGAGATAGGATGTTCCTCTCTGGGTTGCGGCTTTCTGCATCAAGGAGCAAAACGTTCTGGTTTCGGCTGCTCTGGCGCGATAAGATGTGACATGGTGTATTTTTGCCAAGGTCGTAGTTGTACTTCATGCGCTTCTCTCCACTTATTTTCCATGCACCAGCAGCCAGTGTCAAGCATTCTTGAGGTGGAACCTCGTTCCTGGTTGGAATGCGCCATAAGCGTCTTATGTTCTGTTTTCAGTGGCACTAAAGACGGGTATTTGGCGTGTTGAATGAAGTGCTTGGGTGGCGTGCTGAGTGAATTCTGGCAGTTTTGCATTAAGCGGTAATGAAAACTTGAGTGTGTTCCACGTAGCGCATCCATGAAGGCATCGCCTAACAAATGATTCTCATTATGCCTCTAATCCGACAGCTCAGCCGCGCACGGCAGTTGTACTCTACATCTCCATCTATTTCTGTAATCTGCCCCTGCTCATGGGCTAGTTGGTGGCTCGGGGGTCCCTGGGTTGTATCTGTGGGCTTGGTTGAGGATGGGGATGGTTGGGACGGTGCTGTCAACGATGTGCCGCATTAGCTGCAGGCTCCATTCCGTGCAAGAAGGCACCGTATGGGGTGCAGGGCGATGGCATTTCCCCTGCCACCCATGGGGCCGAGATGTCTTTCTCCGCCATCCCAAGGAGTGACTCACCCCCTGCTTTTTCCAGCGAGGCAGCGCCACAGCAGCAGGCAACTGTTATTTTGGGGGATTATGGAGTCGTAATGCATGTAAATGATTCGGATTCACGTTGAGCCAGATGATTATATTAAAGTTGCATACGTACGCGTATTACCATAATTCGCATGGCTGCGTAATTATTCCATGTATTTGCATACATGCTACAGGACTAATTACACGTTAAGTAGTAATTACCCCAAGCGTTAGGAGCTTTGGCAGGCTCGTCTCCTGTGGCCCTTGCCTGCATGTTTGTACGTTATCTCTGCCCCCTCTCGTCGTCTTTATCGCAAGCGCCAGGAGGATGCCACTCTTTTAGAGTCCTATCCATCACGGCTTGTCTAGAAGTGCCCTGCTTTGCTCGCTAATGCAATCTCGCTAGTATAACATCATCTATCATCTGGCGAGCCTGTGTACGGCCAGCCGTCCTTGGCAAGAGGCGCGCCCGCGCCGGGAGAGCAGTATTCCCTCCGACAGGGGAGGCGCGGACGCTAAGCGAGTGTGACACGCAGGGTGGGCAGCCTCGCAGGCCTTGACAGCCCTGCTAGGCGCCTGGCAGAAACCACCCAGCTCCTTCCACACAGCAGACAGGAAGTGCAGGCGGACATTTTGTTGCTCAGTCAGTGCTGACGCATCGTGTCATTCAGGGGATACGTCATGACACGGTTGCGGTGAAGCCTGTGACATGAGTGTGAGTGGATTTGGTAGGGAAAGGCTGATTCTTAAGAAATTCTGCGCAAGAAGTCATGTACGTGATTCCCGGCCCTTGAGTGTCGTAATTATAAATATTTGCTCTTTCAAAGAGTACGCAGTGCGCTGTGTCGTGGACCGTACTCATTAGTTAACGTCCGATAAAGGTCATGTGGTGAATTTGTCTTTCTTTGTTCTCTCTGGCTCTGGGTTCCATTGCCGTATTAGAGTGTACACCATCGAGACTTGTCTGCGTCTGGTTTCTGTGTCTTTATACCGGTTTGGACAAAGAAAAAGAGAAGAAATGGATGAAAGAGAAAGAGGAAAAAAAGGGGGTTTTATTAGAGGGTGCGACTGGTTTAAAGACCCAAAGGAACATTGTCGTTCGTCTATTTATAGCCTTCTTCTGCTTTATCGTTCTAAGTGGAAAATCGGTCCTTTCGGATTCCGTGATTTTTAATGTTTGCGTTTGGTTCTTTTAACTCTTTTGCAATTCAAGCCTCTGTCCCTTGCGTTTTCCACAACCGTTTGTCTCTATGTTCATGTATTACAGACGTTGCCTGAGCATTAGGCCTCTGAAAGACTAGTCCCTTTACTTTAAGCTTACTTTTTTTATGCCAAGCTGTGGGATTTCTGTGTTAGAATCAAATTAGAGAACGCGGACGTTGAAAGTAATAAACAAAGTGGGTCTAGCTGGCGTTTCTTCTCGAGCTGAAGGAAGCGAGGAGAAACTTGCTGTAATGGAATTTGAATAGAAGCGAACACATCTTTGATGTCCAGTCTCTTTCTAGTGTGAGATTCATGAAGAGAATGGAAATTACAGCCTGTAATCCTCCACTGAAATCCTTAAAGTTTAAAATGTGAGATATTTTTAGTGAAGGACTTGGCCTTCCATCCTTTGGTCCTGCATAATGACTTGCAGCGCTGGCCGATCTTTCGACTCCTGCAGGCTTTGAAGTTGAGGCTACTCATCTAGATAAGCCTATGCTAACTTGTCAGCAGAAGTGACTGTAGAAACAGATAAAGCAATGGCTACATTGTATCCTTTTCGCTCATACTTGTAAGGATTTGGGAGCCCATGCTAATATGCTTGGGGAATAATAGTGTTCCTCTGGGCTTTCTCCCAAGGGCATTGTCCTCTCATTTCCATCAGAAATACCATTTAACCTTTTAATTTCAGCATGCCCAGCTCCAGTCAACGTTCAACCTAATGGCATTTTACTGCTCCATATATCCATTGCAGTTGCTTTGGCGCTATAAAGGACTGCTGCTGGGCTTTTGAGTCAAGCTGAACAGAGGGACAATGGGAAAGCGCCATGGGAAAGTTGCACTATCACAGCGCGTGGGTGAGCCTCACTCCAGGGACACTGGACTCTAGTTCACCGATCCATGCATCCTCAAGAGGGCCAGGCAGAGTAAGTGCCGGAGTGAGACTGGCTGTCACTCAGCAGCCCTCCACCGTGGGCCTGGAGAAGACATGGACAATAGGCAGTAAAAGATAAACACCACGGGTTGGTTACTATAGGGAACTGTCATGTCATGGGATATCGCTCTTCATCTCTCTCTCTCGCTCCTCATTCTCTTTCTCGCTCTCTCTCTCTCTCTCTCTCTCTCTATCGGTCTGTCTGTCTCTTTTTCTCTCGCGCTTTATGTTGCAGTTTTGGTCTTTCTCCATCCCTCTCGCTCTCTCGCTCACAAACCCTTTGTCTCCCTTCCTCTCACTTTCTTACTTGCACTCTGCCTTTCTGTCTCGCTGTCTCGCCATTGGTCTCTGTCACTCTTTTATACGTTTGGTCTCTCTCTTTCTCTCTCACTCTGTGTCTCACCCTCTGTATCTCCACTGCTCTCTGCCTATCAAAAACCACGAATCCCATTCGGCCCATTTGCATCCCCCAGTCTGTGTTCTCCACCGATGTCCACCCACGCAGCAAGGAAAAAATGTGGAACGTATCCACTCAGAGCGTGGAATGGGACTCCGCTATGCAAATAGCTCAGATGACACACCTGGGCACATCAATGAGACTCCCCCGCAGCTTATGAAAGCCAAAATACCTCCTTCCTAGCCGAGTCGAATGCTTCTTTCATCCTCACCTGTGCGACTAAAACTACCTTTTTCAAGCTATTGCCCTGAATTGATCAAAGGTCCAAAGCCACTACAGTTCAATGTTTTTGGTTGTGCATATAAGAGATGCCCTGCTTCTGACAAGTTTGTCTTAGAGGCTAATAGTTAAAGGCATGCACAACTAATTAAAACTTGGCCAAACATTCCAGGTAACAGTGTTTGAATAGTAATTATATATATATATATATTTTTTTTTTTGGTTCTGACTGTTTAGGTTCGTCTTGTGTTAATTTCTTTTTTATGTATATATATTTTTCTCTGTTTAAAAATAAAATAAAATCTAAAAAAATGATAAAATATGTCTCTTCCTCTGGGAAACACATTTCGTTGTCAGACAAAAACATTTTATCTCTAAAATGGCAATGTTACAGCCATTTCTATTGGTCCGTTCATAGTGGAAATCTGACATAATGTAAATGTAAAAATGTAAAAAAAAATGTAGAAAAACTGAGATACGGTTTTGTTCCAACAGCTACTATATTATATACTATATAAGGTACACAACTGGACCTTGGGACCATTGAGGGAACATTTACACTGGTAAATCAAAAGTGTAGCTGTACGGTAACTTTTTTTTCTGCACAATACACATACCAATTTATCCCAATTTATGATAATTCCTCATAAATCCAACAATAGCTCTGATAGACTCACTCCTCTGTTGTCAGTGCTATCAGCTGCACCGCATCTGCTGTGTCTCAGACCCTGTGTAATGTGTGCAGCGATGAAGGGATGCCGTTTTACTGTGCAGCGCAGCTGGCCGTGTGAGGGAGCTTCCCCTGAGCCTTGTGCTGCAGTGTTGCTGCAGAGCTGGAATCTAAGATCTGCACACACATACTCTCTCTCTCTCTCTCTCTCTTTTTCTCTCTCTCTCTCACGCACACTCACTTTCTTTCCCTGATCTCTCTTTATCCCAGTTCCCTCACCGCGACTTCAGGCACGTGGTCAGCATATGCAGTGGCTGCCTGTCACCGTCATCCCCTCCCTTCTCTGTTTGCTGCATTGTACGAAAAAATAACATCGTAATTGGGTTCAATTCCTGGCAAAAACACTGATGAAAGAAAACGAAGTCACAGAGGGTGCAAGCGGCAGAAACACTCGCTTACATGCGCTTCTAATCCCATGGCAACGTTACACTCCAGTGTCCAAACAAGCAGTTCATTATCCTGCCGTGTTGTGTGCAGCGTTAGCCGCGGCAGGGTTAAGCTGGCCACCAGCACGGACTGCATGGAGCCGTATAATAGATGGCTGGCGTAACGAAGAGAGAGAGAAGAGGGATGAGATGTGGTAGAGGTGGGAAAACAGAGGGCAGGTGAGAGAAATCTGTACGGGCTCAGTGTCTCTCTACCTCTCTCTCACCGCGCGGGGTTGTGGCCCTTTCTGAGACCAGTCAGGGTGTATAGGATTACGTGGCCGCTGCTAGACAGGATAGGTGAAAATAATTGGCTCTGCAGCCTAACTCCGTCTCATCTAAACCCCCCCGCCCACCTGCTGCTCGTCCTGCCTTGATGCTTATACTCACTTCACCTCCTGTCTCGAAGGGGGCGCAATTAATTGTGCAATAATCGCAACGTCATCCTGCGCACGCACTTTTAGGCATTGATGAAACCTTTAAAGACCTTTTTTTAACCCTAACAGATTCCCCGCGGTGTGCACATTGCATCTGTTCAATTACTTTTCCCTCATAGCTCACTGAAGCAAACAGGGGAATTCTGCTGACAGTGCAGATCCTAAACTTTCGAGCCGTATATTTGTGTTCGTGAAGGAGAGAAGAGATTTTTGGCGAGTTGAATTCTTTTATTATTTGGGTCACATCAAAGAAAATGTAATTCATTGCTTAAGAACATCTTTAAAAAATGTGGGTTTCTTTAGTAAAGCCAGTGGTCATATACAGGGTCCTATTGCAGCCATGCTGGCTATTAGATAAATAAAAAAAAAGATCTTTTGTGTCACCTGTGCATTTGTTTCGTTATTCCATAGAGATAATAAGGTATTATATCAAATACACCAAATTTTACAGCTTCATTTTCAATTACATGAGTTATTTGTCTCTTGCAGAGTGAGTGGATACATACAGAACAACACAGCTCCTTTGTCTCCGCATCATACTGTAGCTGAGCCTTGTTCAACTCTGTTTCTCCAAACCGCCATGTTTCGCAAAACTTTCTATCACACAACGTTTAATTAGCCTAACAGTACTTAGCAACTGACTGACGGCAAGTGTGAGTTACCCACATTCAATGAGGACTCACCCCTACTTTGCCTCTGATTGCCTATTGTTCATTGTGTAGTTATATTTAGGGTCAGATTGTTGGTTAGATAGGCTTAGACAAAAAATGTCAGGCTCAGAGAGTCAGTTAGAGGCAGGTGGGTATGGGTCTTCACCGAACATGTATATAAAAAGTAAGGTTCCTTAAAAAAATAACTTTTATGTAGCACTATGTAGGGTTTAGCATTGCTACAATTCTAATAACAATTTGTACTGTATTGAGGCTTTTTTGCTGGGAGTAATTAGTTGTGTAATTATGTAATTATGTCAAAGGTGGTAATGTTACCCTAGAAGAGCAAAATGCAATATGCTGCACCTATGCTAAAGTCTACATTTTATTCCTTTTACTGCATTTACGATTCTCTACCAGTAACGATTTCTACATTTGATATAGCCATAACATTAACACCACCGGCCTAATATTGAGTAGGTCCCCTCATGCTGCTGAAACAGCACTGACTATGGTCCACTGTGTGTTCTGACCTCTTTCTATCAGAGTCAGCATTCACTCTTTAAACCACAGTAGCTTTTCTTTGGGATCAGATCAGACAGGCTAGCCATTACTGTCCACTCGCATGAGCTTTGGATGCCCATGACCCAATTAAACAGTTGTCCTTCCTTGGATTATTTTTGACTCACTCAGCTAGCCATCACAATGAGGGCCTTATCAAAGTGGCTCAGATTCTTGTGCTCACCCATTTCCCCTGCTTCTAGCATATTGTTTTCAAGAACTGACTGTTCACTTGCTGTCAAATATATCCAAACCTCCCTGACAGAAGTGCCATTTTAATGAAATAACTAGATGATCAGTGTTATTCACTTTACCTGTCTCTGGTTTTAATGTTGTGGCTGATCAGTGTATATACAAAAGTATTGTTAAAGAAATCGGATATTGGCATAAGCTGAGAATTCCTATATAAGTTTAAACAGTATACACCCATGATAACTGTGTGGTTAATAATTTTACTACACTCTTTTTATTTTCCTGAACATGAAATGAAAGCTGCCTACGAGGATCCTAGGTCGTTTAGCAGAACAACACCCTCTCCCAGTTCCTGCTGATTGGGTGGGGGGAATACTGGGAAAGCCTGGCTGTGTGTAATTACGGGAGGCATGGGTCTCAGCCCACTGAAGCGTCATGTAAAGGACCGGCGTGCGAAAGAGGCCACGGGCGAGGCCTAAACACAGGGGCCAAAGGATTCTGTGTCCAGGGAATGGAGGGGTACAGACAATGGGGAATTGCTTGCAGGGCGTCGGCAAGGAGAGCGAGGGCAGTCATGGGAAGTGGGGCTGTTTAGGCAAAAATGATAAACATGACAGAGGTGATACAGATGGCCCAGATCTACAAGGGGAAACAATAGTGAATGGGCAGCTCTGTGGTCATTAAACTCTAATTTGTGTTGACGGCATAGAGATCCTGTTCATGCTTGTGTTTTTTTGTCATTCAGAGAATGATTTTCCACTGCTGAAAAGGTTCTCAATGGGCTGAGTCCAGAGGAGGTACCAGCTTTGACCTGCACTAGCCCTCCCCTCCTATTTAGAATTATGGATGTATGGGAAATCCATGGGAAATCTTGTGCTCTCATGTGTGTGCCTTTGTGGACACTTGCGCAAATCTTGTCCTCTGGATATATGAGTAAACATTTTGTAATAAAGGGACACAAGCAGTGTTTCTTCTAAGCTGCACGCATGCTCCTGCGGCTGCTGCACATTAGAAAACTGCATGATAGAATTTGGATTAGACATGGTGGTCTAATCACTGGCTAACAACTGCTTCTTCTGTGCTGGAGAAAGCTAACATGGATAAATCACAAGCATGAGGCTAGATTTTGCCTCCCTGATAGAAAGGAGGAAAATGGTATGAGTTAGCTGGACATAGGTTTACAGGTGTACTTTGCAATAGTGGTCAGAATGCCACAGTCTTAAGCAAAGTTTGGAAATCACGTTTCATAGATTTTTCAACTAATAAAATAAGAAATCTTGTACAGAGAAAATATTTCTGATCATAATGTACCACACTTTTTCAGTTTCAGGAAATAATTACAAATAAAAAAAAAAAAACAGTCTGTGCAAAAGTTATTTTTATTTTGCCCAATATATTAAATGTTTGAATAAAAGGAAAATTTGGACTAAAATTTGCAGAAAAATGCCATATCTAAGTTTGGCCTAGGTAATGAATGCGCATTTTTTTGCATAATCACTCAAATGTGCTATTTGATTAGGGGTAGGCAGGTATATGCACAGTAGAAAACACAATATTTTAGAAAAAACACAAATTAAAATAGGAATTCAGTCTCCTGATATTTAAACAGCTATTGGTGCTGCTGCTTCACTTGACCATCATTCATTCATCATTCATATAATATTCATTTTAATCACTTTGTTAAGTAATTTTCCAGCATTGATTTTCCTTTATAATTAAATGGCTAACAAGTTAACAGTAATTTGATGTTTTCTAGAGAATCTTAAAGAGTCTGTATTGTCCACAGCAGTGTTGATAGGAACCAGATGTCTGAAGAGTTTAATGCCTGTAAAAGCTCCCTCACAGAAAGTTATTACATGAAATGGTTATGAATATGCTGCCTGATGCCTAAGGCATTGTTTTTACGATACAGCCCCGTTTTACAAAACAGCTGGGACATTCTGTAAAATGCAATAAAAACAGAAGTCTGCAACTTATAAATTCTCATGAGCGTTTACTTATTTGACAAAAGTACAAAGAAATGACTTTTAATGTTGGGCTGACCACTTTGATTGTATTTTGCAAATATGAACAAGTTTTGATGCATGCAAAAGTTGCCAGCAGAAAAAAACAGACGCCGCTTTGTGCCAAATGTCATCAGATCATTTTTAATCATAAAACCAATTAAAATAACAAAGATTTTGCAATGGAAGAAAATAAAGAGCTTAGGTCTGGATAAGACAAGATATGTTATTATATATAATGATCAGTAATCACAGGGAAAGGGCTGTTTTATTAAGTTGCGATACAAAATATAGAGTGATTCCAGCTTAATTTTAGATCACATGCATGCACTGGATGGTACTGTCAAATATATCTTACAAATAAAATCAGAAGGTGCATTTGACATGACCAGTTCTTCATGCCAAATTAGGCTGCCAATCGCCTGTGTGGTGGAAAAGATCTCCTTTATCCTCAAAGTTATTACACAAAAGATGTGGTGTTGTTCGTATTATTACAATGTATAAAGGATGAAAGGCGGCGGTAGTTTCAAGTAATGGGGGTGAGTGAACTCTGTAAAATGAACAATGCAAGCCATTGAGGCTAATGGTTTTTGGAAAAAAATGCGGTTTCTTTTCTATGAACTGAAGGCTGGCCAAACATGAGAACATTTTATATATATATATATATATATATATATATAGTCTTCTGTTCTGTTATTGCTGTTCAGAACCTAAAATTTGGACATTTTTACCTCCTTTGTGAAATGACAGATAATAAGAAAATGTTTCATTTGCATTTTCGCATAGGCTCACAATGGATTGGCCTAACTCAGGCTGATAGATCTGGGCACAGGGCCCACTCATTGTGTTTTTTGTGTGTGTGTGCGAGAGAGAAAGGAGAAATAGGTGATATTTTCTTTCACACGTAGATTCAAATTAACGATAATGGCTGACACTAGACCCCATTAAGTCCCTCTGTTGTGTCATTTGTAACGTCTCTAATGTTATTAGAACTCATTTGCAAATTGTCACAAGAGTTGGGGTCAACTGGTGGGGGGAAAAATATATAAAAGACTTCTCCGCGCACCCAGTTGATGAGTTAAACACACACAGGTGCACAAGAGGAGCAGAGGAAAGCACTGAAATGTCACTGCTGTAGAGATTTTTTAAAGCATTTTTTTTTCAATGCTTTGTTGCCACATCAACCAACAGGTTGTTAGGAATTTGCATGGTGTGCTCAAAAGATAAAAGCAGTTCAAACATTTGTCCATAAGACTAAACAATGACAATAACAATTGAACAGAGACTGCTTGAAAACTCGGGCCAGACCGATGAAAACTTTGCGACTGATACGGTCTTTAAAAGGCTAGAAAGTGAGTGGATATAATGTAATACAGTCCAAAATGAAGCAAACTCAACTACTTTAAACAGTGCTTTACTGAATGATATGGCAACTGTGAACCATGAGACGTCAAATATGATTGTTAGTTCTAAATAGGTCACATGTCTTCAAATAAATTACAGAAAACAATTCTGTATTTATGCCATGGTGGTACAGTGGTTAGCGCTTTCACCTCAAAACAAGAAGGTCCTGGGTTTGATCCCTGGGTCGTCCACAGGTGCCTTTCTATGTGGAGTCTACCCATGTTTGCATGGGCTTCCTCTGGGTACTCCAGTCTCCTCCCACTGTGCAAAGGCTGCCATAGGTTGATTGGATACTCAAAATTGTCTGTGAGTGTTTGTGTGAATAGTTGTGTCTGTGTATTGCCCTACGATGGGTTGGCCTCCTGTCCTGGGTGAACCCTGCCTTGGGCCCGTAGTCAGCTGGGATTGGCTCCAGCTTCCCCACGACCCAAAATGGAAGAAGCAGTTTAGAAAATGGATGGATAGATGTGTGTATATTTGGCTCTACTCTATTTGGCTCTACCCGCTTTTTGGTACTTGGTACCTCATTGTGTGTAGGGAATAAGGGTCTTGGAAGTCTCTATAATTTGAGTATTTTTCCTCACAATAGCAATGTGTGTTCATAATTATATACAACTGGACATTATTAGGACTTCATTGGTGGAAATTTGTCTGATTTCATGGGACCTTACAAACAAAGCATATTTGCTAGACCTCCAGATGCACATGCATGTGAGTACCTGTTTATCCCTTTGAAATGTGCTGAAATTATAGTTTCTTACATTTACTTATAGAAAATTGTACACAATTTACAGGCACATAATTCAGTAAATAGCTGATTTTATGTTTTAACAGGTCTGTACAATGTGACAGTTTTACTGTATTTGCAAGTATGTATATTTAATACAGACACAAATGTCTGAATGTGAGCACAGTGCTAAGGATGCATTGTTAAGGGTGAGAATGGGAAGGTGGTTAATTCTGGTGTGGTTTTACTGTAAACAAGGGAAACTAGCTGTTGTTAGTTAGGTCCAGAATCATTAAGAAGAGATTATTTCTCCAGCAAACAGAGATGTTGGTTTGTTGTAAACTGAGGAACACTTGGTGTCATAGAGAATCCAAAGCGGAAGCTCTAGCTCATCTGAAGAGGCGGCCTCTCATACACATTTTTGCACTATGAAAAATTTTAACCTCCAGTTATCACCGAAAACAAGTTCAATTAGTCTGAATCCACGTTCCTGACCTGACATACCCTGTTACCCTGAGGATTATCAGACAGTACTCATGAGTTCTCAGAAGGACAGATGCTGTCCACCTCACTCTCTCTTACAGTGCTTGTTTAGTCTTGTTGGAGTGTTTAAATAAATAATAACAATGGGCCCTTATCATATGACCTCGCTGTATTCCGATTTCTCAGGCACGGTCATCTGTCTTCAGGAAGGGTGCTTTCAAGCCACAACAGGAAGGACAGGTCGCTTCTTGCCTCCTCAGCTTCTCTCAAATCCTCCTCTGGCCATGGCTTAAACCGGAACCCAGCACAGTCATCCTTCGAAGAGTGGTGCAGAATGAATAGCACTATTGTGCAAATCATGTCCTGTAATCGTCCTGGTGTGGTTGAGGGTTATGATTCATGTGTGAGCGCTGGAGCTCCCAGACTATTCCTTCTGTTTTTTAATTAGCTTGCAAGGGAGAAAGAGGCAGGTAACTTTGGCTTTAACGGGCCTCAAGCCAGCAGCTACAACACGGCCATCTGCATGTGATAAAGCAGAGGGCAGAGAAAAAGCGAAAAAGAGTTTCCCTTTTGTTGTAGGGTTCTGTTATCTGTAAACTGGCACCAACATGTGTGTGCACTTTCTCTTAAGTGTACAGCTAACAAGCACAGACACAAATGAGTGCATCCATTGCCAACGTTCTCACAACATGGCTGTCCTTGATGCCATCTTACTCTTTGCACACATTTTTCTCTTGACATGCAATGCAGGGGTAGCAATAACAGCTTTCACACTTAGGCTCTTACTTTTCATTTCAGTGTTAACAAGTTAGTGTTTTCACACAGCCACACAGTCTAGAAAACAGGCACGGAGTCTATTTTGTCTGCTTGCTGCATGTGCAACTCAAAGTAAAAGAAGCCAATGATAGCAAAACACACATTCGGCAAATAAGGGCTATCAAAAGAAACACTAGTTAAACATTTTGTGCTACATAGATATTTTCCAGTGGGAATACAGGCTTAAAAACAATTGGCCCATCACAATTCAGAGAACTGCAGAGGGCATACGTTAAGGCTGAAAAGTGTATCATTTTTATGTCAAAATTTCAAGTTGAGTAAGTGCAATTTTCAGATGGCGAGAACTGCAATTATTTATAATTGAGTGTTTCATAAATAATGAATCATTTATAAAATAAGTGTAATTATAGTCTTTACTATGAAAAATGGTCTTAGTGGGAAATAGTAATCTCATTACTGTATTGTTCTCATACAACAGTGGTATTATGTGTGAAATAGGCCTTACCTGTAGACAAACATTATGCCATTATTTCCAGTTATCATTTAATTTACCCATTTATTCATTACTGCTACGCAAAACCATCACCGTTATTCATTTCGGCTAATCATTTTTAGGGAATATTTTGTTTAAACAACACTGTTGTTGCATATTGTTGCTGTCAAAGGAAACCCCATTGCTTCATTTGTTTTGTTTGAGTCTAAATGACCAAATACTTTTTACATTCACAGAGAGAGAGACAGAGAGAGAGAGGGAGAGAGAGAGAGAGAGAGAGAGTGACATTTTAAACTGTGGTTGGTTGGTCTAGAGGTTAAAGGCCTCTCATATTGGTAATGTTGCGGTCTTAGCGACACATAGAAATTACAGGGAGAGGTAGCATGGAAGAAACTCTGTGGGGAGGTGGCCACTCCTGTTTTACCCAGCTGTACCAACAGCCTTTGAGTGTGTGTGTGTGTGTGTGTGAGAGAGAGAGAGAGAGAGAGAGAGACATAGAGAGAGAGAAAGAGAGAGAAAAAGAGAGAGAGAAGAAAGAGAGCGACAAGGACAATTTGGGCAAGACACTGCAGACGTTAGATCTCCGTGTGGGAACGTTAAACTGGGGGAAGCGGTTTAGCTGGTGCTAAGGTGACTTAATGCTTGCGTGGGCTGGTTTTGCAAGGCCTGTGTGTGTCTGGGTTTGTGTCTGCATCAACAGCTGTCAGCGAAGGCGGAGGAGACAGTTTTGAAACCTGTTGATTGGGCTGTCAGTGCTTTCTGGAGCTAGGCTACGCTCTGGAGGACAGTAAAGTGAGATTTCCTGTGCTGTGGCGTTTTTCTCACACTACAGCAATGAAAGTTTTGGCTGATTCTTATTCAGGGCTGCAGACCTCATGTATCAGCACTGTTCTCAATCCAACCCCCCACTCCATCCCCCAAAAACCCATTTCCATCCAGTTTTCTCCTCTCCAGCCTGGGCCTCATAGTTTGAACTGTCCTCCAACAGTGCGTCTACTCTAACTCCAGTGAACAAGAGTTATGGCAATAATTTGTCAACAAATTATTAAGCCATAAACATTACTGACTATGCAAAAAAGAATACTTGAGCAGTTTGTTAGGTTGGTGTTCAAGTCTGCATATAGTTGAGATGCTTTGCCTTTTTCTCAAGGCTCAAAATCTGTGTATTTCATGCAATTGAAGCTAAAAGAGCAAAGATGCCTTAGAACTTGTTTGTGGTTGTGAGTTCTGTCAGTGTGTGAGGTTTCTATTGCCACTTCCTACAGTGGTCCTCCTCATGTTTAGATGAGACTGTCCAAAAAATTCCCAAGTTGCCTTTGCTCCTAAATAACACAGCTAGCCCAATAAAACAACTCAATAAAATGAATAAAAACAATCTAAATTAAGCTAGTGATAAATACAACGAAAGCATCTATGACTCATGAACGCTATGCTACAATTGTGGCTTCTATAACAACCTATGGCACTGACTATGACTTAACATTATGGTACATTAGAAAATGTCACCTCAAGTGCCTGTTCAGAAATAGTGCTTTAACCCTAAACAAAACATGTTGTTCTAAGATAAGATAACCCTTTATTAGTCCCAAAAGTGGGAAATTCTATACACCATTCACTGTTACAGCTCTGACAGTGGTGCAGTGTGTTCTGACACCTTTCAGCATTCACTTTTTAAACTACAGTAGCTCTTCTTTGGGGTTGGACCAGATGGGCTTAGGCACAAATTACTGTAAACCTGGAACACTTCACAAGACCCGGCGTACCACATTAAGGCCCTTGACAAAGAGGCTCAGATCTTTACGCTCACCCATTTTCCTGCGTCCAGCACATCAACTTCAAGAACTGACTGTTCACTTGCTACCTATTATATCCCTCCATTGGTGTATATATTAAGGCTGATCGGTATAATGTTTGATAAGTTTCCTAAACTTCCCCCAATAAACTTAGTAAATACCTGTTGTTAGCTAAGTTTAGTCAGGTGTGCTGAAGCCAGTAAGTCATTAAGTTTGAGCCATCAATAGGGTATCACAAGCTGTCGAAGCAGGGTGCGCTGGGGCAATATGTGTACTGTTGTTTCATTGCTCCATAAAAGAGGAAGCTGCTTGCTGACCACACTGAACATTTACTGATGTCTGTGGCACAGTGAGAGAAAACTGCATCAGGGGTCAATTAACAGATTAATGGAATCAAAGAAAATCAATTGAAAGTGGCAACCCTAATGAGCAGTGTGGGCACCGCCTCTGATATTTAAATATATAAACTGTATCTCCCACATTACTTCCCTCCTCCCTGCAGGCTGACTGCCATCACTGCATCCTGCATCAACAAGCCCCTCTGTGCATTGTTCTGCCTCCATTCACTTGGATCCCAGTCTTCTCTTTCCTCTGCTTCACCGTCACGACAGAGAGCTATGGAACTTTCCCTTGGCATTGGACCAGCCTTACACACACACAAACACACACACCAGACTGTCAAGGATGTCCTTGATGCGGATTTTAGTGTCACAAAAATTCTGTTTTATTTTGTCTACTTTATGGACAAGCAATGCAGACGTAGACAGCACCAGCAGCACGAATACCTTCACTTTAGAGCTGCACATCATATCAGCTTTGAAATGTTATGGTGAAATTGGCCTTTGCAATGCTGACACACTGACTGACCACCAATCCTGCCTGGATAAAGTTTACAGCTGTCTCTTGAGATGAGTTCCTGTCCATTTCATCTCACTCTTACACATTGCATTTGTGCTTAATGTTCAAGCAGAGTACAACATTCACACTCCCACCTACCAGGTTGACAACTGTGGGTTGCCTAGATCCATATCTGTGTGTGCCTTTCGTAACAGACATCATGCTGCATTGGGAAAAGCTCAGCAAAATCTCCAGACCTCAACCTAGTTCTCAATTTGGAACAGTAGGTGAAATGAAGACACAGGCACATATGAACTCTAGTTGAAATGTGCACCCAGGTTGGGAAATATTGGGCTAAAATGATTTTAGGACAGAAATTATGTATGTGACACTTTTTCATGTGGTGAGCTTACAAAATTGCATGCAAGAGTTTGAACACCTCCCCATTGAAATTTAAGTGAAAATTAATTTTACTGTACAATTTCTGCTCATTTGTCAATTAATTACATTGTGAGAAAAATATCAAATTTGCCATAACTTTGCAAAAAAGAAAAAATAATACACACAACCGTATTTAAAAGCAAAAAAACAACTCCTGCTTGCTGCCCTTGACGTCTGTTAGACACACCCTCACACTTCAGTCAAATCACAATACACAATTACATATTTTACAAGACTTTATTTTTTGCCAGTCAAGCATTGGCAGTCACATGCACACGTTGAACTAAAAGTTGATAAAGCTGAACAGTGAATCGCTTTTGTTTTAAAATCGCAATATGATAGAGTGCAGTTTTCAAGGGTTGCATTGAAATATGTATTTTTTATTTTATTATGTTATAATTGTAGTAACAATAATCAAATCTAAAAATGCAGAGCTTGAGAATTTGTGGTCTGGCACATGTAAATATAGCACTCAAACCCCAAGTCTGACCTTTTAGGTAATAGCAGTGCCTGATTGAAAAAAAAGATAAATGTAAAGAAAATAATCACATTTAATTTGCTATTAAAATGCTGGTTAAAAAATTGGATATTTTCTTCCAAATCATTAAGGCCTAATTTGAAAGGGAAACATTTGTGCCATGGCATACGAACACTTCATATTCATCATGTGTTTTACATAGGAGTTCCCAAAGCTACTAGCTCTCATGCTAGTGTTTGAATAAAAAGGTGCCATGAACCTGGTTTCCCCCTCATTCTTGGGCTCCGTTAAAACAATATTTTCGGAAGTTTTGGGGTTAAGGATGCTACTAATGAACCACTACTTTGTGTATATTACAATTTATTTCTAAATTGACCATTCAGCAAGACCAGTTGCTGTTGCACATAAAGTTGAAGATGTATGCAAGTTCTTCTGCACGTTTGTTTTCATCCTGTGGTCTACATCATTTGTGGAAAGGCAAGAGAATATCAGCTTTTCTCATGCTCGTATTTATATGGGTGTGGTGTCACATTTTATTGTTGGTTATTGTTCATATGACAGCCATTGAATTAAGATTTGGTTGTTGAATTTGAAAGGCATTTCGTAACTTTTCAACTTTTCTTCAAATCTTCTTCTTAACTCCTATCCACTGGCACTTCATGTGTAGAACATTATAAACTGTCCAAGTTGTTTTATTTCAGCTTGAAACCTTTTAATGTTTCATAAGTAGCACTGCTGGCACAGGCTCTTTGTGGCTGAAGCTGCCAGTATTTTAGCCAAACTTATCAGTAATACCAACCATGGATTTCTCAGTTAGTCTTTCTTCCTTTGATATATCCATAAAAGATGTAATTCAGAGAGACCTTGTGGGTCTTTTAAGGATATTTTCATGTTTTTCTATAGCACCACTGAAAGTTTTTGGAGACACAATCATTTATGGTCATTGCAAACAACAACAAAGCAAACTATCGTTTTATTGCTTTTTTTATTGTAGTCAAACAAGTGTCAGAATTAAAATAATACCCATAATCATTCTTGTGATACTGGTTTTCATGAATAAAGATCACAAAAAAAAATTCAATAGTGAAATTACCAATTTGGTTAATTTAGGAATAGACCAAAAAATCAAGACATCGGCTTTCTGTGGTCTTTTCTTTTTTGTAGCTCAGTGGAATAATAGCAGCTCTTCCCACATACAAAGTATTTTTACAGAATAATGCACACCAACTTTTAACCGGGTCATGCAGGCACAAGCTACAAATGTTGGGACCATAATATTGGGCCTCCAGGATTATATATGAAGAAAGCCTCTCTCTAAAGCTCCCCAATAAGTGCTGGGGCTTGGAATCCTAGTGGTTAGGGACTTGCCCTTGTGATCGGAGGGTTGCAGGTTCAAGCCCTGATCACTGCGGTACCCTTAAGCAAGGCATTGTCCTGCTACATTGCTCTCCAGGCACTGTTGATAGCTACTACTGCACATGTGGATGTTTTAAATGCACAGGTCACATTTCATTGTGGTACACTTTGTGTGATGAGGTGTTCACAATGACAATTTTTCACTTTTCTCTTTTAAACTATCGCTTAAATCAAATATATTTATATTGCTTTGCAGTATTCAGCAATGGCAGATCTATTACTGAGAGATGCTTAATGTTCTAAGAAGTTCAACTGAATATTTTGATTATGCTTTAACAGCACTAGCTGCTCTCACTCACTGGATGTATCTTAGTGTTTCCACTCAGGTTCTTCTGGACTGGTTTTATGGAGATGTTGAGACTCTCTAACTACTTTCCCCCCTTCATCTTCTCCCTCTCTATGTTTCCATCCCCCTGGCTCCAGATCAGGGTCTGGGGGCTGGTGGCTTGAACTCAAGGTCCAGGTGTGCCGTGGAGCCGGGCTCTATCCCAAGCCTGTGGAGGTGGAGTAGCAAAGGGCTTTCCCCATAAAGCACAAAAGAGCCAAACGTGGGATTAGTAGACACTTTAACACACTATAATTACCAAACCACCTGCTTCTGCTGTTTTTTGAAATAGTCAACAGAATGTGGTAGGCCAAGCAAAGAAGGGTAAATAGTTACTAAGCGCACTGTGTTGTTAGTCGCAATTTTCTCATTGTGCAGTTCACAAACATCTATTTATGTGTATAGCCTGACACAGGGGGGTGCGAGGTAAGTGCTGTCATTGGCTGCAGCGTTGCAGTTGTTGGTGTTCAATCTCTCGGGTATGGCGACAGCGTTAAGCTCAAAGCGCTCTTTTTAGTGTTGAAGACTTTCACCCCATGTAGCTAACCCCTGCTTGTGCCTTCGCATTGTGGGCCGGAGTCACCTCTGCTGGGACACAGGTTGACATTTCCAATGTTTTTTTTCTATCCAGTTTTGCTTTGTCCCACTACATATTGAACTGGACATAGCGGGGGCTCAGGCCAGGGAGGCGGAGCTTAGATGCATTTTGGGGAAAAGAAGTAGGGCTAACGCAAGGCTGTGCAATCAAATGAATTTTGCTGTCCAGTTGCGATTTTGGGTTCTGATGATTATGAAAACCTATAATAAACATATAATGTAGATAAAACCATTATTGTGCTACATTCTTTTTTGAAACAGCACTTTGGTTTTGTCCAGGATTTTAAAGTGAGTTTTTCTGATTTTCTGTTTTTTCAGAGCTAATTGGGCCACTTTGGACAAGGCTTGTGATTGCACAGGACATTTCAGTTGTATTCTATTTAAATTCAAGAAAATTCACATTAAAAACAATTACTTTTTTAAGTGAAAGTGACTGTCTGTCATTGTGAACACACCCCGTCAGACTGCTTGAACCACAGTGAAAAGGAACCTCTGCATTTAACCCATCCACACATAGAGCAGTTGGCAGCTATCAGCAGCACCCAGGGAGCAGGTGGTTTGCTCAAGGGTTCCTCAGCGGTATTTGGGCTGGGACTTGAACCTGCAACCCTCAGATCACAAGGGCAAGTGCTTAACCAGTAGGCCTTTACTGCCCTAGTTGTAGAATAATCGGGATCTCAGTATGACTGTAATCATGACTGTAGTATCACACAGTCCTATGCTTTTGTGCAAATCACTGTTCTGTTCCTTACCATTTCACTACAAGCTACACTACAAGGGTGTCCAGTTCTGTGTCCTGCACAGATTCCATGTGATTTTTTAACAGTTTTTTAAACAAACCTTTACAAAATGATTCAAAGCACTGTGAAATCACCATAAACAGGCATTTTTACAATCAACAGCATTATTCTGAATTTGGCAGATTAAGCAAGACTATTCGGGCCAAGATCTGGCCTACACCTGTCCCAAAGTTCTGGCCAATGGCTTTGGCCTGGCTCATTTTTACAAAAACGTTCTGTACATCTGATGTGAATTCAGGCCAAGGTCAACCTTGAGTTTCGTTATATCCACCAGGCACAGATCCATGACTCATTTTCACGCCTGGGCCAAATGTGGCACAGACTCAGAGACAGACCAACACTGGCTCAGCTTCACCCCACCTCGCACCTTAACCTTCTGAAGATGTCGGCCAAATCCTGTAGTTTTATTCGCATATGGTTGCTAATAAATGCTTTAATGTATTTAAGATTTTATGATGTCTTTTGCGAGCCGTAGGGACATGAATGTGTGAGCATAGCTGATTTAGACCCATTCTGTCAGAAATAAGCAAGGCCAGATTGGTTAGTCAGACTTGTTACAGACCTTGGGGGAGGTTTGGGCCAGATAGCGGCCAAAGTACTTTATGATGAAAATCACGTGGGGCAGGTAAGAGCACCTGTGCTGTCTGCTACTACACTATTGTATCTGCATCGTATCAGCATGAGTCACGGCAGTGTTGATGATCAATTTATTAGATGGATCGTTTTTAAATTGGTACCTCATTTTTCATTTGTGAGTGTAAAATGCCATTTTGGGCTATTAAAGAGCCAACAATGCACTTCATTTTTGCAAATGTGGCTAATGAAAAGTCCTGGAAGTGTGTGTAGTGTGTTTAGGGCACACAATATGAGCATGGTGTTGAAAGTAATCTCACTCAAACCTTGAGCTCACTCTCTTTATGAATGGATGTGCTATGAGCACATTATTACTGGACCCAGAATGGGGGGAGGAGATGGTGGTTCTGCCTTGCAATGTGTGTGTGTGCGTGTGTGCGTGTGCGTGCATTACATCGGCCTTGCGCATTTGTGGGACTCTGCGCATTCCCCGTTTTTAATTAAGCTAATTAAATCATCCTAGGCCACGGCCATCACGTTCTATAAATAAAGCGAACGTTTCGTGCCGCCGTGCCTCAAGGATATTTTTCTGCCGCTCTGAGTCCGCTAATGCGGTCTTGAAGCTGTGCACGCGTGCGAGCGCGCGCCCCGATGCTCTCCGATGAAAATGCGATGCACTGTGCGCTTCACTGTCCCCCACATCACTGCGTTTCGGCATAACAAGCTTCGCCGTTTGCCCTGCTGCTTTCAACCTGTCTCTCTCTCTCTCTCTCTCTCTCTTTCTCTCTCATGATTCTGCTTACTTTCTTTCTCTCACTCGCTCACCCCCTTACTCTCTCTCTCTCTCTCTCTCCTATGCTCCTGCTTACTTAATTTCTCTTACTCGCTCACCCTTTACTCTTTCTCTCTCTCTCTCTCTCTCTCTCTCTCTCTCTCTCTGTCTCATGCTCCTGCTTACTTTCTTTCTCTCACTTGCTCACCCCCTTACTATCTTTCCCGCTCACTCTCTCACTCTTTCTCTATTGCTCCTTGTTGTGTTCTCTCTCTCTCTCTCTCTCTCTCTCTATCACTCCAAGTGACAGTCTTTTTCTCTCTCACTGTCTCTCTTTTTCTCTCTCTTGCTCCTACTTACTCTCTCTCTCTCCCTCTCTCTCTCTCTCTCTCTCTCTCTCCGTCTATTGCTCTATCTCTCTCTCGATCTCTCTCCCCCAGTATCATGTTAGGGTAGATTGAGTAAAGTATTGCGTGTCACGTAAAAAAAACACATAGAAGGAGCCGTCGACGGGCAGCCCTCCAAGCCCAGATGCACGCGCACACACGTGCGCTTTAACAGAGCTCCCTTCACTTTCCTTTTTCTAAAGGTGAACCGATACCCAGGCTGCTGCTGCTGCTGCTGGCCTATTGTACAGTGGGATATTCTGAACCGTTGCCATGTATCAGCTTTCACTGTGCCACATTAACAAAATGTGATACCTGCACCCCCGCCCTGCTGTCTGCCGAACTTGTTCGGACAGTGGACATGAGGTCCGATGTTTTCCGGAGCTTCCTGCCCACTGCTGAGACAGTGTTATGACGGCAGAGTCTTTATATTTAGCTCATGTATTTTTGCACCTCGATTCTGTTGCTGACTCAGCGGTGTGATTTTTCTTCTTTTTCGCGTGATCCTGACAAGGCTGCATACACCAATCAGCCATTACATTAACACCGCCGGCCTAATGTGTAGGTCCCCCTCATGCTGCTGAAACAGCACTGACTGTGTGTTTTGACCTCTTTCTATCAGAGTCAGCATACACTTCTTATACCCCAGTTGCTCTTCTGGGGGATCGGACTAAACAGGCTAGCCTTCGTGCATCAATTAGCCTTGGGTGCCCATGACCCTGTTGCTGATTTGCCAGTTGTCCTTCCTTGGATCACTTTTGGTAGGTACTAACTAACCTGGAACACTCCACAACACCTGCCATCTAGATCCTTATGCCGCTCATTTTCCTGCTTCCAGCGCATCATCTTCAAGAATTGATTGTTCACTTGTTGCCTATTATATTCCAACCCCCTGACATGTGCCACTTTAATGAAACTACTAGACATTCAGTGTTCTTCACTTTACCTGTCAATGGTGTTAAAGTTATGGCTGATTAGTGAATGTATCACAGCACATGTACAGTACAAAGTGTTTGTGTGTGTGTGTGTGTGTGTGTGTGTGTGTGCGTTCATGCTGGCTCTCTCAAGTGTGCGTGGGGTCATTTTTTTTCTCTTCACACTGTATGCGCGTTCCTGGACATTGTGAAATATTAGATAAGTGCAGCTATTGCGAACCAAAATTGCTTCCAAGCATTGTGAAGGAACATCGAAGCCTCTGGGGCTTTTACATGTGGTTCTTCGGCTGAAAACTGTGCTTTTGAATTACAGGGGGTTAGCACGTCCCCATGCTGGTGGTCGCTGTGTTGCTTTGACATTTCTGTGGCTGGAACCACAAGTGGGCTGAGGCGGAATGGCTGACAAAATTCTTCTGTAATATTTGGTAATAAACAGTTTCACAGAATTGACAGTTTTGTATCCTTTTGGTGTTTTTCGTCTCTTACTACTCTTACTACATTACCCAGCATGTATTGGGTAAGTGAACTGCACAGCCATTGGCCACACCCACTTCAAGGTACTGAAAGTCGCTGCATAGCCAATGATTCGCTTACTATGATATAGAGCTCTCATGCGGGATCAGACCAGACAATATAGCCTTCACTTCCTATACATCAGTAAGCCTTGGGTGTCCATGGTCCTGCCACACTAGCCATAATATTAAAGCCCTTGTTAAAGTGGCTCAGAATCTTACGCTCGTTAATTTTTCCAACTTCAAACACTGACTGTTCACTTGCTGTCTAATATATTTCACCCCTTGAAAGGTGCCAATGTAACAAGATAACAAGATAATTTCAAATTTCAAACAGTTTGCCCCCAAATTCTTCATAAAATATAAAATCAGGTTTTTCCTTCGGTCTTTCAAACAGAAAACTAGAAATCTACTAAATAGAAACTACTGTGGCACCATTTAGTACACATGTTGAAGGAGATGTGGCAATGGTTTTGGCCAGGGTGCCCATTTTAGGCTTTGCAATTGAGATTAAACACAATTACACTCATCAGGCAAACTAAAACTGCTACAAAAACCACGGTCTTCAGAAAGTGCAGCCGCCCTCACATTAATTAAGCACATTAAGATATTAAATATTTGATACATAACTCAACCCTATCCATGCTGTGCTTTTCATCCATGGAGAAACATGCAGTCTATATATTTGTATGCTGTGCGTCTTCTGCATCATGCTCACATCCTCAGTCCTGGGGCTGGCCATGGCTTGAAGGTCAGCTGGAGTGTGTGTGTGTGTGTTAGGTAGAGAAAGAAAGTCTGAAGATTCTGTGCATACTGTCTCCAGTGGTGCATGGGTGTAAGAGTGCAGATGATGTCTGGCTAAGGCTGACTCATTCCAGGCTTAAAGCCAATGATGACAGCATCTGGAAAGTATAGACCACATTTTTCTATAAGATATACGTAGCTTTAAGATGGACAAATGGACGGCATGTGTGTCTTGTAATGTGTGTTTTTGTTTTGATTTGTGGTCCATGTTTGAACATTGAACAAATGCACGAGGCAGCACATTTTTTTTTCATGCCTGCTAAACAGAAAAAGCTGTGCTGCACATATAGCAAGGTTCCTCACACATGAAGGCTGGCTTAGATGATTGACATTGTGGTTTGTTAAATAAAGAAAAGAAAATTCCATATATCCCCATCAAATAACATGCGTAGTCTACAGTAACAGTAGTTTGCAGGCAACATTATGATGTATCAACACCTTGACTACCAAAGATTAGCTTGTCTGACTGGTGTGATCACTTGGGTACAGTATGCATACATTGTGATTGCTAAGTAGGGGGGCAATGGATCGATCTGTATCGATTTATTGACCAGAGTGGCACACATCTGATGCATCGATGTGACACAAAAATCAATGTGTGTGTTCATTCATTTTATTATGTAATAATAACATTTTCACAGTATACATTGTCTGCATGTGTGAATACATGGCAATGTAGCAGAAATGTGAAATTTTATCATTTTTCATACTGACCTTGGACCCCAGTACCAACTGAATCGCATATCGTTGCATAATCAATAAACCTCAAAGTAAGTACAATCATGATCTCCATGCACTTTTCTTTAACACAAAATGCACAAAACATTGCATTGTGAAGATGCAAACAGGTCTGGTAGATTAAGCACAATGTGAGCAAGGCTAGTTGAGGTGTGGAGAGGGTGGCCATTCATGCTTGGGCACAGTATAAGGGTATCTAGAGGGCCCAGTGTGAGCATGTCCTGAAAAGAATGGATGGCAAAATTTTCGCCCAGATGTAGTCAGCCAGTTGTACGTTTGATGTCTAAATTTTGCTTCTGTAGTGGAGCTACATGGTTAACTGATGTAGGCAATAGTGACCCAGATCTTCTCCCCCGAAACTTCTACCCAATCCCTTCCCAAGTGGGCAGTGGTGGCCTAGTGGTTAGGACACTGCCTTTGAGACCTGAAGGTCTCAGGTTCGAGTCCAGGCCCGGGCA
>JBBPDA010000021.1:16913792-16928540 GCA_037974385.1 Arnoldichthys spilopterus | reverse complement strand
TTAAATGCAGAGGTTGTATTTCATTGTGGTGCTTGAGTGTGTTCACAATGACAAATAGTCACTTTCACTTCACTTCAAACCACATTAATGTCCTAATTAAGGTGTCAGAGTTGTTAGCCTGGTTTGTTATGACTGGTATAACTTGTGTGCTGTAAAAGCTAGCAAAAGTGTTGGCTTCTAGTGTTTGTTAGCCTTGCAGCTCCAATACCTTTGGACACCAAACATGTCTTGGCTGATTGACTACATCTGGACTTAGCTGACAATTGTGTAGATTTGGTGTTTGGTCAAATAATTTTTTTGCTTTAGATAGTTAGCGTAGTTACCAAGAAGCATTTTGTAGCCTGTTAAAGTAAGACTGTACCAAACACTTTCAAAACAAAGTTAGCAAGTTTCTCACAAAAAACCCAAGTGAACAATGTTTTAGGAACAGTCAGGACAATGGGACAAAACTGGCTGGGGGAATCTCTTAGATTGATTCGTAAAATAAAAGAATTTGTTTCTTCTTCATTTCATGCACATGTCAGAGTAGAGTAAAGCAACTATACTGTTTGTGGCTTCCTAATAAAAACATTTCCCTGGATTTTTCAGGATCTGGGCCGGAACTCCATTGTTTCCTTAACCACTTTAGAAACAGGGTTCAAATGTGTTCCAACCCATTTCCATCCAGCAATATGGAAATAATCGTAGTGTTGCAATTATGTTGTTAAATATTTTGCAACTTGAAGTATATACACCAATCATCCATAACATTAAAACCATAGCATAAAAACCACCATCTTCTTTCCACTTCTGGTGCCATCACGATTGGCAGCTTAACCAGTAGTTCTGGTAGTCTTTCTTTTTAGATCTATGTACCTACCTACCTACCTATCTACCTACCTACCTTCCCTCCTTCCTTCCTTTTTGTGCTGCAATAACTCGTAACTAACTGTGGGATAATACCAGACGGGCTAGCCTTCAATCCCCACGTGCATCAGTGACCCATGACCCTGTAAATTGGATGTCCTTCTTTGGACCACTTTTGGTGGGTACTTGTCGGAAGCCATTACGGCGAGATAATGAGAAAATCAATGTTATTCACTTCCCCTGCTCATGAACACTGTTGAGTCAGCAATGGAAGATGGTTAAAGATTGCCATCAGTTATTTTGAACAAAAATAATTCATTTTTTGCTTAATATCTTGTTTTATCAAAATACTAATTTAGTTCTGTGATTGGTCAAGATGCTTAAGCAAATAATAGAAGTATATTAAAAACAAAAGTCACTGGTTGACCAGTGGTTGACCATATAGATTAACAACCTGTATACTATGCAGCCGTAGTCCATATCCACCTAGAGTTGCACTGAAGAGGCAGCTGATATCAAAATGATATTCCTACTGGTCATTTAGACATGCAGCACATGCTTTCGTAGCCAAAAAAAATCAAAAGTGCAATTTGCTAAACCTTTGGTTTGTCCCAAGACAAGAGTTGCAATTTATAGAGCTGTTTATTTTCCTTTGACCGGACTGAATGATGCACATTACAAGAAATAATAACAATAGACCTGATACTTTTCTATGGTCAGTGGCATTTATGGCTGTCACTGGCGAGACACAGAGGCTGACCACAACTGAGATTGCTCAATTATTTCTCTAATTTCCCAACATCTTATTTTTGGGGGGAGGGGGGGTTCGGGATTCGATCTGCAGTGAAATGAAGGGCTTCAAGCAGATTAAGGTTTATTTTTTCTTGCTTATTTTTTTGTGCTCCCTGTAGGGCTGAGTTCATGATTGGTGTGTGGACGGCATTACTGGGCCGGTCCAGGATGAAGTGTGATAATTCCTCTGAGGTTTTGGCAGCCAATCACGTAGTCTGTTTGGGCAGTCCTTCACAACTGCAGGGCGGCCAGTAAGAAAAAAAACATAATAACAGTACAATGGGAGCATTGATCCGCTGTTGCTACAGCCCTGGAGTGACCCTGTAATGGAGCGGGGCTCTTGTTGCTTGTGTCGGACCACCATCACCCTTGAGAGCCATGACCTACGCCTTGTGTGCCAAGGCCTGGGAGTCATTAATGGCGAGATCAAATATGAAGAAAGGCTCCTGAATACCTTTAGTTTGGGTAGTTAAGACTAAGGATATTACTTATAAGTTACTAGGGGTGTAATGATGAATTGATCTTTATTGATGCATCAGCTAAAATAGGGCAAGATACAATGTGTCGATGTGACATAAAAATCCACTATTCCGCTAAAAGTTTTACTTAATTTTACTGTGTGCAGAGTTTTGTACTGAGAAATTGCTTCTGCTTATGACTAGACAGATGTTTTTGACCTTTAATAATAAATTACAATCTGTTTGCATGTGTGAGTTCAGATTGTGTAAAATTCCATCATATTTCTGAGTTCATGGAACTATAGCAGATTGTGTGAAATATCATCATATTTCATACTGACTGCAGACCCCAAACCGAATCAACCGAATTACATATATTACGTTATCTATAGAAACTGAGAAAAATTCATGGCAGCCAACAGTATGTGTCGGAAATTATAGGTTACACATCATGTAATTTAGGTGTCAATCCTAAGACTTATTGTTTAGCACCAGCTATGAATTATTTCATAAGTACTATGTCAGTTATGTAGGTATGAAAGTAAGAAATTGAGGCACAGACCCATGTACAAGGTTTTAAGGGGTTAACAGACAAGAATGGTCTCCTTGATGCCCACTTCAAACTGAAATGGGTTTTTCTAAGGGCCATTGTGGGCTGAAAAAACTACTGTGGCCAGCTCATAAGGGCTGGCTCTTTGTGGCCAGTTGTTCAGTTTGTGGCTCTCCTCAGAATATATCTCGTGCAGCGACGAAGTCATTTGTGGGACAATTACTGTGAAGTGTGTGTAAGAGCAAGAAATGTGCGTAGCGTGTCTGTTCACCTCTAAAGCCGCAGACGGGAGTCATGTACCTGCACTTTGATGACGCTTCTGTGTGCTGTTGGTCGCTCTGAAACGGACACTTCCTGGCACACCTGCAAGCCCATAACTCTTTGTGACTGGAGCGGCAGGCGGCGTCTCAGATGTGCTTGCCAAAGTGTCACCTATAGACACCCTCGTTGGTTTAAGGAGCAGCTGCCATCTGCCCCCAGGGGGCTCCTTCAGAATAAACCATGTCACTTCAGCTTTGTCTGCCTGGATAGCATGCAGCACAAACGACCTCCGAGCTGCAGCTCTCGTCACAGTTCGCCGACCAAACAGACCCTGGACAAATGTACTCGGTCTGCCAAGATGTGTTTGCTGTCTGTATTTTGCATCTTTAGTTTTGCATTGGAGCTGCATGGCTAGCAGTAGCTAACATAGCAGAAGCTTTTACTATGGCAGCTCAGAAAAAAACATTACTTTGGTCAATATCATGAGAGATCATGAGTAACATGATTACTCAATGGCTAAAACATTTTTTTAATGCTGAATTTTCTTGAACTTTAAATCATTTGTCTGATAAACAAACAAAGTTAATGTAAAAAATTATATCATTTTTGATCACTTTTATTTATTTAATAAATTTTTGTCTCCCATTTGCATTGATATAGTAATGTCTCCACAGTGTTTTTGATTGTTTTTTTGAAAAATGACCCATTGCTCTATGCTGCTCATGTCTGACTGCAAGGCTTGATCTGCTCTGTGCAGAGACTCGGCTTCCATCTCAAACAGACCTGTCACGTTTGTACAGCGGAGCACAGCGGTCGTGTCTGAAACACTAAAATGTGCACCTAGCAGATTCACAAGCATTATCCATGGTGGTCATGATCAGCTCCAACAATGATGCCACAGCTGTAATGGCAGGTGGAATCCAGGGGTAACACAAAACAAAATGAGAGCATCATTGCTAGGACTGCATGATATGAACAAAATATCAGCATTGTGATAATACTACTATGTATTGTGGTTAAAAAAGGCTTGAAGTATAATGGACTCCCCCATCCATACAGTTAATATATGGAAACTAAGCCATAAAAACAGTCAGCTTTTGTGAGATCAACTTTTACATGTCTACTTATACCTACCTAAGTACAACAGTTTAGCCCCCCTTTACATGGACGTTCTAAGATGTCCTGTGACTGATTAAAGGTTCATTTGCATATTGCAGCCTTCGGTAATATCTGTATTGCAGAAACCAATATTGAAATAATGTACAGGCAATTTATGGTGCAGCCCTAATTATTGGGACACACAATGGCTGCTTTATCTAGATTATCATGTTTTCAGAATTGTTGGAAGCCAAATTCATAACTGAAAATATAATTTGATTAATCAAGCATGAACGCCCTATCAATTAGCTTTAAGCAAACTGCATTGCTAAATAATCACATGCTTGTTGGAATCCATGTCACATCATGCAATATATTGTATTATAATGTATTATTATTATTAATGTATTATTATCTATAAAATAAATGACTATTTTTGTCCAATTTTGTAGATAAGGTGGTACACTTATTGTTTAAATAGGAATCATGATTTTCATGAATTGACTTATTCCACCTACCCATTCAGTAAAGAACAATATGTATATTATGCACTAATGTTCTGCATAGTAAAGCTTGCAGCATGTACAATAAGCAAGTCCACTTGAGATTCCTTAACAATTCAGTACAGTTTAAGCAAAGTGTGCATTGATTAAGGTATGCAGTGTGCACAATGCTAATTAACAGCATACATTTCAATTACTTGTGAGCTACATTAGCCACGTAGTTCCCCTGCAAATCTATAGAAGCAATCTCGTCTTGGCTTGTTGGCTACATTTAGGGTAAGGGGGGAGAATTGTGTACATTTGTTTTATGGCTTTAAAATGGCTGAAGTCTCACTGAGAGAAGGAGAAGGCAGCTTGCCCTGCCCCTCTCAGGACTAATTAGGCAGAAATCATAGCGATTTAGCCCTAGCCAAGCCCTCTTCTCCTTCTCAGTCTGGATCTCTCAAATGCAGGGGCTGCTAAGTAGCGCTGGATGAAATGGGATGCAGTGTGCCTTTTCTGCCCCACTAGGTTCAGAGATGGAAAAACACTCGATGGCCTTGTCATCTGGCATTCTTTTAAGTAGGTCACTACAAGGTTCACTTGCTTGCAGCTGAGTGAATCCAGTGCATGGCTTGGAAACACTTATAAATATTTAGCAGTTCGCCTTTGTTTTGGTGACTGCATTTTCCTTTTCTTTCTTTTTTTTTGTTGTTTTTTTTTTTTTGGTTGTTTTTCTTGTAGAGGTTACCGTAGCGCATCTGTTTTTTTTTTGTTTTTTTTCATTTTAATATTTTGTTCATTGTCTTAATATGAAAATAAATATGTCCAATAGTACTGCTGAGAGAGCTGTCTGTTTCGGGAACATAACCAGGTTATTAATTGCAACACAATGTGAGTTTACCCACAGCAGCATGAAGCATTACCTTTGATCATTGTTGAAATGTGTTTACGGGAAGTAAATGCATGCGTCATGAATACAAATTTATTTGAAAAGCGAGTCTTAATTATCATTGTAAACGGCGTTCTGCATTTACCTCCTTTTATTCTGGAGCGCTTGGTGCAGGAAGCTGCAGACAGTGTTTTCTGTTTACTCGCACAAGTGAAGAACTCTTAATAGCTTCTTGCAGTATGAACAGCAATAGTGCATCGCTATTAAAGTAAACAGACTGAAGCAGCAGCCTCAAGATAGAGATACTGAATTGTTTGCATCTCAAGAGACCCAACAAAACACGGTTTCCTAAAATTATGAAAATCTATAAGTTGTCTCTGGTATAAAAGTGGTAAAAAGTGAAATAACAGCTCATTTTTTAATAAAGAATGTATTTGTGCATGCACATTGTGTCAAGTCTTAAACTACAATACACTGGAGATAGGGATCCTCTAGTGACCACAGGTGGACAAGCGTTTGGCTTCAGAAAGGAAAAACCCTGCCAGACTTTTCTTCCACCTGTTCAATTAACCGACTGCATGACTAAATTACACCTGTTATAGTGACATTTCTTTTTAGCCTAAGACAAGGCTTAATCTGTGTTTGGATAGCTACAATTTCACCTTTCCTGTGCTGCAAAGCTCAGACCTAATGTCAATTCTGGTCATGTTTGGCTCTTGGTGAATTCAGAGTGACTCCTCACTCAGCCACAAGATTACCATCCTGAGTGTGCTTATAGTGGCACTAGAACGACAGCTCTTTTAATTCAGAAACCCATCTGCTATGCAAATGCCTCCAAATGAGCACCCACGAGCACGGCCTCCTAATCGAACATTCACAACTCCATAGCAACATGCCATCCAAGGAGTCCACTTCAGCCTTTACTTGACTTGATTGTGGGTGCAGCAATAATGGCTAGCTGCAATTGTCCTAAGATCTTTAAGGTTGCTCGCATAAGCCTATCTTTCCATGAAGATCCGGGTATCAAATTTGGAGTAAAGAAAGTTGACTAATGTAATAAAATGCTTAAATGTAGTGTGTTTAGCGTCCTTAGTGGTGGATTGGTCCGTCACTCAAGCTGTGTCAATGCCTTGTCATCTATATGCAAAACCACAAGGGCGTCAGATGCTTCTCCTGTCTTTCACATTAGAATTGCTTCAGCCAGTGCTGTCTCCTCAGGGCCTCTCCTTTTTTTTCCCATCATTTTAGTAATAAGATGGTACACATAGTAATGACGGTTCTCGCTAGACGCCCTGCTGCTAACTTCACAGTTAGAGTGATTTTTTTTTTATTTAGTGTCAGAAAAAATGAGGCTAGCTTAAGATGCTTTTATCTTTCCCGAAGGGTTTTTTTAATGCTAAATATTACCAAGAATTGTGGGACGGATTTGTACCAGCTTAAAAGAACTAACTACTTTGCAAAGGCGCTATCAAATTAGGCAACAGTGCAAACAGTATCATGTGCTGGTTAATGGGATTTTAACTGAAATGAGTTATTTTACTCCATTGCTTTCAACTTAGCTCATATTCTTGGCTTTAATCTTCTCCACATTTAGGTTTTCAGTTTGAACTTTCTTATGAGTCATTTTTTCTTTCTTTCACTTTTACACTTTGGCCTCAGATTTCAAGGCTCATTGAGATAAAAAGCTTGTTTCAAGAACACCAAGCATCGTGTTCATCGCCACTTCATATCTTTCAAGCCAACCTGATCGTACTACCCTATGGAAAACAGGCTAACGGTTGCACATGCCAAGTTCAACCTAGAAACAGAAGTAGCACAATAGGTCCTGTGTGTTGTAGTGAATCATACCAGGTCAAACAGGTTCAGCAACTCAGGTTTGTAGGAGGATCTATGAGTGGAACCACGAACTTGCAAAACAGGCTGCATTCAGTGAACCAAGACCTTTGGGCAGATCAGGACATGCTCATTGCCTTATTGGAGTATCTAAACGCTGCACAGTACCATGGAGCATTTTTGAATCCATCCCCCAAGGTCATTCTGCAGCCATTTCATTTGGCAGTTTGAACCAAACTTGTATAGTATAATGTCACAATAGATTACCGATAGACTCAAGATAGTAGAGGATAATGTTGCAGTAGCGGCCTCAGGTGAAATGGCTTTGCGTTTTTTAAAAGTGGAGAGAGGGAGAGAGAATTTTTGCTTGCTCTGTTAATCTCTGAGGCTTGGAAGTATAGCTCCACAGTAATCAAAGGCCCAGAGACGGGATTGAGATGTCCGTTTTGGGCTTAGCTGAACCCTCATAGATTTCACAGAGCAAGAGAGAACGGTCTCAGTGACAGTTTCCCTGATCCCCTCAGAGAAATCCAACCCCAGACTGCAAAACAGCATTAGAGCCGTTAAAAGTGCGAGCCAAGTCAACACTGCAGTGCCCGCAACATGTTGGGAATGCGAGGCCCCAAACTGCAGAGTTGCTTCTCATGAACTGTAATCTTTTTGGCAGAAGTGGCAAACAATAAATCAGAACTTATTTCCCGCTTTTCCCCTCACTGTTGCTTTTAATCAATTTTGTGTTTTCAAATAATAAAATGCCAGATAAAAAGTCATGTATTCCACCATACACGGGAACTGTTCTTTTGGAATAATGCTCTGGCACATGGAACTGTTACACAGTCAGTGCAAACAAACATGACACTCAGGGCTGTTCCATGTATCAGCTATTCCTCCCCATGATGTGAACTTGTCATATCGCGATATTGACAATATAGCTGAGGCATTGTGGGCATCTCACCATCTCACACATTTACACTATTAAATTATTACTTGCATGTTTGCAGAAAAGTGTTTTTTCAACATTTCTGTTTATTTTTCCCAGGTTAGGCTATGAATCCTGGGAGTAGAGAGGTTTGCATTTTTAGTAGAATTGTAATTTGTGAAAAAAGAATCCAATTTTTAATCTTATTAGCTGTTTTGGGTCAAGGTTTTAGTTTCCCTGACTCTTAGGTCTGTGTTGCCAAAAAAGTACCTTTTTTTAAGTGAAAAAAGTGAAAGTGACTATTTGTCATTGTGGACACACCCCATCACACAAAGTGCAACACATCAAAATGTGACCTCTGCATTTAACCCATCCACAAATAGAGCAGCAGGCAACTATTGTGCAGTAAGCCAGTACCTTGCCCAAGGTCCTTAAGCTCAATGGTACCTGGGCCAGGACTTAAACCTGCAACCCTGTGATCACATGGGCAAATCCCTAACCACTAGGCCACCACTGTACATGCTAAATGGCTTATTTTGTCATATATTATTTGCCATTTTTTCATTTATATCGTTAACACAAAATTCCCGCAAGATATCAAGATATAATTTTAAGTCTATATTGCCCAGCCCTAATGACAGGCTGTAACTTGTTCTGTTCAGTGCTGCTGTAGATTGTCCTTTGGGGACTGAGTGATTTTTTTTCTAATAAGTTCTTTTGCTAGAACCGGCAAGAACAGAATGTCAACTCTTCAACAATTGGGTGGTTCTAGCTTGTCTTTCCTTCACTATCGATTATTGAACCAGGCAAAGTCTCTCCCCAAATGTATTTTACAATCCTTCCTGGCCTTAAATTACCCTCTTAGGTTTGAGAAAGTGCATTTGTGGGCAGTTCTGGGTTTGGCTGTATTTTGGGAAATTGCTTACTGCTTGGACTCAATGGTCATTTCTCAGGAAGTCATGGTCTGGATCTTGGCGGCTGCCTGACTACAGCCCCCTTCCTCATTATCCATCCCAAACCATTATCCCTGAAGATCACTCTGGATTTTCGAGTGACCAAAAATAGCTTCCATGTTGCTGAGGCCACTGTATTACTTTGCCCGCCAGTACACAAGCGGGCGACAGAGTGGGACTTGGAGAACAAACAGGCCAAGTTGTCCTTTGAGAATGTTTGGTTTATGGCATCAGCAGAGTTGATGTTGACAGAGAGAGGCATATATAGGAGTTTAATGGGGCCATTGATCCAGCACAGATGGAGGCCACACCCAGTGGATTGCTGGCTGTCTGGCTGGACAAGAGGGGAGACAGGTGTTTGTTCGATAGCTGTTCCACTTCCCTGACCTTAAAGCTTTTAATCAGCTCGGCCAGGGAGCTTGTCAATCCTGTCAAACCATGAACGGTCTAGAGCCAACCTGCAGATGCCAGCGAGAGTGTCTGAACGAGACAGGGCAAGTATGTATAGGGTATTGTTGACTTGGTAGCCATAAACAGTGTCAATATGGGTTTTGTTGTCAACGTTCTTCAAAAAAAACTGTGCTTTTATTTTGAAAGCCAACGTCCAAGCCAAAAACCTTTATTTTTGAGAGCATACCTCTCTTTATAAAGGTAGAGAGGTCAAATTCACAATGAGAAACAGCATTTAAGCATTAAACATGGAATTGTAAATCTGTTCCTATCACTTGTGGTGTCTGGCCATTTCATATTTCAGCCATGTAATCAATTTACAGGAAAATTCCCAGGACGGAGTGAGTCATGTCTTCTGGGATCCAGCTTTTGTTTAGAAGGAAAACAGCAATGTTTACTTCAATGTCGTCAGTTCGTTTTCCAAGTCACTGTACTATAAGTCCTTGTGACCTTTCCATGCCAGCCGGTGGTCACAGCATTCCAAATGACCTTTCCTGTTTAGGAGTGGGGGGTGGGGGGGTTGTAGGTAGGTGGCTCTCCTAGGCCGGTGAGAGCTCACTGAGCGACTCATTTCAATCCGAGCTAATAGAGCCGTTGAATCTCCCCGTGACTCCTTTTTCTCTCATACTCGTTGCCCTCTGATCAATAGTAATACGCTATCGTGATTTGTCAGACGCACTTATTTATATATTTATGCTCCCCCTTTCTCATCAAAGGGTATTGGTCAAAAAGCCTTCTATTCTTGCCGGATCATTTCGGCGCAGAAGAGCAGCCGGGGCAGATCCAGCTGATAGTTAACATTCATCCTGGCGAGCCGGCCAGATTGACGCACTGTGAAGTTTAACTACAGAATATGTTTGAAACCAGAGGCTAATTACAGTGCAGCCTTGATGGCCGTTAATGGCGAAGCCCGTTAGCCCCGCAGTCAGAGTACAACGTGACTGCAGAGAAATTGCCTTGAACTCCACAATTATCCGCAGACACGGTTCACTCTTTCAACGCGGCTCCCGGCGCCTTATCTGAGCGGGCTCTTCTCAGGTTTATCTGTTCTTTTTTCCCTCCCTCCCCTTCGTTTGCGCTTTTCTCTCCTTCTGTACCTCAACTTTAAAAGGATCATAAAATGTGTTGTCTTAAGTCGAGGCCGTGCATTCGTCATAACAACCCACTCCTGCTTCTTAAGTGGTCTCCAGACAGGAAGAGCTGCTACAGCCCTGCTGTATTTCAGATTTTCAACGCCACTGTGTAATCTCCCAAGTCCGTTTCCCCCGTCTTTCTGCCAGAGTCCCCTTGCCCGCAGCCCACCCACCAGGTCACCCCCAGACATGCAAAGCAATTACCTCTGGGCCAGCTGCAAGATAGAGTGTTCAGGAACTCATGATGACTATTTACCTTCCTTTTTCCTTGCCCAGCCTGGCCGGGACCTGAACTCACCAGGCTTTTTTGGATGATCTTTGAATCAAAATTTCAACTTCTTTAAATCTTAATTTCTACTGTATGACTTATGACTTGTTATGGGTAACTGAAACCACCTCTCTGTTTTTTTCTACCTTCTACCTTCTGTCATGAGTGATTATTTATTATTGTGAACACACCACAACACAGTACAGGACACAATAAAATGTGACCTCTGCATTTAACCCATCCGTGTAGAAGCAATGGCCAGCTGATGTGGGCAGCACCTGGGAAGCAGTGCTTGGGGGTGGTACCTTGCTCACAGGTACCTTAGTGGTGCTTGAACCAGCCTGGGATGTGAACTGGCAACCTTCAGGACACAGGGGCAACTCCCTAACCGTTACACCACCACTGCAATTTGTGTCTTTAACAGCTAAAGCACAGTGGCTGCTAAAAATCCTAGGAAGTGGCATAAAACTGTATTGTGATGCAATAAACTGAATGATGAACTTTGTCAATGCTACAGTTGATTACAATCAGTTATGATAATAATGATAAAATATAATATCTATTTTCTATTGTTTTTATACTGTGCAAATACAGTGTTTCCAATAGTCACAATTTAGTGTATGTTAAAAAAAATACTGTACCAAAAGATGATTGGATGCAATGGATTTCATGATGCACTGAATCATTTCCTAAATTACAATGCAATTGTTGTGAGGTGGAAGGTTTACGCTCCTATTCTTAAAGGTGCATCTTATGTAATATTATGTTATGTAATCTTATGTAATACTCTGTAGTGCAGACATTATTGGCCTCAGCCTCATTGGTTTGACAGAATTCACCATTCCATATCCTTTTTGTGTTTTAATCCATGAATGTCCTCTCACTACAGTACCCGACATGCATTACGAAAATGTCACGGGAACCCACCAATGGTGGTAAAGGAGTCCTGACTGCAGCCACTTCCATGCTAATTGATATAGACACTATTTGACTTTCTAGACGTTCCTTCTGCATTAACCAAACATTCCAACTTCAAGGGTCCACCTTTGTGGTTTTTTAAAGCTCCTCCCACCTTCAGTATGCATCCTCAGAAGTAAAAGTGACTATTTGTCATTGTGAACACACTCAAGCACCAAAGGAAATGTGACCTCTGCATTTAGCCCATCACAAGTGCACACGTGGCGACAGAGGCAGCTGTCAACAGCACCCGGGGAGCAGTGTAGTGGGACTGTACCTTGCTCAAGGGTACCTCAGTGGTGCCCGGGCCGGGACTCGGACCTGCAACCTTCAGGTCTCAAAGGCAGCGTCCTAACCACTAGGCCACCACTACCCACCAGAAATCTTCCTTGGGACTATAGCAGCATTGCTGTAGGAGGTGCGTAGTCATATTGGCGACATGGATGCAGTGTTTTTTATGCAGTCAGCTCATTCTACAGCCCTTAATGATGCTTTTGAAAGTTTCGTGTTTAATCGCTTTACTGTTTGTGCTCATATGCCATCAACCAGCCCTGATCGCTTTTTCCTCAAGTGGCACCGCACAGTTTGCTAATAGTGCTGAAGCATGGTGAATTTTTTTTAATCAGATGAGGAAAAATGTCAGATGCATATCGCGTTGCACCACAGACTGTGCCGCCGGTTGGCGTGGAGAGTTATTGACAGTAGTACATGCATTAAGACTGATGGAGTGTCGTTTGGATTGAGTTTCCTCCAGCCTTTGAAGTGCGACCTGCAATAATAGTCTGCAGGGCCGGGTAAGATGAGCCACCGGTCGACCGGTACGGCTCTTTGATTAAATCTGAAGTAACATTGGAGCTTTTATGGGATTATTGGAGAAAGAGAAAGAAATTAGATACGGAAGCGCCAACTTTTTATGCATTTTATAGTCTGATTTGCATTGACAATGGAGGATGCAGCAAATGGACAATGCAAGTGAGCACAACCCCTTCGTCTGATATGTGTTTATGTATGAGTGAGTGGATGGATGTGGGATGATTTGTGTGTATATGGGGTGTGGAGGCAGAGGGGTTGGAGTCAGGGGGCTCACAGTAGGGTTTGGGTGTGTGTGAGTGTGTGCATACGTATGGGAAAGAATGAGTTGGGAGTGAGGGGCTCACTGTGGTGTGGCTTGTGTAAGAGAGAGAGAGAGTGTGTGTGTATTTGTGTGTGTGTGTGTGTGTGTGTGTGTGTGTGTGTGTGTGTGTGTGTGTGTGTGTGTGTGTGTGTGTGTGTGTGGTTAAGTGAAGAGGAGGGGGAAAGTGAAGCCTTTGTACCCAGCTGGGTAGCATATGCATTAGTGAGTGAACGTGCATCCGAGCCTGTGGTGAGCATTCCGATGGTTGTGTGTGGAACATGGAACACTCCCCAGATCCCACTGGAAAGATCCATTGTGGTCATGGTGAAGGAAATGGTACAGCCCAGCGGTCTCACTCACAAGCTCTGCCTAGAAACATAGCACTTTCTCTCGGTCTGTCTCTCTATGTCTTTCTTTGTCTCCGTCTCTTTCTATAGTCTATTGGTTTAGCAATATTGGTGATGCAGTATTGATTTTTAGAATTAGAGGTTTTGATAGATACATGGTATCCACAAATACATTCCAGTACACAAAAAACGCAGCCACTTATTCATTTATTTTCCATTTGTATACAAATATTTAATTTAATAATTGTATATAAAGGGCCCATACCCTTATCTGAATTTAAAGGGCCCAGATTCTTGTTTGAATTTAAAGGGCCCATATCCTTATATGAATTATAGGGCCCATACCCTTATCTGAATTTGAAGGGCCCAGATTCCTGTCTGAATTTAAAGGGCCCATATCCTTATATGAATTATAGGGCCCATACCCTTGTCTGAATTTGAAGGACCCAGATTCCTGTCTGAATTTAAAAGGCCCAGATTCTCATCTAAACATAAAAGGCCCATACCCTTATATGAATTTAAAGGGCCCAGATTCTTGTCTAAATTTAAAGGGCCCACATCCTGATATGACGTTAAAAAGTTCTTTTCTGAATTTAAAAGGCCATTGTCCTCTATTTTCTTGCATTGTAATCAAAATATATATAATGCAAAATATAACATCTGTACCTCATTAAACTATTGGTATCCACAATACTAATATAGCAGAAAGGTGCATTATGCAAATGAGCTTCTAACTGAAGAAATAACTTAGAACTTCCATGTGAAGGGGTTGTGCCAAATGTGTAGGATAAATAAAGAGATATAGATAAATGTTTTGGTTTTGTGACATCACAAAAATTGTCATTTGAAAATGGGCTGTTTCTGAAACTTAGTTTCCATATAGACTGTATGGATGGGGAACTGAATGCACATTGAGAAGCTTTAACTTTTCTTATATACTTAAAGCCTTTTTCATTAGCAAAATGTGAGATAGACCTTTTACTAAACTGAAAAACATTGCATTTGCATTTTCAGTGTATATGGTTAAAATGAGGGTATATGGTTAAGATGACAAAACTCTACTTAAGTAGTGGTATAATCCCAATACTAATATTTTGTCCATATTATGCAGCCTTAATTGTAATGCTTTTCTATATTATTTGGATCAGTGTAATCATTGATTTTACATGATCATGTTTTAAATTATCTTTAGGACTGTCCTGTACCATGAATACTGAAGAACGCAAAAGATTGTGCATTTTTTTCTGCTGCAGTTCAGGCTAAAATGTATAGACCATAACCGTGATTAATTCAAAATGGGGCTGTTTTCGCAGCTTAGTTTCCATATCAAGTGAACAGTCTGTTTTGAGACTTATGAGCCAATATATATAAAATAATCATGTATTGTACCTCTTT
>JBBPDA010000021.1:16897686-16913692 GCA_037974385.1 Arnoldichthys spilopterus | reverse complement strand
ATATATAAAATAATCATGTATTGTACCTCTTTCTAAAAGCAGTCCAGACTGAAACACTCTTTCACTGTGAATGGGAGTGTATGACATCACAAAAACAATGAATTCAAAATGAGCAGTTTTTTTGCAGCATAGTTTCCAATTTTCGCTTTTTTTTATTTCTGTCTGGTTTAGCATTCTTTCAGTACAAAGTAGCAACAATGAGGAAGCACTTGTTCATTACCTGGTTTGTGTATTAATGCCAACAAATGTATCATCACGATACTGTAATATACTAGAAAATACTGGAATATTAGAAGTCTTTATCTCTCTCTATCTCTTTCTTGCTTTCTCTTGTTCTCTTGTGCTCAGTACTCACATGATGCATTCCCCACAAGAGTCCACACGTGCATGTGCATCCCAAAGAGCGTCACGATTTTGCCATGTTTTCTCAGGTTGTAATTGAAGTGCTCTCCAAAGTGCTAATAGGTGTGAATAACTTTGCTAGGAGCCGCCATCGTTGTGTCTTAATGCACTTTAAGTGGCTTCAGCCCTTGATGTTATGCAGCCCCTACCATTCGAGAAAAAAATTCGAGATTGCAGAACATCCCAGAGTGCGAGCTGTCTGAGAAACTGCAGAAAAATGCGTATGTGTAAGTAGATGTGGCTGGCAGGCGGCGTTATTTCTTCTTCAAAGCGTGCCATTTCCCTTCCAATTCATTTTGAAATGGAAGTGTGGTGGCTGAATAATGCTCCATATGTGTGCTCATACTTTAGGGTGAGTTTAGTGTCGATTCCGCTATGGCTCTCCGTCTCGCACTGCTGATCTTGCGGCTGCAGTGCTTTGGGTAATGCATGGCCAATATAAAACCTGGTGTTTTGTCATGCCTGGTCGTGAAGTACCACTGCAAGGACACAATTCAGTGTTTACCATGCTCCAGCACATCTCATTCAACTCATTAGCTCATTAACTGGATATTCTTGAGCTTAACTGAGTGCACTAGAGTGGGTAAAATACCAGTAGCAGGGTGAAGAAGTACCTGTTACTAACATGACTTACTTATACCCATGTAGGAGGTGGTAGCCGCAGCTTTTTATTGAAATAATTGATTATAAAACAAATATATTTTCAAAATGGTTGTAATAGTGCATATCATGCACATGATCATTGTGATAAAACTGCAATAGTCTGCAGGAAATGTAGGAGGCTATATGACTTTCTTTGTTGTACCATGAAAGAAAAACTCATTTTTTGCCCAGATAACACATTAAATGTAGGCAAGGTCAGCACATTTCTTCAATTAGTCGATTAATCGAACAGTAATTGGTAATTCGGAATAGTTGTTGAAGCCTCTTAACCGAACAGTCAGATTTCCGTGAGTCTGAAGGAAAACATAACAGAAACAGATGTCATGGTTTGGTTACTGATAAATTAAATGATAATCAATCGATATTATTAATCAATAATAGAAGAAAATGCATATTAAATAATCTTTTATTACCCTAATGACAGAATGGTCCCGAAGCTTGCTCGGTGCTAGAAGGTGATGATATTGCACATAGAAATTGTTTGCCAACCGCCATTACACCACAAAAGGAGAAGACTCGCCAATTCATTGTCTGTCTTTCAAAACAATAGCATAAACTATTCAATCTTTTAAATATTTGAAAACGATGACCCATTCCTCCACACCCTCAAGTTTATTGTTTATTGCTTACTCTGTAAACCCAAAAACAGGGTTGGCAGGGTTTGTTATGGTGTGTAACTTAGCTAGTGGTATCCTAGCAGAATGGCAGCTGTTGATGGGTTAAGCTTTACACATAGAAGAACAGACATGGACTGCAAAGCACTGTTGTACATCACTCTGGATAAGAGTGTCTTCTAAATGCTGTAAATGTAAATGCAATAGATATAATCTTTTGCTGCAGCTCTTATAGTAGAAGAGTCTGTGAGGATCCAGTCTGGAGTTTCCACCAGCCTACCACATACCAGAGTGGATCCAAATCCAGTCCAGCTTATGGAAAAGCTGCACCTGAGTTTTGAACTATTTAAATAGGAAGCAACCTTTTTTGATCTTTGCGAAGTATAGTATATCTATTGGATGTTTCTATGGTTTCTGACTCTCGGCTTTGATTTTGACTTTGATTTTTGGTATTTGGATTAAAATGTTGAATGCTGTGTTTAAGCTCATGTTATTTCCTTACACAGTCCCCCAGATTGTAGAAAGTTTGCAACAGAAAGTAATCACACCAGACACCATAAAGATTTGATTAGTTGATTAATCAAATTACAATCAATCAGTTAATCGATTTAATAAATTATTGTTTGTTACAACCCTAAGGACAGAATGGTCTCTGTGATTTAAGGGGGTTTTGCAGAAAAATGGCACAGTTTCTCAGTCACAAATAATAATCGATAGATAGAATAAGAAAAATTAAAAATTTTTTAGTGTGTCCCCTGCTTTAACACACCTACAACCTTCAACTCAACAAAGGGTCAAAAAGCTGATTAGTTTGATCAGGTGCGTTGGGACCAGAGAGACATAAAACATTCAGATTCAGTGAAGGGCACTGGGCCTCCAGGGTCAGGGACAGGAAACTGGATTAACTGATTATAAAATTAATGATGAGTCACAGCCCTAATGAGGAAAAGATTTCCCAGATTTCAGGGAGTTTGCATTAGTCTTTAGCATCTTGCTGTATCTAGTTCAACATGCTGCAAATAAACAGTGTAGCAGCAGAATTGGTAGTTCCAGCATGTCTTCCAGGGAGAGTCCCTGGTGTGCGCTTTTGCAGGTCACACGCTGAGCGCATGTGTTAATTGCGCACAGACAGGATTCCCGTCCCACTGCCCACTCCAGATGCAGCGCAAATTCCCACTTGGGCGCCGTTAATAAATCCACCGCCATGAGTCGCATGCTTCATCACCGTGGGCCGCGAGGCACAGCAACACCAACGCACCCCCCGATACGCAACGGATGCTCCCCCTCCCACCGCGCCAACACACTGCTCCTGCCGCCATCCTTTATTTTGCCATGCTCTTTGATGTACACCATCGATTTCCATGTTCTGCCCCATCGGTCTTTAAAAATGCATGTCTAGTTCAGCCAAACTCTCCTCTGAGAGGTCTTTGGGGGGCCTCCACCACCAGAACAAGACACACTGGGGGATTCTGAAGATATCAGAAGCACCCTGAATCAAATATTGATTTTCCTCGGTCTAAATTAGCCCACTCTTTAGCCTATCCCGCTGTTACTGGATCAAGGAATGGCTGTGGAAACATCAGGTGGTCTGGAAGGTGGAAGTTAGGTTGTGGGAAGAGTCTAAATGTCAGTGAAGAGGGTTTTTCATGTGCTTTGCTCACTCTTAAAGGTCAGTTAATGTCCGTTCCAATGTCAGTGTTAAAGCAGTTGGTATGGAGGGGGTCTGCTTCTTACTGAATACTGATGAATGGGTTGTGCTCTAATGGGACCTTTGATAGTAACAGAATGCACATATCAGTGTTATGTAAACGGGATGCGGCAAAAAGGTTAAATTATCCCATAACAGAAAAAGACAGTAGATTACAGTTACATGGTAACAATAGGATGGTGAGTAAAATAATGACCCTAAACCACACCCATTTTTTGGGGAGGACATTATTTTATTGAGCCCCATTTGTTTTTTTTACATGCTTGCACTGCTTAGCACTGCACCAGCCAGGTTGACCAGGTTGGTTCTTAGCAACTTGTGAGAATATCGAAAGGCTGTAAAGTGTGTGGGTTATGTTGTTGCTTTTGAAAAATCAGAGGTAGCGCATCCTATGCCATGCTTCTTTGCCTTTCTATATATATAAAAATTATATAAAATGATGAATATTATTATAAATAGAAATATCAATTAATAATCAAATAATATCTGACATCGGAGGCTTATGGAATTGTAACATGTTGATTTATACCTATTTATCAAGATAAAATTGAAATTTTATATTCAGCATGTATTCCAGCATTTTTCCACCTGGATTCACCTATTTAATCAATTTCCTTATCGGTGGTTAGCCCCACATTTTCCCATGTGAACACTGTTTTGGATTACAACTTCTCCAGGCTTTATCTGGAATTTTGGCTGCAGGGGAGAGGGGCGCCAAGGCCGGATTTGCATGCCCGTCCCTGGTCTATTCCCTCACCCCCTTTATTTTGGCTGGACTCTCCATGCTTTTCAGTGCTGGCTTTGCTGAGCTTCAGTGTACCGCTGCAGAAGGACGTCCGAACCTCTCCACTCCCAACACACTCACACACGCACAAACCGCCACATGTGTTGAATTACAGGCTTTTTGCTGTAGCGCATATTGTTCCAAAACATTCACACCGTATTATCGTGTTTGAGTCGCAGAGTCCGTGATGTTCTCTGACACTGGAGCTGGAGAACACACCGAGCCAAGCCTAATGAGTTCCTTACATTCGCAGTAGTTGTACATAAGCACTATTTTCAGAGCTATTGTAAACAGGCTCAGCGCTGTGGTTTGTAATGCTCCCCGTATTTCACTGAATGCGATGGAGGAGTATTTATGTAGGGTGTATTCATCTAATGTGTTTTGCTGCAGCGCTGTAATCTGCTCAGCAGAGGCGTAACCCCCCCCTTGACCGTCTAAGTCCCTCGCCCTCTCTCTCCCTCTCTCATTTTTTCTTCTATCTATTTATCTCTCTCTATCTCTAATGGTTGCTCTCCCTGTTTCTGTCCGTTTCTCTGTCTCTCTTTCTCTCTACCTCTATCTTTTTCTTCTTCTTCTCTCTCTCTCTTTCGCTTACTTTGTGACTTTCTCATCTCTCTCTCTACTTTCTGTCTGTCTCTCTCTTTATAGATCTGTTTATCTCTCTCTCTCACTCTCTCTCTCTCTATTCTTCTTCTCTCTCTCTCTCTGTCTCTCTCTCTCTTTCGCCTGCTTTGACTCTCCTCACTTCTGTCTCTTACTTCGTCTCAGTTTTTTTCTTACTTTCCCGCTCACCTTTTTTCACATCTTTCTAATTTTCTCTCCATCTCTCTCACTCCACTCTATCTCTCTCTCTTTATATATCTGTTTCTCTCTCTCTCTCTCTCTCTCTCTCTCTCTCTCTCTCCCTCTCTCTCCAAGGCTCCACACCGCTTTCCATGAATCTTCTCTGACCTACACCCCCCTACCCCTGGGACAGTGGTCGTCCTGGGCCTATAATCCATTACTTAAGACCTCAGTAATGGCCCTGCCCTGTGTTTATTTATTGATTAGTTATTTTGTGCATTAAAATGTCTAACAGCTGTTATAGATTTGGTGCCGGAGGATGGGGCTGTTTTATTGAAAAATGAACAGCTTTCATCGACACGTGCTAGCGGGTGTGTTTCAGTGAAAGGGTGTGTGATCGTAGATTTAGTGCACTAGCTGGACATTGTACATTTTGCACTCACTGTTCTGTTGATTCTTTTAAACGACTGGTCAGGAGGTAGTCCTGACTTTTTGCAGTTGCATCCACAAGAGCTTGGGATAAAGATAAGCAACAGAATGTAATAAACTTGATGCCACTAAAGGTTTAAAAAAACTTTGAGCAAATATTGGTTAGGACATTGTCCTTGGGACCCTGTTGCAGGTTCAAGTCCCAGCCCGGGCATTACTAAGGTACCCTTCAGCAAGGTACCGTCCCACTAAACTGCTCCCTGGGCGCTGTTGATAGCTGCCCCACATGTGCAAGTGTGAAGGTTAAATGCAGAGGTCACATTTCGTTGTGGTGCTTGAGTGTGTTCACAATGTCAAATAGTCACTTTGACATTTAAACATGGCCTTATGTTTTCATGATTGTTGCAGTAAAAGCTTGATTTTGTTGCATCATTGCTTAGTATGAAGGTGGAGGTGGATGTCGTTTGTTACTGATAAAAAATAAGGGACAGATACATTGTAAATGAGGTGCACCAATAAGAAATGAGACCATGAACACATACAGGCTCAAAATTCAAAACAATTTTGTTCCCAATTTTTTCTCTAATTTCACCTACTACCTAGGACTCCCCCTTTCACACCATTCCACCAAAACCGGCTTCCTCCCAGTCACTTAAAGGCAGCCACCACATTATGCTAACACAAAATCATTGGACAGTTTGATGCACTAGGAGCTGATTCTGTTACACCAGATAACACAAGCCTGCCCAGGCTAGAATGATGGGGAGAGAGAGAAAAACCAACTTTTGGACTCTTGCAAACTAGCACCATGTTTCTACACTCAGATATTACAGAAAAACAAAGAAAATAAGGAAAATGCTCTTAGTTTTGACTGTGGCGCACTGTGTGTTCTGACACCTTTCTATCAGAGCATTCACTATTCAAACCACAGTAGCTCTTCTGTGGGATCGGACCAGACGGGCAAGCCTTCACTCCCCACATCCGTCAGAGAGCCTTGGGTGCTAATGAACCTGCCGTTTTGGTGATGCTACGATTCACACGTCTAGTCAGCACAAAGTGGCCCTTGTCGAAGTGACTCGGATCCTTATGCTTGTCCGTTTTTCCAGCTTCCAGCACATCAGCTTTAAGAACTCACTGTTCACTTGCAGCCTAATATATCCCACACCCCTGAGAGGTTCCATTGTAATGAAATAACTAGTTAATGTTATACCTAATTTACATCAAATTTTAAAATATATCATGTGCATTTATTCTGCTATTTTACACTGGCTGTTTGTAATTGGTCAAAATCAGTTGTGTCCATGACATTTTCAGTGTGACAACAACAACGACACACTGTGATATTGTCCTGCCCTCATAAAGGGATTGTTAAGTCGCTGAAGTCAGTTAAATTCGCACGGGGATGTTTACTTTGTAGGTTACTGTTATTCTAGTCCACAAAACCCGTCCTTCCACAAATACCACCACCCCTACCCCACATTTACACTAACACAAACACAAACACACCCAACCTCCCCCCGCACAGAGATGGTGCTCACACAATACACACTTTCTCACTAGGCCTTTCCAGCGAATGTGAGCATTAATAATTTAGTGGAATTCAGTTCAGGGTAAAGCCTCCTTCATCCATGCACATGTTTATGTAATGCCGGAGGTCAGACAGACAGGCCGTGGCTCAGCCGTCCTCTCCGTCACCTGCGTGCGCTTTCCATCTGCTGTTGGCTCTGCAAACAACCTGTTTCTGTACAGAGGCTTTGCCTTGTGTAATCATTGACCATGAGGTTGTTGCCTCCCCCTCTATTAGCCCGTTTATCTGGTATCAGCGATGATGTCATTTGCTGATGGGACAGGTAGTGACAGAGCTGTGTTTGTTCTTTTACTCAGTGTAACCGAAACCATGACGATGCCCTTGTTTATGTACTCGCTGTGTGTGTGCGCGTGTGTGTGTTCTGTCGATCTCATGGGCCTTGTTTATTGCAGTTATGCTCTGTTGACCTCCCCTGGTTTTGGTTTTTGGGACAGAAACTGGCAGGGTCTTTTAACCAAGGTCACATGCGAAGAGAAACCTAGCTGATTTGCCTTTAAAACACACACACACACACACACACACACACACACACACACACACACACACACACACACACACAAAGGTTGGTATTGCTATCTTTGTGAGGACATTTCATTGGCTTCTGTAATACTGTTATCCGTTAATATCATATCATCACCTAAACCGAACCCTAACCTCAACCTCAGCATAAACGACAATTTTTCTGCTCTTTTTTTTCATAGAAAAGTTACACTTGGGGTGAAAACAGCACAGTTACCGTATTGTTCCATGGTTCCTCCAGTTTGTCCTAACTTTTCTTGTATTCCTATCATTATGAGAAACTTTGGTCCTCACAAAGCATTAAATACACACATGCACACACACACATTCACACTCAGACCCAAAAAACCTTTTGCAGTTCTGTCGACCTTTTCATTGCAGCCGGTGTTTTTTTTTCAGCCGGAGTGGAGGACGCCTCTTTAATGACATGATTAGCAAAGTGGGGTTGCGGCGTGTGTGTCTGTTATATCACCGGGCTTATTACTGTGCGCCACCAATCAAAACATGTTCGACTGCTGACAGGCCAAGCTATGAAAGATGAATCACTGCTGGCTTTTTTTTTAGATGTACAGACGGAGAGAGGACGGTGAGAGAGAGAGAGAGAGAGAGAGACGGGAGAGTAAGAATGAGAAAGGAGACAGAGAGAGAGGATGGTTAGGGGGAGAGAGAGTGAAGACAGAGAAAAAGAAGAGAAATAGGGATGGCATGAAAGAGCAAGGGAAGAGTGAGGGAGAGAAAGATGAGGGTAAAAGACAGAAAAAGTTGGGAGAGAGGGGAAATGGGGAAGAAAGACAGAGAGAAGGGAGGGTGAGAGGTAAAGTGATGGGTGAGTAAGCGAGAAGGAGAGAGAAAGGAGGATAAAAGAGTGAGTAAGAAGAGAGAAGAGCGAGGGGGGGAGAGAAGTCAGAAAGACAGGAAAGAGAGAGTGAGGGGAGAAATAGGGAGGACATGAAAGAGTGAGGGAAGAGCGAGAGAGGAGAGTGAGAGAAGAAATAAGGGGGGAGGAAGAAGAGAGAGTGAAGGGAGAAATAGGGAGGGCAAAAAAGAGAAGGGAGGGTGAGAGCGAGAGAGTGAGAGAAGGAAAAGAAGGAAGAGAGTGAGGGAATGCGGGAGGAAGGGAGGGTGAGAGTGTGAGAGAACGAAAGGGAGAGAGAGAAAGAGAGGGAGAGAAAGAGAGGGAGAGTAGAGAGGAAATGAGGAAGAGACAAGGTGGAGAGACAGTAAAATTGATAAGAAAGCGAGAGAGAGAGAGAGAGAGAGAGAGAGAGTCAGAGAGGCGCTGATGCATCCCCCTTGACATTTTCAAAACGCCTTCTAATCATGTGCAGGGGTTGCTGCGTGGGCTCGTGTGCTCGGGCTCCGGGGCGCGTGGGGTCACATCCGTGCGCATCCACAGAGGGAGTTGGCATATGGCTGTGTGTTCCAGCGCCCTCCATTCAGGTCGGGAGCGTGTGTTTCTATTGCAAGCGAGACTGATAACGTTGAACCCTGAAGCAAGTGCTATACTATTTATTCATCAGAACGTTTGCACTGCGTGAGTGGGGGGAGGGGGGGTGAAAACCATGGCCCGGAGTTCACTGCATGTAACCTCGTCAGCTAGGCTTGCGTGTGCATGAGCCTGGGCCTAAGCAGATGGCAGATGATGGTCTTTCTGGAGTACTGAGAAATCCAAGGTTGAGGGCTAGGAGGCTGCTGGGGAATGTGTAGCAAGAGGGCAGTTGAGGGAAGCAGCGGTGCCGGCCATCTGCTGCGTGGCTTTGCACTGAATGTAAATATTTGCGGTAGGTTTCGGCCACTGTGGTAACCCGGGACAGCTTGCAGTTAGCGATTCAGGATTTTATCAGCTATAAATCTATGGTGAGATGACTTGCACCTGCATGTAGTAGTGCAATTTTTTTGGGCCTGGTTTGTGAATCTGCATAATGGTATGAAATGCTTTCTTTATTTATATATAGCATAAAATGTAAGAAAAACAAACAACAAAAATGGAGATACAAGGCCCAATAAACCCATATCATTTTACTTACATTTAAAATTCTTGCATCATGGCACATTTGGTTGTTCCTATAGCTCTATCCTGCTGCCGTGTGAAGCAGTACAGTGTTAGCAATAGGGGGCCAAGCACTGATGCATATTTGTACTGGACATTTTACAGAAAAACACAGCCAGCCTGGTCAATTCCAATGAACCGGGTTTCATTCCTCCTGATGGTCGAGTGAAGTGAAAAGCTTAAGGAAATAAAACCCTGTGTAATGTCGGATTTTGTAGTGATGGATAACGCAGCCGACGGAATGCAGAATTGCTTGCCGCTAGCGATCTTTACTATGGTGTAGCAGCAGTTAGCTAGTGAGAACAGAGTCAAAGGGCTGTAAGCCATGGAGAGTGATATCAAAGCACCAAAAGTTTGGTCATAAATGGATGTGCTCACACACACGCTAGCACAGAAGCCAGAGAGAACATTGTGTGGGCGGCCCACTATACTCATTACTGTCTCTCTATCGATTGCGTTCATGTCTGTACCTCTGTGTCTTTCTCTGCTGCCATTTCTCCTGCTAATTTGATACAGTGCTGTGACATGATACTCCACTTGAACGGACTCTGTCCACAACATGCGGTGGGCAGGCTGGCTGGCAGTGAGTCAGTTCACTCAGAAACATAAACATATTTTAGCTCTACGGCTGAAGAAGAAAAAAAGCCCCCCCCCCCGCCTCTCCTGAAGGACTGCTGGCGATATTAGATTACCCGTGTAAAGGCCTTTGTATTTTCTGGAGCATTCGAACGGGACAGTATGTGGTTCTCTAATGATGTGGGCAAAGCGCCACTGCTTTCACTGGGGTCCTGAAGCAAACCCCCTCTTGTACCCCACACACCCGCTGAGATACCGCTGTGGCTGCATCTTCTGGAGAATGGTAGCTCTGTTTGGATTTTGTGTGTGTGTTAAAGAGAGAGAGAGAGAGAGGGAAAAAGAGGTTAAGAACTAAAAAAGTGGCGTCCGTGATGTGCCAGCTGCAGTCAGTGCCACGTGCTTCACGTATGTGTTTGAATGGGCCTCGATGGGAACCGAAAGTGTAGTAAAGCAGCTGCTATCCGGCACAGGATGCCCTCAGTTCTCTCTCTCTCTCTCCCTAATTCGATCTCTGTCTCGATCTCTCTCATCACTCCACTTACCCGACTAAGTCATTATCACAATGGATTCGCCGATTGCACAAAAAACAGGCTTTTCATACATGCCTTGGTAATACTGCTAATAAGCCACAATGGGCCTATTTTGGCCCAAATTAATTGCATTTACTGCTGGCTGTTGTTGTTTTTTGTTTTTTTTACTAAATTAATAGCTTTCGTCAATGCGACTGGTGTGTCTGCTAAAGCAAACCATTGTTTCAATTTGGAATGTTTCTTCCAGCGTCTTGATTTAGCACGACGAGCCTCTTGTAAGTTCACAAAGGCTGCTATGAGCTTTTCGAGCAGGGCCTTTTACAGCGCATTGACTGTTATGCATGGATGGAAATGGCCTTGGCAAGAAGAGTAGCGTTTGAGGTCCCCAGGCACCAGCAAAGGTGGCTGAATAAAGAGTCTTTTTCGGTCCATCAAGTGGCAAACTAGCCATACTTTGCTAAGAACTCAAAAAAAGAAAAAAAAAACTCAGTTATAAGACAACTTCACACCACATATCGTGCTTAGTGGCCCTGTCCGCAGCAGATGTTGAGGACTGTGAGTAATCAAAAGCCTGGCGCTCGACATTTTCAAGGTTTGTTGGCTTCGCCCAGGGGCAGCATTGGGGGAAACAAACACGGGCTTCACGAGTGAAATGAATCTGTCATTAGCCGCCGTATGTGGTAATTACGCCGAGAAGGGAGCTCACAGTTAATGCCTCGGACAAGATACTTGTGATTCTGGGCTTTAGCTTGTGCTTAACCTTATGCCACTCGAGGTTATTCCATCTGATCTTGGTGAAACTACTTTATGACACTCTGTTGAGGTCCATGGAAAGCCTTATGCATTCATGGGCCAGTATATGGGTTTAGTAGAGCACTGGAAGCAAAGGCCACCGTGGAAAACGCAGCCTGCTTAGGGATGCGCACAGGCCCAAGTAGGCGTCCAGAGGTCAAAGAGAGAGCATTCGGAGCCACAGGCCCAGAGGCAAAGAGGAGAGTTCATCTGTGCTGAGATTTCAATGCGTGGTCTACTATCACATCCTCCTTGATCTTCTATCTTGACTTGTAATTAGCTTCCTGATGGTCAACCTTCACATGAACTCCTAACCTGTTTTTTGAAATAGCAAACCTCCCCTAAGCTCACACTGAAGTTCTTACCCACCCTGTTCTTTTAGCTAACTGTGTTCGACAGCACGACAGATCTTCAATAGACTGCTCACTAAAGCACTTTTCACACATCACAGTTTTACACTAAACTGAATGGTAATTAAATGGGAAAGACTCAAGTGTTTACACAAGTCGGAGCTGAAATCCCAGGAAGACTGATGCACCAATCTGTCTGTACCGCGCTTTGTTGAAAGACAGAAGCAAGGAGAATAAGTGCTTTTAAACAAAAGGGAGGGGCTCTAGTTTTAACTCTTAAACTTTTAAGTGAAGAAGCTGAGCGCATCCTCAGTTTAAAAGACAGACTAGTAAATGTGTATAAATTTAGTATGAAACAGAGTCAGAGACGTCAGGTCTATTCAGCTATAAATATGAACTCCATTCATTAAACTGATTATGAAAAGAACAAAAACGTTAAAAGATTTAGGACTTAGCTGACCAATTTAGCTAGCAAAAAGCCAGACTCATCTGTCTCCTTATCTGACAGTACAGGATGTTACAGGATATCTGTCTTTTGACATCTTTGAGATGTTCATTGTAAAAAGGGATGTATGAATGACTAGAAAAATATGCTACAGATAAAAAAAAAGTGGAGTATTTTGATTAAGAAATCAAAATCAATAATGCATAAACATTCTTTAAATGATGGTTAATTATGTGGGAGAACATCGGTTTTTGAAGGGTTGCATTGGGAACAACTATTTGAGTTCCCTTTTGGAAACACCAACAAGTATTCGAAGCCTGCTCAGGTCATCCCTAGTAGCTCTACTCCTAAAAGCCCTACCTTTTACAGTTGAGTTGGCAGGTGTTTTGAGTGGAAAATGGCACAGAAGTGTATTTTGTATGAATCTTGTTGAACACCCCTTGAGAGAAGCTCCTTCATGCATGTGCAGCTACTACTGCACTAAAGCGCAGCAGCATCTCAGTGTTTCAATGAGACTTTAGTTTTTTTATGCCCATGTTATCAGGTTTAAGTGGGAAAAAACGTGATGAGTGTAATTCATACGGATCTGTATACAAGAAATTCATCGTGAATGTGATCATGTGCATCCCAGTAAAATAATTTGTAAGTCTGAATGATTCAAAGCCGAAAAAACATTAGTGGTGAACAATCACTTTATGTTAGATTTGGGGGGAAATGAGGCTTTACTTATCTCTGGGTCTTGTGCATGATCCTGGTTCCCCTGGCTAATCTTACTCATAAACTTGCATTATCTTTATTGTATCTCCATTATATTGGAAAATAATGGGTTTCATTTGTAAAGTTTTTTAGATGGATTTTTCCTAGGTATCTGTCTATCCATCCATCCATCTATCATTTATCTATCCATCTACCTACCTAGCTACCTACCTACCTACCCATCTATCCATTTATCCATCCATCCATCCATCCATCCACCCACCGACTCACCTATTCATCCATCCATCCATCCACCCACCGACTCACCTATTCATCCATCCATACATCCACCTACCTACCTACCTACCTACCCATCCATCCATCCATCCATCCATTTAAGTGTCTCACTCCCCCATTTCCACACTGCCTCTCTACCGTGAACACCCTAATTACAGTCTCTCACCTCCTGTATTGTGGAGGGCTCCTCCAGTTCTGGAGTGCAGTACGCCCTTGGAGGGTCTGTGCTTAGACTGGGGGTCTACAGATGAGTAATTATACCTCCACGGGTTTGCTGCATGTGGAGGCCCACTGTTGATTTGTTGCTGTGTGCATGGAGGCTGTAGCTGGGAGGCAGGGGTAGGGCGGAAGGGGCAGGGGTACCACCTTTTTCCTTCTTATCCCTCCTTCCTACTTTGTCACAGTATCTCATCTCACTAACATTTATTACTGTTACTGACTGCTCATAAATTCTAGAATCTCATGAAACTTTGTTGCCAATACATGATTTAAAGGAATTAACATTGAAGATGTTGAGAAATAGTGATCACAGCTTGAGGCACAATACTGAATGGGACACTGGCAAGAAGTAATAATTTAACCTTGACTAATTTGTATTACTATTAATCACTTCCTATGGTGTTGACACAGAAATGTGAGATTTTCTGACTATAAGTCTCGGAAAAGCTCCTGATGATGTCTGTCGAAGGTGGAAAGATAAAATACAGACAAAGGCTTTGGGCACATATTCAATGGTGGGTAACTTTTCTACTAGCCGACTGATGTATATGGTAGCCTGATAGTTAATGTAGCTGCTAGGAATCAGAATATCACATCTGTATTAATTAGCTTACATCACTGGCTATGCTAACATAAGCATATGCATAACAAAAGCATTCATGGTGCATGAGAAAGGGGCAGGCTTGTGGGCAGGCATGTGGGTGGGCAATAAGGTGGGGGGTTCCCTTGTTGAGAGAGGCTAAAATCTCAGCATCCCTAGGGATAATTGCTTTGAAGGGACTCCCAACAGTATAACAAATTTTTGCACACTATATATTTAAGCATGCATGCAAGGTACTGTAGTGCAAAACACTGATGGATAAAAAGACAAAGCATATAGATTTTTTAATATTTCCGTCTTATGTTTGTCTTATGAACATTTCATAGTGAATTAACCAGGAAGGCAAAATTGCTTAACATGACAAATAACATATCACCACTGTTGAACCAAAACTTCATATGTGGGCAGTGGTTGCCTAGTGGTTAGGGCATTACCGTTGTGAACTGAGGATTACAGGTTCTAATCCTGGCCCGGGGCACCACTAAGGTTCCCTTGAGCATGGTACCGTCCCGCTACACTGCTCCCTGGGCACTGTTGATAGCTGCCCGCTGCTCCACGTATGAGGGGTTAAATGCAGAGGTCACATTTCATTGTGGTGCTTGAGTGTGTTCACAATGACAATGTCATTCATATGCATGTGGAAATACTGGCTGCCCTTTACACTGGCCCAAAATGTGACTGACCAAGGTAAATTGTCCAAAATGACTTCAAAGAGATCCTCTTTACATTAACTTACATAAAAGGAAAAGATCATTTTGGCCATCTGCTTTTCCTTCTCTTGTAAAGATGTAAAAATCATTTTGGAGCTTCCAGTATTGAATAAAACAACTTCAAATCCCCCTCCCCCTCCCCCCTACTTCAGCTCATACTGTTATTATTAAATAATGCATTTATATGACAAGTGATTCCAAACTTTTGAATGAAAATGTACATTTCACGCCAATCTCCTCCCAATCCGACATGGATGGTTTTCTAGAATATTGCGAGCGTTGCCACCACTTCACCAGACGTCTCTTATGCATCCAGTTCTGTCACGGTGGCTAACGCGAGCCATATCGGGCTGAAATAGCAAGCCAGGCCGAGTTAGACAAGGACACAGGTGTTCCCCAAGGTGGGCTCTCCAGCTCCCACACTGTCAAATTCAATTAGTCAATCAACCCGTCGTGTAGTCTGGGTCGAAAATATCCTATCCGCGCCGGCCGAAGGAAACAAGACATGATGTGCTCGCCAAAAGGGTCCACATTTCCCCTCACCTGCCTCTCCAGGTGTTAGTGGGTGGTTAGCGAAATCAAAATGAGGGACTGGGACTTCAATCCCAGCTCCCTGCCGAACAGGGGGCCAGAAACTCGGCAGGGAACGAAAGAGAGCGAGAATGAAAGGGAAATACCTTGTTTATTCTCCTCCCCTCAAGGCCAGGACCACGCGTTTGCCGGGATCAGTGGAGGAGCTCTTTTGCCTTGCGGGGTGTGTACAAATGTCCTTCAGTCTTCCTTTCAGGAGGTTTTTTTTTGCATTTTTTTCAAAAAGGAACCCTCTACCAGCATACACACACAGATGAGTGACGCTGCTCCTTCTGCCAGTTTTAGCCTGCTGAATGAAGGGCGAGTTTCACCCCTGCCAGCCAGGATATCAGGTTCATTTTCGTTTTTCAAGCTCCACAAATTCAGTTTAATTTACTCTCCCAGTCAATCCATTTATTCAGCTCTTTCTCTGACATGACTAAGACTCAAAGCTCATCATTTAAACCCTGCTTGAAGCCGATATGATTGAGGTTCCCCCTGAAGGCCTGTTTCTTAACCAGTTATTCAGCTTTTTTCCCCCACTTCTTCTTAAAATGGCTAAAAGTAAGCAAACACAGTGGGGAGTGTTGATCCAATCCATTCGGTCCCTAAGCATGAATACTCAAACAGCTGTTTTTATCTCTACAGACACATGCTCCCATGGCAGAACCTTGTAAATT
>JBBPDA010000021.1:16879327-16897586 GCA_037974385.1 Arnoldichthys spilopterus | reverse complement strand
GGTCCCTAAGCATGAATACTCAAACAGCTGTTTTTATCTCTACAGACACATGCTCCCATGGCAGAACCTTGTAAATTAATTTTTCCATTTTTTTTAACACAGCAATTGCCCTTACATCGCACAAACATTTCATAATGGATTGACCATTAGAAAAGAGCCAAAATCACTTTTGACAAATTTTGTCAAAGGTGGCCGCAATCCAATATGCTAGATCAGATAACTGACCAATCCGGTCCTAAAAAAGCGCAATCGCTAGTGTGTGGTGTCATATTAGCTCTGTATTTCTTCCTGTGGGGTAGTAATGTGTAGTGAGGTGTTTGAGTAGGATAGCCTTCGTTTATATGGGCTTCATTGAGGAGGTGTCATTCAAATCAGTGCCAAGTAACAGTTTCCTGTCTGAAAAAGAATAAAGTGTTCTTCTAATGAACTTGCATGAAAGTTTTTCCCTTTTCTTATATAGTTAACATAAAAGTGACTCTTTGTGTCTCACACTCAAGCACCACAATGAACCATGACCTCTGCATTTAATCCATCACATGTGCACACATGCAGCAGTGGGCAGCTATCAGCAGCACCCGGGGAGCAGTGTAGCCGGACGGTACCTTGCTCAAGAATACCTTGAACCTTAGCACTTGAACCTGCAATCTTCAGGTCCCAACAGCAATGTCCTAACCACTAGGCCCACCATATCAGGGATATGAGGTACTATCCTGACTGCAGTACACAAGGTTATATGTATATATACATCTGGCTTTTACGGGTGTCATGGAATAGTGTGGAAGTTCCTGCCTTTGATGCAGGGCTTCTGAATAAGATCATTACCTCTTTAGTTCAATAAGAGAAAGAGCTGTGCATGCGTGTGTGTGTGTGTGGTTAGGCATGTGTCTGTGCAGGAAGCCGGTCCAGTCGGACAGCACCTGAAGGCACTGTGCAGGCAGGGGGAGATAAATCTGTCCTGGGCCTCTTAAGATAACCCAGATCTGTTAAAGACAAACAGGAGCCAGAAGCCCACTAGGGACACATCTGTCCACTGCCACACACACACACACACACCCAACACAGAGGCCAAATCTCTGCTCCGATTTGTATGTGAGTGTGTGGGTTAGGATGGCATGATGTGCTGTTTGTTCGTCTTTATTGTGATATTAGTTCTATGGAGAGGTGCAATATGCAAATGAGCCCTATAGCAAATATTATGCATCTGAGATGAGTTTCTGGGTGTTTTACTTATGGCTAAAATAAAGGCACTGAGCCATTAAACATGATTTATTTATAATGCGGGCGGCAGAGGGGGTGGGATGCTAAAGGGGTCATGAAAATGGATTCAGTCGTTTGTTTGTTAAATCTACTTTGGCCATATCTAAAAAAAGGGGAGGGGGTCCTCTTCTGGTTAACAGTATTAAACTTTAATAACTGCCAGCCAGTCACAATTCATGACCCTTCAGCACCTACTTAGCATAATGACAGTAGCATGTCTCTAGAAGGTCAGAGAAAGCTGCAGAGAAAGCTAGCGAAATGGACAAGGTTCCTAGGGGGTACAGGGACAAAGGGTAGTGTTTTTCACATTTTGTCCAAACATTATGGCCTACCTAAGTGGTTGCTGTGTTGTTCCTCTTGTCGTGTGTTAATTCGTGTATAGCATGGGCAATGGCAGGGGGAAGCAAAAGGATCTGACTGTAAAAAACCTGGAGGGTCTGCCTCAAGCAGGAGGTTGGGCCTGATTGGTCAAAACCATTGCTCTGATTGGTCCAAGACCTGTTTTTTGATCCATAATCCCAAACTTAACCTTCCCCAGGGCAAGCTAGGTGTGCAGCATGAGCTGCCATGGTGATATATCCCAGTAAAAGCCATCCACTGGTGCAAAAAAAACAAAAAACATGTGAGACAGGCCTTTACTCAGTAATTTATTGGTAGTTATATGGTAGTTACTCAGTAATTCATAGCCGTTTACAGGATAATGAGCTAATATGGTTCATGAATAATAAAAAGCCTGAAGGGGTTACTATATTGCAAGGCGCTCCCACTGTATAGTCACAACGTGGTATCTTGAGAATAGCACGGTAAGATTTAAAGAGACCCACAACATCTCAGGAGGGAGTGAGGGAGTTGGTGAAAACAATGGAATCAAAGGGACCGGAGATTGGAAAGATGGGGTAAGGGAGGAGCGGAGATCAGAGTAAAAGGAAGGGGAGGTAAGAAAGTGGGAGGGCTAAGAAAACAGAGAGCGAAAGAAAGAGGCAGAGAGAAGGAGGGAGTGAGGCTTGTGTTGACACATTGAGGGGTGGCAAAAGGGTAAGGGCTATTGATGAGACAAAAGGCCAAAAGCGCTCTGTGGGAGGAGGAACAATGCATGTCTGAATGCCGGGCGGCCTTACATTCAGGGTTATCTGTAAAGAAGCGGCGCCTGTTGATTTATCTCAAGGTTTGGGAGCCGTCTTCTTATTGGTCTCTAACCCTTCAATGTCCCCTGTGGCCATTAGGCCTTGAAATGCTTTTCTTACATTTTAATTCAGTGTTTTTAACCTGTAAGCTCATTGAAACAAGTGGTGAAATTCTGACAGAACTTTCTGATTTTTCATGATTTATTATTATGAGTGATTTTTGTTTGTATATCACCACGTTTTGTTACTGACAGAAATAAAGGGGAAAAAGTCAGTTGGGCTTTCATAATTATCCATCCATTTTCAAAACTGCGTCTTCCAATCCCAGCTGACTATGGGCCCAAGGTGGAGTTTACCCAGGAAAGGAGGCCAACCCATCACAGGGCAACACATAGACAGACAACCAATCACACACACTCACACCTATGGGCACCAAGGCCAATGGCCGACCCAGGGATCGAACCAAGGACCTTCTTGCTGAGACGACAGCGCAAACCACTGCACCACAGTGCCTCCTGTAATGTGGATTATTCACATTATAATTCTAAATTAGATTTAGATCTGGACATTCTCACTTAGGAGGAGCTTAGGAGGAGTTATTATTGCTCAGTGCTCATTACTGAATGAGAGGAAACCTACACATTGTCTGTATGTTTAATGCATATGAAGAAATTAAATATAGTAGAATTAAATATTTGTTATTATTTGTGCATAAATGGTTATTCAGTAAATTGCTATATTACTTACTACTAATATAGTCAGACTTGCATGTGTTGATACAGAACATAAATCAAAATTAATTGTTTTTCAAGTGTGTCAATTATGCACTTTTAATCAAACGTATAGCAAAACACCAATAACAACTCTTGATTTCAAGGCCGAACTCCCCCCAGGCAGTGCTAGCCCATTCTGGGCCCCAGCCATTCACTAACCGCCTGCTTTTTGAATGTTTGAATGTAGTGCCGCGTGAGTGCTCTCATGGTGGGCACGCTTACACAGAAAGCTGCTCAGTTTCGTTTAATAGGTGCTCCAGGCTGCCACAGGACTGTTTGCAAGTGAAAAGTAATTAAGGTTGGCGAGATCTGCATTTGGGGAGCTGGGGGTTGTGGAACGGGAGGGTGGGTGATGGCGCTCTCAGAGGGTTTTTTTTGGGGGTGGTGGGTGAGTGGGTGGGCTGCCTCCAAGGCTTCCTCATCAAGCATGCATCTAGCGGCAACAGCCTTATTATAAATGCCTCTGCTTTAAAAACAGACTGAGCCCGTAGCCACCACCGCCTAGGCTGTTAACAAGCTCTCTTAGCTCCGTTAGAGGGAGGAAGTCTTTAAAGCGACAAATCAAAGTTGTGTAATTCTATAAAATGAACAGAAGTATGTCGCAGAGATAAACAAAAACAGCAGTAGCAAAGTTAGTCTGGACTTTTTTGAACAAACATGGTTCAATAGCGAAAACTATCGCTTTAATGTGGCATCCGTGCTCAAAGGTTATCCACAGTTGGGTTTAGGACTGTGGACTATGCAAATGTATGAGTCCACTTATAATACTGTCCTGATGTTTCTTTTTTTCCCCATAATATGCACCTCCTTCACATTCTCTCTCTCTTTTTCTTCTCTGCAGTGGGCAATGGGCAGTCTGTACAGATGGACTCCGTGAAGTCTGGCTTCGTGGGTTCCACGGTGGAGCTCCGCTGCCTCTTCCTCAACAGCAAGCCTCCGGTAAAGATCTCGCAGGTGACCTGGCAGAAGTTCTTCAACGGCACCAAGCAGAATGTAGCTATCGCCAATCCTGCGCTGGGCGTGTCCGTGCTGCCTCCATTTAAGGACCGCGTGAGCTTCAAGCACCCAGCCGTGCGCCAGAGAACGCCTTCACTGGAGGACACCACCATCGTCTTCAACAACCTGCGCCTCTCCGACGAGGCTGCATACATCTGCGAGTATACCACCTTCCCTGCGGGGAACAGGGAGAACACAGTCAACCTCACGGTCTATGGTAAGACCATCTTAACCCACAGCCCCCATTTGGTGTTTGGTGACTTTACAGGTTAAGTCTAAGCCAGGTAAAGCTTAAAAAAAGCAATAAGCCAAAAATAGGCATTATAGATTTTATGATTTTATTACAAAGTGGAGTAAACGTCTCTTACCAAGGTTTATTGTATTGCATTTATAAAGTGTCAGGCAACATAAAATACAGTAAAGTGTTGGATAATTCATAATTTATGTTTAATAATATGTATAATAATAATAAAAACTGCTAATGCAGAACAAAAATCTTCAGTCACCCATCATTGTATATTGAAGTAATTTCATTATTTTTAATTTTTGTTTTATAATGATAAAAATATCATGAAGTAACAGTGAAAAATGTAGGCTAATTTGTATTTAAGAACTTTTGCTCAGCAAATTACCACTGCAACATCAATGTCTGTTGTGCAACTCTTTTTAAACAATTGGGGTTGTGTCTCAAATGGCTGCTCCCTACATAGGGCCATTTGTAGGAATTAAAATTCTGGCTCCTGCACCCAAACACAGCATGAAATGTCGAACAAATAGGCATTTGGAATTCAGCCACAAATGTCCAATTCCCTACTTCATTCCACATTTGAGTGTAGAAGCCAGAAATTCATAACTTTCAAAAAACACTATTTCAGGAGGGGGGCACCATTTGAGATTCAGCTTTGATGTATTGCTTCTTAAGGCAGGTGTAACTAAAGGAAAGATGTTTGAAGCATATAAGTCATTTATAGTTTCTTATATTGCAAGTTTTCAGTGAACCATATCATACGCACTGAGAGCTGATAAGCCTAGTTACTAAGGAAATACTGAAACTGGGATGCTACATCATCGATCAGTTCACTCAGTGGTCTATGCAAGCAGCATAACAATCATTGTTCAATTCACAGCTCAATGGTTATTAGTGACTTGGTTAACAAATACAGGATTCAGTTGTTGCAAGGTGGTCTGCAGCTTAGTGCGCCAGATTTTAGGACTATCCTTATATATAGAAGAAAATAAGCATAATATGACATATTATTTCAACCACTTTAATGTGCAGTGTTATCAAAGATAATATGTGTAAAATTCCAGTCAGGCAGAAGGAATTATAATTGCATTTTCAGCTGGACATGTATATTGCATAAATGCATGTGCTTTACATTCAAATTTATGTTCAAATGACTGCCACTTTGTCCAGGATTGGCTGCCCCAGCAAATTGCAAAAAGAAAAATTGCAAATTGTGTTTCATGCGAAAAGAAGTCTCCAAGAACAGAGACTTTAGAGACTTTAAACATGGAAGGTAATTTTGCAACAGTTGGTAAGCAAATACATACTGTTTTACATCTACAGTCAGAAAACCTGCATGGGAGGCATGTACTATACAATACTAGCTTCTAAAGGGGGAAATACTAGCTTCTAAAGGCCAATAGTGTACTTCCTTTCTCTACAAAAGAATTTTATTGGCCATTATATCTGTTGATATAAAGAAAATCAAACATTTCCATGGGATGCACTTATATTTTCACCACACTGCATATGTAAATGTTAAAAATGTTATATATATACATTTATAAATAAATGTTGTATATACATATTAATGCTGCAAAAAAAGTGCAAACTGCATACAGTGTTTCACAAATCAGGTTAAAATCATGATAAAAGTAAAGGAAGTAAGTTCTCAAAGACAACCTTATTGAACACACATAAATGGAAAATATATCAGAGCCCTTCCAAATACCTTATACATAAAATTTCGATTTGATAAAATTGTTGTGGTTCAGTTGGTACAAATGGCTCAAGTTTATGGAATCTCATACGGTTGTCTTTGGACAGTTACCATGTAAAATTGCTCTAAGAGTAATGATAAGGAAGGTAAGAGAGAAAATTGGACTTCAGAGCTTCTGAATGGATACAGAATGCAGCAGCACGTCTGGACTTCAATTCCCCAAAATTCTCACACGCCATTCCACGGCTGCGAACCTTTACTAGCTTCCTGTGGCTGCCCACATCAGATTTAAAACACTGGTGCTTGCTTAAAAAGCCAAAAATTGTCCAACCCCTGCATGCATAATCTGCAATGAGTAAACCACAACAGCTCACCCTCTTAGAGTGTTGTCCTTTGTCAGACTAGACCCCCCCCATCTCAAAAATCCAACACAGACATCAAGGCATCAACACTTGATGGGTGCATCTTTTCGAACTGTCCCTGATGCAGCTCAGCTCACTTAGATGAGAATCCTAACTGCAAACAGATGCCTGTTATGGCTAGCATCACATGAGGGGAGAGGCAGGGCCATCCTACCCACCCAGAGAGAGCAAGGTCATTTATGCCATCTGGGACTCCCAGTCATGGATGTCTGTGGCATCACTGGGACTCAAACCCTGTTTCCCAATAACAGGGCCAACACTTTACTAGTTGCATTTGTCTTAGAAACACATTTTGTTTGCAGTTTAGCCTTTAGCATCAAAATGTCTATAAGATCAAGAAAAAAATAAATAAATTTAATTAGATGGGTCCAAACATTTGACTTGTATAGTACATATGACTGCACTAAAGATCATATATACACATGCATTGACTTGAGCATTGCTCTGCCCTGGTGATAAAGCAGTGTGTGATCACTCGCAACTGTACTGCCGCTTCGCTCCCGTTCCGCTATAAATGGATGTTATTTTTGGCGTTATTTTATTCATGATTCAGAGGCACTGAAAGTCCTGTACGTCCTTGACTGGTCTCGGGGCTTATTTGTAATGTGCTTGGTTCAGAAGTTTACCGCGCCTGAGGTGTATTGATCGCCTCATGCTAGAACAGAGGAAGCCTCCTCACCTAGCCGTGCCCTCTCCGGCTGGGACGCGAGCGTAATGCATTCACCCGCGCACATACACACGCACACATACATTAAGACACAGCTTTCATGCCTCCATTTCATTAATGGATAAATGGCTTGCGCGGAAATCAATACAACTACTACGTCTTGTTTTCAGCCCCTATGAAGAGAACGAGGCCTGTTGCTTTGTATGAGGCTGACAGAGGTGTACGTCATACATCATCCAGCAGGGTGGGAGAGAGAGAGAGAGAGAGAGAGAGAGAAAGAGTGAGAGCGAGAGAGAGAGAGAGAGAGCGAGGGAGATTAGCTTGTGAAAAGGTTGTGCACCAACTGTGATTGGAGATGTAATTAGAAATGAAGTGTTGGTGTGTTTTTCATTAAGCCAGGCAAAAGGAAGCACTTGGCTGAAGTAGTCTCCGTTTGCCAGCGCCGCTCCTCAGTTCCCAGTCCATTTCGCGCTCGGCCCTTTGAGGAAACGGAGGCTCTGGAAGTGCCAGCGAACCTGAATGGAGATAACCAGCTCCTGGCGTTCAGAGACGCCTCTTCATGTCCTATCAACCGATGGCACAAACCCTTCCTGTACCCCTATCAGTGCCCACTGATACACACTCACACGGGCGCACATCTTTTCTTTGATGCCGTGGCAGGTTTTCATGCTAATTGGCAGCCCACAAAGAATTTTGATTGGATGACTTTGCGTGTTTGGGGAGACAAGTGGCTTTTGCATCTGTTTGAGCTTTTTGACTAATGTGTTTACTTTGAACAAGACGGTTTATGTGTGGTGGTTGTGGTGGTGATGGGGGGTGGGGGGGTGGGGGGGAGGTGGAGGGGCTTGAGTGCTAGGCTCAGATTGCCATAAAACATTTTTCAACCCCCCGCACCCCGCTTTTCGCAAGCAGTCCAATTGGATGTGCTTTAAATGTCAGGGATCACAGCTAGAGGCAAAGTCGTAGGCAAGGTGGGCTCGAGCAGATATTCAGATATTGACTTTATGTGAGTAATAAAAACACTTTTCCTTGGCTTTCCCTTTTTTATTATGTTACTGAGGTTTAACCAAGCATCCCTTCCCCACCATCACCTCCCACACCCCCTGCACTAGAAAGATACTGGGCTAGTGCAAAATGTCCATTGCTACAGCACAACTGTTGGCCAGAGCATACCAGCATTACTCATTAACACCTTTACCTTTTTTCCCACTCAGCTCGCCCCGTGACCCGGATGACCCTAACCACGCCCACCATCATCGCCCGAGGCCAGAAGCGTAAGATGACAGTGGCCACATGTCTGTCGGCCAACGGCAAGCCTCCCAGCGTCATCAAGTGGGACACCAAGCTGAAGGGCGAGGCCACTTTCCAGGAAACCCGCAACCCCAATGGGACGGTCACGGTACGCAGCAACTACGTGGTGGTCCCCAGCCGCGAGACACACCGGCAGAAGCTCACCTGCATCGTCACCTACCGCACCGAGCGCTTCACCGACAGTGTCATCCTCAATGTCCAGTGTAAGCAGGATCGGCTTGAATTTGTGATTTAACTGCTCTTTTTTAAGTATTTTTCATAAGAATAATGCTGTTTTTTATTAGTAATGGTAAAGCTGTAGTGACTATTTGTCATTGTGAACACACTCAGGCACCACAACAAAATGTGACTTCTGCATTTAACCCATCACACCTGCACACGTGGAGCAGCGGGCAGATATCGCCAGTGCCCATGGAGCAATGACGTCACTCTATTTTAGGCTAGACATGTTACAGGATTCAATTGGGTATTGCTCTTATTTCCCCCGATATCCGTTCCAGAGTTTTCTACTAATGTTGTCTACTGGTACTGATACCTGGTTTTGTAGCAGTGCCATCTCTGGCCAGGGATCCTTGAAGCTGATTTAAATGAGCACTACCTACTTATCTGGCACTTTGACCCTTCTATGCGCTATTACGTGTTTATAACCAGGAGGAAAGAAGAGACCGTCAGGTTTGTAACTTAATGTGGCAAGCAAATAAATTTACAGAGCAGTTGAAATTTTTGGTCCTACTTTATACTGTCACCTAATAGCTATGTAGTTACATATGAATATTATATGCAACAACAATGTAACTACTAGTAACAAAGTCACTGTCACAAATGAGTGCGTAAATTTGCTGTAATAACACTTTACATATGTAATTATGTAAAGCAAGAATTTGATAAAAATGTATATTTACATAAATTCTACTGCTGTAATCCAGTTGTAGCAGTGACTATGTTACCAGTGCATGCAAGTCAAGTATGTGTATACCATCACTTCCACCACCTGCACAGTACACAATCACCATTGTGTTTCCTCCAGGACCAAAGACAAAACAAGTGCAGACAGTTTACACATTGTTAATGTGTAACTACACAGTAATTGAACACTTAATATACAGTAGAGCCAATTTTTTTACAGGCTGTAAAGTTTATCGACAGTTGTCATCACTGAACATAAGCTCCCCTAATTAACACGGATAAGAATAAATTGTTTGATGTTTGTTTTGGGGTCATGGAGGACACTCAGTAAATGCAGAACTGGACATCTTTCATGTTCTACCTAATAAAAATGAGAATATATGCCTGTGCCCCCAAGGGGACAATTTCAGCATCTTTGCAGGCTGTTCTGCTCTTAACACAGCTGCAGAAAGAAAGAGTAGCGGCATTGTCCTCTTCCAGCTGGCAGCATTGTGGCTGGTGTTTATTTAGTGCACTCGGTCAGCCCCTCATGCACTGGTGTCATGAAGGAAATCCTGCCATTCTGTGGTGCATGGCCATTGTATGCTTTCCTATAGTGGTGCTATTATGTGCAGAACAGTTTTGCATAACCGTGGGAGGAGGTATCTCGCTGCGATTTGATAGTCCAACATGCCACCATGCCATTTTATTTTTATATATATATATATATATATATATATATACACACACATATATATAAGCAAACACCTAGCACATGGCAATGCATCGGTCTGTCAGTTTCCTGCATGCTTGTGTGGTCAGCTAGCAATTACCTCTCTCCCCAGAGTATATTTATGCTCTTGGTAGATCTGCACACCTGGCAATTAAAATAATGGCAAAAAAGCCAAAAAGCCACAGGGACAGACTTCATAAGCATCTGATGAAGCATGTGCAACCTTTGCTCTCTGCTGATTGTGATGTGTGATAAGGTCTAGCTGCATGGGCCTATTTTACTGAAAACCCTATGTACTCAAAGCACAAGTGCTTATAAAAGGCCAGTTTATACATTTTATTTATTATTTGTCAGGTTAACTGTAAGTGTATGCTGATATAATATAAACAATATTTTCTTAGATTTTTTTTATTAATAATTCACAATTAAATGTTTGCATTAAATTAAATTCACATTACATGTAAAATGTAGTTGCCACATGTGTTATAGAACACATAGAACACTCAGTAGACAATCTGCATGTATGGAAATTGCACAAAGCAATTTTTTTTTTAATTTACAGTAAATAAGTGTGAAAGTTAGTTTGGTGGCTTTTTTTCAGAGTAGACCTATGTTCATGATGTAAATTGAATAACATGCTGACCGTAAACACAAAGTAAAATGCCATTCTTAGATCAGTGCCTTTTTAACATAAAGGCAATGATATTCAGGGGAATTCCACCTATAACCTTGCACAGTGTCACTTTAAACTTCGGTTAGCATTCACTTCCTTGGAACTGGATCATTTTCTAGTCTGGTGGGTTTATGTCACTGAAACTGCGTGTAGTTTCGTTTCTTGTATAACGAGATTCTGCCTTTTTTCTTTTCTACAGATGAGCCTGAGGTGAAGATTGAAGGTTTTGACGGTAACTGGTACCTTAACCGGCAAGACGTTAAGCTCACCTGTGATGCGGACGCAAACCCAGCTGTCACCATCTACCAGTGGAAGCTGTGAGTTTGTTTTTTTTTCCATATCTGCCAAGTCTTTTTTTTGCTGCTGGTGAAAAATCATGTGTTAATAGTTTTGTGAAAAAAAAAACATGATTAAAAAAACAAATTGCTGGCATATGGCAACAATTTAGCATTTTTTACATGCACTTGTACTGATCCCAGAGCACATCACACGTCTGAAATGAGACACTGACAGAAAAAATGCGGCACAGGCTAATAAGATTGCTGATGTGTGATATCATTTCCTCTCCAACCGTATCTCTGGTCCGATCTCAGGTTGTTTACATGTTACTCAGATAAGACCCCTAGCGGCCTACGCTCGGTTAGTTAGACTTACAGTGAGGCATTGGGCCTCCGCTGATGCTGAGCGATAAGTTCAAGATCTAGCATGTGTGCAGGGAGAAGCAATAAGCAGTGCATGCTGGTAAAGGGAGAGAAAGAGAGAAAAAGTGTTCTTGAATCAGCCTCACAGATCTGTGGTTTGTATCTATGGAGCCCCTAGTTCCTTTGAGATAGCATCGCCATTGCTTTGGCTAACAAATGCGCAATGTAAATGCTCCCTTTTGTTACCATTTTTACAGACTGCGCCGTGCCCGATGCAAATGTTTATGCAGTGAAGTGCGCTCTGGAAAATGCCCAAAATATCCCTTTTATGTGCACTTCATTTGCTCAAAAAAAAAGCCTACAATGGCTCGTCCTCATGCATCGTCCTCTGTTCACGTTTAACGTGGACGGTGACACTCTGTCATTTGTCCTATAGCTAATTCTTCCTATACATAAACACCAAAAACCAGGCAGGCCAACAGCTGGGCCACAATGGAGGGCCTCGTGGCAAGGTGCTGTTAAAAATGGGCGAATTATGCAGTGAAATTGAGAGATAAATGTGGCAATTTGTCCTGTAATTGCTGGGAGAGAACGGGGAAGGGAAAATGTGTCACTTGGCTTGAGTGGGGGTGGATTAATGGCTGCTAGCGCCCTGGCTGCTCTGACTCTGTGGACTGGGTTAGATTTTAATAAGAGGGAGAGAGAGTACACACGCACTTGGCTGTATTAGATAGCAAAGGCCACAAAAACAATAGTCCTCTCTCTGGAGAGAAGAGAGGAGGCCCTGAATGTAGAGGAGCTATTTTTTTCTTTTTTGATTGTTTGTTCCTTTGTTTTATTTATTTATTTTTATTTATTTATTTTTCTAAAAGCTGCCTCGCGCTAGCAGGCCGCGGTAATAATGCAGGAGAGGCTAGAGAGAGAGAGGGGGCCACGGCGGGTCAGATGAAGATATGCACAGGGAGAATGGGAGTGGGAGGAGGGATGGAGGTGAAGGAGAGAGGCTGATGAAAGAGTGTGAATGAAGTCAGGAAGTGGACGGAGACAGATAGAGAGGAGGGAGAGAAAGGCGGCGAGTGGGTGAGGAGAGATAGGGCATGGGTGAGGTAGAGGGAGGTGAACAAGAGTGTAAGAGGGTATGTGTTTCATATGTAGTCATAGAGATCATATGTATTTGTACATATAGAAGGAATTTTTAAGGTATTGATTCAGGAAGCTCCATGACTCGTCATGACTGAAGTTAATTGTCCTTGCTTTGGTTTGTTGAAATGTAGTCAGAGAATTTAGTTTGAGCCAAAAAATAAGGTCATAATTTACATGAATGTGATTGGTTACCATCAGTTCTAACTCCTGAAGCACTATGTTATCAAAAATCATATCAGTATTCGCCAATATTTCCTGGAAGATAATATTGGCAAATATGTACATATAAAATGTCAGCATTGACCTATAAATTAACATTTTTCTTCTAATTTATTATTATTAATTACTTTTATTACTTTTATTATATTTATATTAATATTATTTATTGTCAAGGAGCCAGAACTATGGATGCACAGTATATATGAGCATCATGTGTCAAGTACCAGCACATAATAGTCTCAATTAGAGAAATCTCTAAAGAGCAGGACATTTAACTAAAATACTGTGTTAAATTTCTTACATTTTGCTCATCTTAAAAGCATATTTAATCTTATACAAGTTATATTTCTCTAGTACAGTTTTTTTTTGTATCCACACTGGTGTGGCTATAGACAGGTATGTACAAAAATATTTTGAACCTGTTTACTTCCCCTTGAACTAAATTCGCTTTTAGAATATCCACGAGTGGTTAATATTTTGACAGAATTTTATTTATTATTTTTTAAAAGAAATTTTAGTAGAGAAGTTTTAATACAATTGGAAAATACTGCCTGCCCTTTATGTCTGATGAAAAGAAATGTAGGAAAAACATGCGCATATGCCATATATACCAAACATGTGCATATGAATGAGAAGGCTTAGCATTAGCTTGATGCAGGCAGATGACAGCTCAGTAATATGTGCTAGTTCATGCACGGTACTGTGCACTTGCTTAATGTGAGGCAGTTTTCATTCCAAACAATAAATGAATTATTCAAATGCTCAATTAAGTAATTAAGCAAACAAATACAGGCGTATGCCTGTTTGAATAACCACTCCCATGCCTAATGTGAGTGTAGCCAATGATTGGGGGTGGGAGAGAGCTGAGGGAGGGAGAGAGAGGGAGGGAGGAGAAACGAGATGCAGATAGGGAGAGACGGTGCGGCAGTGCTGACGGATCGGAGGGGACGGCCGCTGCTGCAGTGTGCAGCTATCGCCAAATGTGTTGTGAAGGTTCCCCCGAGCTGCTTTCTGGAGGTCATCAGCGACATGCTACAGAATACTGCCATGTATGCTCAACATTCACACGCAGGCGCACATGTGAGAGTACATGCAGGGGCACGTGAGCCAACATGCATGTTCGACGTAACATATGTGGCCACACGTGAACGCGCGAACACGCGAACACGCAAACACGTGAGAATCATTGTGTACGTGCATTCTGGCCAAGTGTTTTTTTTTTCACAGGCTCACGTACATGTGTGCGTGCACTCTTCGGGGTCACATGACATGTCTTCATATTATGCGCATATGGCAAAGCAATTGTGAATAATGTAAATCCATGTAATTACTGAAGCCATATAAAAAGCACCACTCTCCGTCTCTCCCCCTCTCCCACCACCTCTATTCTTAAAGTTGATTTGCTGGTCACATTACACATAATGGCCCATTACCGTAAAAAGTTAAGGGTTTAAAGCTGTCTTACTGCACTGCGATTGTGAACTGACATATGCGCTGTTTAGTACAACCACACAGCCAACAACAACACAGATTATCCCGAGTTGTTTCCAGTTTGGAGCAGGTCCCTGAGCTTGTTTCATGCATGCTAACCCGCTATATGCTAATGCCTTCAAACATGCACACACACGCCCACACATGCTATACAGTTGTGCCGAAAGGCAGAACAGACATTAGCACGTCCCTACCTTTCCGGTAATGAGCTGGGGTCAGATCCTCCACTCTCTGCCTATGAAGTTATGCAAGCTGAGTGATTACAGAGGATGAGGCAGATTCATAATAGATCTTTCACCTGTTATAAATGATGCATGGGCTCCACTTGGAACCGAGTCGCTGAAGGTTGTTGTGTCAAATCCCAATGTCTGAACCCAGGGAGACCTCTGCGCCGGGCGTCTGCGGCCCAACCTAATTTTGGCTTGGCTCTCATTAATAGAGCTTCTCTCCTCTATTAAATGATGCATGTCTAGGCTTTTAACGTCGAAGGTGTGCTGGTGGGCTGCCATGGTGCACTGACTGACTTTGTTGTTGAGAACAGCAGAGAGAGGGAGAGCGCTTCTGAATGCCAGGTTTCGTTGATCCTGTAGGAAATGACTAATGATCACAAGGCCTGCGGTGGTGTACAGGTTGGTCAGGGAGCACATCATGCCTGCATTTTACTATTTTTTCCTTACTGACGTCTCCTCCACCTTTTCCAAATCCGTGCCGGTGTCATGGATAGCATGAAGGAGGGGATGGTTTGTAGGTTTAAAAATGGAATTGAACTTAAACCTTAAACCTTAAAACTTTATTTTAGCATTTTGCATGCAAGGAAGCTAGCTAAGCTCTTAGCTAACTAGCAGTCCACTCTGCAATCAGGGTAAAGTAAGATGACTACTCAATGTTAGCTTTACTTTCAGAGATTGAGGTTCTGTTATACTTTGCAATTAACATGGGGCTTGACTGAAATGATCATACAGGGGGGCTCTCAAGTGGAGCAACCATCTAAGTTGGCCTTGTTGTTGGGAGATCAAGAGTTTGATGCCTGATATGATCAAAGCCATCTGTGGCCGGGAGTCCGAGAGGGCTTAATTGGCCTCCTTCTCTTTCTCTCTCTGGGTGAATAGGATGACCCCATCACTCAGCTCCCCTGAAGTTAGGATTATTCTCGCTAACAGAAACCCTTGTAACTTATGTAAGTGAATTGGCAAGAAGTGTTCTCCCTTTCAACGTGTTCAGCTGTCCAATTATGTGGTGGTGCTTAACATGTTTCCGAAAATGTGCTAGCTTTCACCCATCCACAGTGGTAGTATTGTGTTGATGGGACCTAGGTAGCAAGTGGAACTGGCACAGACCAGAAGTTGGGTAGAAAAACTGGATAGAATCCAAGAAAAAAGATCACACATGCTTGTAGGAAATAAAAACATTCCTCAATTATTTTCAAAATTCGAATGCCCTATCAAGACTGTGGCATGGATTCCCCAAGGGTAAGTGAAGAAGTTTGAAAAGCCTTAGTTTTTTGGCATCAGGATGGCTCCCAAAAATCTTGTCTCCCTTTCCAGGCTTAGATTGTACACTTCCTCCCCGTGGCTGGGAGATATCTGCTTAAAGGAACGAGGTGTGGGCAAGGTCAGGGGAGAGTAAGATGGATCACAATGGGGTGAAGAATTCCAGGCCTTTCGGAAGCATCGTTATCGTCTACTATGTTAAGGACAGCCTGGGGAGCAGGTAGCATCTGGCTCTGGAATGCCACAGAGTATGACCTGCTCTCCAGGCTTTAGGGGAAGGAAGCGCAGGGCAAGTATGAACACCATGGGCTGCTGAACCATGACCAAACCAAACTGCAGACAACAAAACACACACACACATGCTTTGACATGACTGTGCGGTCAAGCTCTCAGTGCGAGTCTAGCATGGGGTATCTCCTGCATTTCTCACCTGATCAGCTAATGTTCGGGCTGTTCTCTGGAGGCTCCCTGCAGGCAGATGAAACCAGGGCAAAATAGCACAGGCCTTTCAGCACTAGACTTTTTGTTCAATATTTTATTTTCTTCCACTTTTGCACAGACTTTCCCACACCCCACCATCTTCCCCTCAAGGAACAAACCTCTTTTTACAAAAAGACTATTTATCTGCATTAGCACATAATATGCTTGTATTCAAGTAGCTATGATGTCCCACTCTTTATCTACAAACACAGGGTTATGTACAGAAATTTGGCAAATGGCAAAACCAGCAAAATTGTTTTATTTTCTATTCAAATGGGTTTAAATTGACACATGATCCTGGGGTAACTGGGGTTTACAGTTGTTTCCTACTGGATCCACCATCCATAACGTGTTCTTCTCATTCTACTCCTTACAGACCGAATTACCTGCTTTTTGAACTCAGCCTTGGTTTGATCATTTTAGTCACATTTAAATACACATTTCCATGATTTTCCTGACAGATCTTCCCTCATGTTGGGAAAAAAGGCTCTGGACATCTGATACTTGCTAGCATGCATATCTATATTACAAGCATCGCAAATGCTGGATGCTTTGGAACAATGGATGCTTTATGTAGTCTTGCTACCATTTACTTGGTCCAGATGGAAGAATGTGTGTAAACTTGGCGAATGCTGAGTTAAAGAGCTGCCAAAATGTTACAGACAAACTAAATGTGTTTTGCAGTGCTCCATGATTTGCATTTGTGGATCATGTGACCTTTGGTTATTGTATAAGTTGTAAATGCGAACACTTGGTTTTCTCACGTTTCAGATGAGCACTTAACCAACAGGTGGCGCTACAAGGGCATTTGCCTGCATTAATGTGACTGGTTGGGCCAGAGAAACCGCAGCCAAGGCACTATGTGATAAATCGTGTTTGCTCATTGTGGAGCATTTGTAAAGTGCATTCAGTTTGTTTATGACATTTTGGCAGCTTTCAGTCTTCATAGAGCAGAAAGGGAAAACAGACAACAGTGATATCCAGCATCCAGCAAGCTGATTGGTGGGTTTAACATATTCACAGTATCAATATCTATAATTATATGACCACATGTAACAAAAACATCTGAATTCGTAGGAAATACAACACATAGAACGCTAAAATACAATGCTAGAAACTAACGTGTCCTGCAGTTATCATATTCCAGTCCATATGCAAGACTTTTTTCACTGAGATGAATTGAATTCAATCTGAATAGGGCTTCAGTAGGGTGTTGGGTCACCATAAACCTCCAGCTTCAAGTCTTTGGAGATGTAATGGAGGGAGGTAGCAACATTCCTCTTACAGAAATTCCCTTAATGTGGGTTTTGATGGTGGTAGAGAGGGCTGTCTAACACATCAGGACAACATTTGCCATAGCGGTTCAAGTGGGTTGAAATCTGGTTAGTGTGAAGGCCATAGCGTATGATTTACATAATTCACATATCATCCAACCTTTCCATGACCCCATGAGCCCTGTGGATGGGGGCAATATCAGTCTGGAAGAGACCACTACCATCAGGATAGAAGAGTCTCTCAATGTAGAATAAAAGTGATCAGTTTGAATAAGTTTGTATTGATTTTTAGTGATCCCTATAACAGAATCCTTCCTACACAGCACAACAGAACCGCATAGGGAGCAATTGTTTTATTGGTCTATAGCTCTCATACACTCAGCTACTGTAAAGAATATGAAGAACTTCTGACCATCCCTCTTTTTTTATATCCTTAACTGTAGTATTTTTATTTTTAGATTTTATGACTATCATTATAATTATTACAATTCAATACACACACACACACACACACACACATACAGTGGGTTCGGAAAGTATTCAGACCCCCTTCAATTTTTCACTCTCTGTCATATTGCAGCCATTTGCTAAAAGCATTTAAATTATTTTTCCCCCTCATTAATGTACACACAGCACCCCATATTGACATACAAAAAAAATAATTTTTGACATTTTTGCAGATTTATTAAAAAAGAAAAACTGAAATATCACATGGTCCTAAGTATTCAGACCCT
>JBBPDA010000021.1:16847326-16877053 GCA_037974385.1 Arnoldichthys spilopterus | reverse complement strand
GTATTATAATTATATATAAATAATTATTTGTGTGTGTGTGTAAGGCAACATCAGGCTTGACTTGCACATTGCTTTCCTAAGTGTGTAAAACAAAATCTAACAAACACATATAAATATATTAACTGAATCACTTGTTATTAAAAGAATTGCCTTGCACCATCAATATGGTAAAAAAAAAGAAAAATAAACAAGAATTACAGTTATTATGCACATGTACACCAACACAGAATCACAGAACTGAAGTCTGACGTTTCCATGGATCAACCCATTGTTACAGATACTATTGATCCAGCTATTGAGCCAGTATTGGAACAATATCCTATATCAGTATCAGATCGGTGCATCCCTACTTATATATGTTCATCTGTAAAGAGCTTACAACAGTAGCTCAATTTTAAACAGCCTTTTTAGAGAAAAATCTATATTGGACATACTACAGTGTTCAGTATCCACATTGATAGAGATAAAGGGATATTGGTACCACCTCTATTGTGCAGCCCTAATCAATAGCTATACATACATAATAAATTTGGTGTTTGGAGACTGCTGGAGTTTTGCTCTGATGATGCCTGAATCATCTTCTGCTCTTTCTCTGCTTCACTGGTCTAGGGATGCATCGCTTTGCATGTATTTTCATGGTTTATGCTTTGCTCATTCACTGAAATGGCTTATTCTTGTGTGTATGTGAGTGTATGTGCACATGAGTCTGTACAGGCATTTACATTTCTGCTGACTCAAAGCTTAAACTTTCTGTAGCAATACTGTAATGTCATCTGGTACGTTGTCATATCCTAATCACATGCGACACCACCATTAGTGGGGTGTTAATGGAGGTTTGAAAAGCTGCCACTGAAGTGAAATGGCAAAGGAGGTGGAAATCATTCGCAAATGATTGGAGTGTACTGAGCAGTTGAAGGCTGTTGGGAGTTGTCAGTGGGGATGTTTTCGCATTCTGTGCTTACGTGTTGTTGATTTGCTGAGCTATTCTGAACGAGCACCGTTCTCACCACACTGTATACGTCCAAGATGCTAACGCTTATTGCTAGCTGGAGGTCATTGATGCAGTGTGAACCCATTACTTCTTCTCTTCTCCCCAGCTTCCATTTCAGGGTGTTCGTGGATCAGTCCCAGAGAGTTTGTGTCTGGGGTGATGATAGATCGCCCAGCTGTGGCAGCATCCACTCTGTGATGAATCATTCCATCCAGAGGTCACTGAGCTTTTGTGTCTCTCCTCATCGGTCAGCGTATGCAGTGTTATTATAGACCCCTGGCAGACACAGGGTGAAAGGAAAGGCTTTTGACAGCACTGTCGTGATCCTGGCAACCTACTAGATTCGCTCAACATATGCATTCCCATGCTAACCTTGTGCATGACCATTTCATTCATATATATATATATATAGGGGTCCATCAGTTTCCTTTTGCAGCTTTCTTTCATATCAGTTGGCATGAAAGTAACATGTTCCATCAATTACATATTGTAGTTCAGATGCTCTTGAAATATTGCTGTTATTCATATGGCTGAATCTATTTGGCCTAAAAGCTATATCTGTGTGGTACAACCTCATGGTTTGGATCTGTGACAGGAATCTAGTGGCTATAGCTGGTAGGACCAGCATGGCTAAATGAGATGTTAATAAAGCCCTTCCATCTGCCACTGTCTGTTGTTGAAGTGGGGCCTTCCCATGGCCAAGCGCATATGGCCTATTATGGACTAATTTTTCATGGCAAGAGCACCACCGATAGCTCCGTCAAGCGCAATGCTCTTAAGGGCCTTGCAGTAGAAGCGTTCTTAAATCTTTAAGAGTGAGTGTCGCTGTGGACGTACTCAAATGTATTTTAACTGAAAACACAACACTTTAAACCCCAGATAACACTAGAGAAGCAGAGCTTTCCGCTAATGTACCATCTTTAGACTTTGGCTCTGAAAAGTTAGAGCAAACATTTGCAAGCAAATTACATTCATTTTAATAGATTTCGCCAACTGCCACTGTACTTTAGACACTGTCCTTGACTTGTCGAATGCCCGCAGCACAGATTACTGGATATATTAGTCAACAAGTCTGTACCAACCCTAGGCACTGTGGCATGCAGCCAGTCTCTTCGACCAATCATAGCTAACGTGCTGACATAGCATCTAACACTCATTATCATTGTGCCTTGACATACTTCAATTCAGCAAGTGTTTACACACACACACCTCCGTTAGGAGAGATTCCCACAGGAGAAGCGGAGCTAGGCCACAACTCATCATTCCCATAGTAACAGTAAGAAATGCATGAAGTTTGGGAAAGTGCCACTCTTGTCTTGTCTGCGCTGGCTGATGCAGGGATACTCAACCGCACCCAAAGCTGCTTGTGAATTGTCAGCATAAAAGCTTCTCCACGCTTGGCCTACCTGCCTGCCCCTCCTCACACCTGGGGAAAAAAGGAGGCATTGTGTGAAGGAGCCGCGAGTAAGGCCCATAGTGCCCCGTCTCCAGCCAGAGAAGCGGCTGCCCTTCTGTGTGGGAATGATGATAACATTGTGGAGCTGGAGTTGTGCGCCATTGCCCTCCTTCAATTTCTTTCTTTCTTTCTTTCTTTCTTTCTTTCTTTCTTTCTTTCTTTCTTTCTTTCTTTCTTTCTCACCCCCTCCCTCACTTTGCCTCCTCCCAAGCTCCTGGTCCCTCCCTCTGTCTTCTCGATTACTGTAGCGGTGAACCACATTGACGTTGGCCCAGGTAGAGGCGAGTGCTTACGCTTCATTAACTTCAAACGGCATCTTTGTTCCCCCAAACAGCCTTGGACAGGGCTGGCTGAGGCCTGTCAGATTTTTTTTGTCCTGCTACCAGCCACATTAGACTTTCAATAAAGGAGACCGGAATACCAAATGAGGTGCCCTCACCAAAGGAAAAAAAAAAAACCTGTAGGCCCTGTAGTCGGTTTACTTCCTGTACGGAGGTAGAACCTTAATTGATCTACGTGGCTGCTGACCCTGAACGTATATAACAACCTGCCATCCCCCAGACGCACACTACTTAACATCTGGCTCTGTTTCCAGGCACTCTGTCAAATGTGGTTAATGCTCAGAAGACAGAATGCAAATCCGTGGAGCAGGATCAATACAGCGGTTGATGCACTGATCAGTCAAATGTGCCTTGATCCGGCCGAATGGGACACAGCGGTGGTGCACCCAAATCAACACTTTGACCCACCTGAGAACCCTTTTGAGCTGCAGAGCAGGCCTGTGCAGAAAGGATTTGCAGACTTGTCTCATTATGGTTCATTAAGTGTGCAGCCTTGACACCTTCCCTGACGTTGCATCGTTCATACCCACCTCTCCACTCTTCACGTTCTTAGTAATTCAAATGGAGGGGATGCTCTGGAGCAGACAGGGCAACGAGAGTGTGAAAGAAATTGTGTGTGTCTGAGTGTTTTAAGGTTTTGAGGTGTAACAGAGTTTGATACTGAGTTTGTGTAGAGGGCATTCACCTTTTTATACTCTGTGTATCAGGACAGGCTCTTGCTTTGCACAAATTGCACAACTGCTTGCCCTGACCTTTCAAATATGGTTCACTATGATCTGTGGATTATTTAGCCCACTGGTACGTTTATTCAGAAGACTAAGGGTCTGGAGAGAGAAGAGGAGAAGAGAGAAGAGGAGAGGAGGGGAGGGGAGGACAAGAAAGTTTAGAAAGGAGAGAAGATGAGTCAAGATGAAAGGAGAACAGAGGAAACGAAGGGAGAAGAGAAGAGAAGAGAAGAGAAGAGAAGAGAAGAGAAGAGAAGAGAAGGCCCAAAAAGGAGAGAAAAGTGTACCTGAGGGTCTGGAGAGAGGGGAGGACAAAAAAGTTGAAGATTAGAAAGGAGAGAAGAGGAGTCTAAATGAATGGAGAGGTAACAAATGGAGAAGAGAAGAATTGAGAGGAGAGGAGAGGAGAGGAGAACAGAGGAGAGGAGAGAAGAATTAAGAGCAAAAGGAGAGGAGTGGAGAAGAGGCGAGAGGACAAGAGGGCAGAGGAAAGGAAAGAAGAGTAGAGAAGCATAGTAGAGAAAAGTGGAAAAGAGTAGAGGAGAGGAGAGATGAAGAGAAAAGAAGAGAAGAAAGGAGAGGAGAGATGAGGAGAGGGAGAAGCCCCAAAAACAAGAGAGGAGAAGAATGATGGGCCTGAGGGTCTAAGGAGAGGACAAGAAGGTTGAAGATTTGAAGGGGGAGGTGAGTAGAGGAGACAAGATGATGGGAGAGGAGGAAAAGGATAAGAGGAGAGAGCAGAAGTGAAAAGGGAGAAGAAAATGAAAAGACAGGACTGAAAAAAAGAGTAGACAAAAAAGATGAGACAATAAATGTGAAGACATAAAAGAAGAAAAAAAATATCAGAAGGAAGAACAAGTAGAAGAAAGCAGACAAAAACAGAGGAGAAAGAGAGGAGAGGAGGGATGAAGAGGGGAGAGTGTAGATGATAGGAAAAGTGAGAGTGGACAGAGAGGAGAGAAAAAGGATAAAATGGTAGGAAGAGCAGAAGAAATGAGAACAGAGAAGAGGAAAGGAAAGGGGGAGACAGGAGAACAAAGCTTGGAAGAGGAGAAGAAAGGAGAAGAGGATGACTGAGAGACAAAAGAGATGAAAAGAGAAAGAGTAAAGAAATTGGGAGAGGAGATGAGACAAGTGGTGATAGCAGGGCATGAGAAAAGCTTTTCGAAGAAGATGCAAGAGTAGGATAGGAGAGAAGAAGAAAAGGTAGGAGGAGAGATGACAGAAGAGAAGAAGAAGAAAAAAGAGGGAAGGAGATTTGGTTCCATGTTCCACTGCAGCATCTGCCAGGCATGTTCTTGCTGGGGCTCTCTGTGCGCCTTTTATAAATTGCCTCTTCTGTGAAACAGTCCCGGGGGAAATGTTTGACTCGAGTCCAGCCGAACAGTTTAATCAGCTAATTACTATGGGATCAGGGAGGTTGGCTTAAAGAATAGACACAATTACAGTGCACATACATGCAGCCTCTTTTGACTTTTCATTCATTTCCCCCGTGCACTGGGAATTGCGCTGCACAGCGTACTTTCCGACCGAGGGTGACGTATAGGTTCTGTGGTTGTTTAGGAAAAGTCGAAGTGTGGTTAACTCTTGAAGTGGATTCCTTCATCAGCCAGACCAAGAGGGGCTGTAATTAAAGAGATGAAGAGTGAGATTTATGGGCTGGGTTCTGTTCTTTGCTTCAAACCGCATGCTCAGTTTTAGTGTGGGAAAGGCGTCAGATCTGTAGGATTTGGGGGTTATGAGTAACAAAGTGAAAAGGATTTCGTCAGATCCTCCTGCAGTTATATCATTATCACCCTGAGAAAGAGGCACTGTGGTGCTTTCTCCATCAGCATAGTTCATCATATGTCATATTGTTTATCATAGTATTTATTATACAGATAATGACGTATCATATTGTTTACTTTTGCTAGAGGTGCTTTGTGGGAGTATTTCACAAAGCCACATTCCAGGATGATTTAAGCCAGTGGGCCCAACTCTGGTCCTGGAGATCTACCACCCTGTAGAGCTTAGCTCCAACCCTAATCTTACACAATTGTGCCTGTACACAGCTGGATCTGGGTGGTACATCTCCAGGACTAGAGTTGGGCACCCCCCGATTTGAGCGCATGGACTTGCCTTTGTGTTCCTGCTAACTTTGTGAATGGCCCATCTGGTCCTAAAGTGACGTTCACACTGCATCCCTGTAATCAGAGGTTACAGTAGTTGTAACTATGAAGTTATGAAATAATATTTGGTATGAGGGCCACTCCTGAACATTTTTCGTTCCTCTAAGACCTTCGAACTGATTGGATGCCCTGTATCAACCCTCATTTAAAGGAGGTCTAGACCAGGGATGCACTTATCCAATGTTCTAGGCTTAGGATATGGGCTGATATTGTGCACCAATCCGATACCAGAGTTTAAATAATAAGCTGTATGTCTCACTGTGTGGAAAAGACATGTGTAAGGTGACATGAGGCTTGGCTTCGACATTGCTTTCTTAACTGAATCATTTACTATTAAAGCACTAATCGTGTGTCAGCAACTTGGTAAAAAAAAATCTTAGTACATGTACACAAACATAAAATAATAGAACTGAATTGAATAGATCGTCTCTATGGATTGGTCCATTGTTAGCCATACCTCGATCCAACCATGTGTACCAGTACTGAACCCATATCTGATATCAGTATTGGATTATTGCATCTGTAGTCTGGACTGAAACACTCCTTATAACTTCAGAGTGAACACTGTAAAATAAAGGGGGTGGGGTTTAAGCATTAACTGAACTTCTAATGGTTAACATAAAACCAGTGACTAGCTAGCGATTAACTACTGTAGGCTGAACAGGAAGATACTTTAAAAGAAAGTGACTATTTGCCATAGTGATCACACTCAAGCACCACAACGAAATGTGACATTCAACACATCAGACATAGAGCAGTGGGCAGCTATCAACAGTGTTCGGGGAGCCGTGTAGTGGGACGGTACCTTGCTCAAGGTTACCTCAGTGGTGCCCGGGATGGGACTTGCAGTTCACAAGGGCAAGGTCCTTACCACTAGGCCATATTGTACATGTAAATGCATTGGCAATGAAGTCAACATGGCCTGTTTTTGCAGATTTATGTCCATAAATGGACTGTGCTTCAAAGCCTATTCCCAAAAGAGCAAGAGAAATGGGTTTTTCCATGATATAGACCCTTTAAACAATGCGTTTGTCTTCTGCACAGGATAGTAGATTATTGGTGCATTTTCATGCATTTTATAGACCTCAGCTATTAGGTGATGGAAAAACATGCTTCTTAAACATGGCTCAGCTCCCTGCACACGGCACTGTCTCTGAGTCAGATCGACGAGAAACTGCAGCAGATCCAATGTCGCTGCTGTGCAGACAAGGCCATCGCCACTGTTAGCTGACTTAGTGGCTGTAGCTTACACAGCTGTCTGTGTGACAGGCCTGCTTAGAGGCAAAAGGAGGTGTGTGTGTGTGTGCGCTTACAACAGGGGCTCATGGGCCGTGGCTTAACGTGGCAGGAGTGACTTCACTCCCCTCAATTTAGCAAGAGAGAGAGAGAGAGAGAGAGAGACAGACAGACAGCGAGAGAGAGAGAGAGAGAGAGAGGCCAAGCCTCCTGCCTTGGTAAGGGCCGGCTAGCGTGGCAGACATCTGTTCACGCTCTCCTGAACAAGCAATTGCTCGCTCCGCTGTGAGAAAATGAAGTTGAGAAAGAGAGAGGGAGGGAGGGAGGGAAAGAGAGAGATGGAGAGAGGGGGGGGGGGATGTCAACCACAAGGTGAAAATGAGATGAATAAAACATAGCATCATAGATGAAAATATAAATAAATAAAAGAATTTGTGTGACTGGAAGAAATGCCTGAGTGAATCAGAGTTCGGGATTCATTTGAGGCGATAGAATAAAAATGGAAGCCGAAAATAGCCCACAAGGAAGAGAGAGAGAGAGAGAGAGAGAGAGAGAGAGGCAGGTGCTGTTTACTGGCATTTATATAAGCATCTGAGTGCAAAGTCTGTGTGCGCTTGCTCTCCTGTCACATATCCTCTCATGGCATACTTGATGAGAGAGTAAGAGAGACTCCGTCAGTGAGAGAAAGGCCTCCGGATGGCAGTAGGGTTGGAGGAGGGTGTGGGGAAGCGGGGGAACCCAAAAAGGAAGGGGTTTCCATAATAGGAAGTTATATTCATTTGCATAAAAACATTAGCACTTTTAATATATTCATTACTTCCGCTGGGTTTGGGTCGTCAGTTCAGATGCTCCAGCAAAGTCATGATGGCATGCAAAGCAGCAAAGGGGTATCCTCAGAGACCCGAGGTAACGTACCTTTGTTCTGAAATAGATCCGAACACCTTGTCAAATGCTAATCCAGTTCTGAAACATGCGCATTGTCTTGGAGGGTTAGCCATGCACTAGCTAAGTCATAGACATCATAGACAATTAAACACTATTACTTTTAACTATTGATACTTAATTAATTGCTATTTTAAATGTTATTAATCAATTTGAAGAAATGCACTCAGCACCTGGTAGCCAACCCACTCGGAGAAGGCCTTTTCAAATATATTGGTAGAAATATATTGTAAATGTGTATATATATATATATATAGTGAAAGTGATTATTTGTCATTGTGAACACACTCAAGCACTACAACGAAATGTGACCTTTGCATTTAACCCATCACACGTGCACACGTGGAGCCATGAGCAGCTATCAACAGCGCCCGGGGAGCAGTGTACCGGGACGGTAAATTGCTAAAGAGATCCTCAGTGGTGCCCGGGCGGGACTAGAACCTGCAACCTTCAGGTCTCAAGGGCAATGTCCTAACCAACATATATACATATATATATATATATGTCTTGTTATGAATTCTGCTTGTGTTCGTTCATAAGGAAGAAATTCGGCGAGTCTTCGTTTAAGTGAAGCTAACTTAAGAAGTTAAGAAGTCCAACAAAGCATGCATTACATGACTGCATGTTCCATACTACGCCAGCAACATGGAGCTACAATGGTGTTGTTTCTAATAAAGTGGCCAATGAGTGTAAACACACAAAAATAGTATAAACTGCCCATCCACCCTCCTCTTTCCCTCTCTCAAGCTGTGCAATCCTGAGGAGGCATTTTAATGTCAGCTCGCCACGAGCTCCCCTCTGCCATGTGAGATGTGTTTGTCTTGCCTGTCATGCCAACGCTAGTCCTGATTTGCTGTGGCACATTGAGTTGAGGCCGTCCAACTCCCGCTTCCCCATAACCTCCCACTACCGTTTGTCTGCTGCATTATTCATGCCTCTGTAGGCCACGTGAGTGCAGTATGTATCATTAGATTCTCCTTGTCAGGACGCCACTGCCTCACAGCCTTCCAGGGCCTTGCAGACCGCTGGCTTCAAAGGTACGCAGTTGGGGGTCCGGGCCAACAGCCCCGCTGGTAAAAGCAGCGAGGCACAGTGGGCGAGGCACCTGGGTGAGGATTCAGGCCATGCGGGGCTGATGGAGTGTGAAGCCAGGCTTGCGATCCTCTCCTCAGGAAGCGCCTTGCACTCGTCAGTTTCCTGCTAAGCTTCTGCCTCATTATCCAAATGAGGCATTAGCTTGGGTATTCGTGTCCCTGGTCCCTGCCTCCTCCTCCCTCAGTCTGTGTGGACTGAGCATAGCTCCTCTAGAGACAGAAAAAGAGAGATTGCAGCATGGGTGGAGCTGATTTGAACAGCGTGGCGCACCGACAGCTTGTCCATTTTTGTCCAGCAGAGAGAGGGACGAGGCCGCTGCAGAGAAAGAGGGTAGGGACTAGACAGCACTGATCTATCCCAGCAGTCTTTGCACTCACCATGCTGCCTGCTAAGCCTTGGTCTCTGGTGGGCTGAGTGGAGTGGCTGGATGAAAGGCTGGAGGATGGCTAAGACAAGGTTGTAGATATGGGTCTAGGATAGACATACAGCCATGCTAAGATTTGCCTGTGATGTAGATCAGGGGTTTCCAGCCTAGGCCCTGGAATACCCCCTGCCCTGCACGTTTTAGTGCTTCCCTTGTTCCCAGCACATCTGGACACATCTGGATGTTCATGAGCTAATTAACAAGCCCTTTCTGGGTTGAAGTGAGTGTGCAAGAGCAGGGATCTTGATTGTGTACATGACACAACCCTCCAGTCCCCTGGCACCATGCGTCCCTGCTGCGAGCGACTGCCCCGGGGAGGGCGCAAAAATGGGTCAGACAGTAACCCTGGGTCAGTGCTGCAGTGATGATTCACTCATTACGCACAGCAGGGCGGAAAAAAATAATCATCAGAGAAAAGAAAGCAGCCAAAAACAAGCTGAGCGCTGCAGGTAAACGAGCTACAGCTCTCATTCTCTGTGCTCCCTCTCTTCTCTGCTCCGCTCTCCTTATCTCTCATTACCTACTTTTTCTTTTCTCATTTTCTCTCATCTTGTCTCTTTCTGTTTATCCTCAACACTCCCATTTTCTCTTCTTTTCATGTCCTCCCTCTTTTCTCATCTTGTCTCATTTCTCTACTTTTCTCTCCTCGACTAGTTTCTTCTCATCTGTGCCTCGCTCTCTTCTATTCATTTCCTCCCTTCTCTTTTCTCATCTTGTCTCATTTCTCTACTTTTCTCTCTTCATGTGTTTTTGTTTCTTCTCATCTCTCCCCTTCCCTCCTCTTTTAATGTCCTCCCTCTTTTCTCATCTCGTCTCATTTCTCTACTTTTCTCTCGTGTCGTTTTTTTTTTCTCATCTCTGCCCTTCGCTCTACCTTTTCATCTCCTCAGTTCTCTTCTTTTCTCATCTCGTCTCATTTCTCTACTTTTCTCTTGTGTCGTTTAGTTTTTTTCACATCTCTGCCCTTCTCTCTTCCTTTTCATCTCCTCCCTTCTCTTCTTTTCAAATCTTGTCTCATTTCTCTCCTTTTCTGTTCTCTTGTATCTTTTTGGTTTCATTTCTTCTCCTTTCTGCCTTTGCTTCTCTTTCCTCATCGCCTTGTTCCCTTCCTTATCCCATTCTCTTCCATCTCCTTGTCAAATATGGTCTCTTCTGTTCTCACCTCTTCTCATGTTTTTGTACCTATTTCTCATAACTTCTTCTACCATTTTCCCTTCCTCTTCCCTCCTCTTTTTATTCCTTGTGTCCCCTCATCGCCATCCCATTTTTTTCTCTCTTTTCACCTCTCTTCCATTCCTCTTGTCTCGTTTCGTCTCCTCTCTTCTCGCTTTGCTTCCTTTCGTCCCTTCTCATCACATCCCCTCATCTCACCTTTCGTTTCCTCTCCCCTCATCTTTTCTCATCCTGTCCCTTCTTGTCATCCAGTCAGGAGCTTTTTTTGTATTTCTTACACAGAGCTTCTCATCTGCCAGCCCAAGTATTCGTCCCCTTTCATTATTTGGCTCAAGCTCTCGAGCGCATCGGCTTAGAGACTCAAAGACGCTCTTTGCATTGTGCTTAGCACAAGTGGCGTGCGGGTGTCGTTACAACTCACAGCCACTCCAATTATCCATCATTGGGCGAGATCTTTCGCTATGGTGAGGAAAAATACGATTAGGCTGGACAGCATAGCATTCATCCCAGCCGCACTGCTCGGGAGAGAGAGAGAGAGTGCGATGGACAGAAGCCCAGGGTGCCGGCACAAGTTTTGGTCACAGTCTGGAATATGTCATCCGTGCTTGATGTCATGATTTTCCCCACCGTTTCCCACTTATCTCCCCCGGAGCAGGCCGCACACCGCCTTTCACACTAATTTCCATTCACATTTCAGGTCTAAAGGTTGTAGTGGCGGCAGTGACATTTTACTCCTATTTACCCAAAGCTTAAAGCCGTAGGAGAGGTGCGGGAATGAAGCGATAGCGCTTAAAGAGCTGGCAAAACCCAGATAGGAGACGAAAGGAGAGGTAGAGAGCGAGCGAGAGCTTTTTAGAGGAGTGGGACACTTTTCTGCGCACTAAGTTGTAGTTGCTGATTAGGTTTTATTCTTTGTGGCAGCGCTGCATTGAGTTTTTGAACCCCCGGCAAATCCCTGCAGTAGAGGAACTGTGTGTATCGCTCCTCTCTCGAATCACTATACGCAGCCTCGCTCTTTGTTCCCGTTCTAGCACTTCCTATCATTTCTCCACTCCTCTTTATTTTTCTCCCTCTCTCAAACAGAAGAGTTGCTCGATCTCTCTTTGTTTCAGAGCGTTTTCAGAGAGTGTCTCTGTTTCATTTGTTTCTGTCAAGGTATTTTGCTTCTGTCAGGCCTCTCAGAGCTGCGTATCTCTTTTTTTTCCGTGTGATGCTGTTAGATGATAGGAATGTGTAAGGTCTGTGCTGCTTGTGCGGGCAAGTCCTTCTCCCAGAGGCCTTTGCTACGACATGGCCTCACCCTGAAACCAGCCACCAACAGATAGAGTATCATTACACACACACGCATACACAAGCTCACACTGTGTATTGTGACAGGCAACAAACACATACACACAGTGGTGCAAAAAGGCATCAAACACTTCCTCCTAGCCCCATAGCCCCAATATCCCTATCCCTTGCCTTACTTTTGCCAGCCACTGTTATATGCCCTCTCAACTTCATTACAAAGCCCATTACACGTTGACATTATGTACATTTATAAATGTACATTTTTCAGTATTAATATTACAACAGCTTTCATGTAAATGTAAATGAAAAATGTAAATGACTATTTGTCATTGTGAACAGACTCAAAATGTGACCTCTGCATTAACCCATAATATGTGCAGTGCCAGGGCTGGGACTTGAACCTGCAACCTTCAGTTCACAAGGGCAATGTCCTAACCACTAGGCCACCACTGGCCAACCGCAACCTTGTGTATGGTAGGTGAGCGCACTACCGATGCGCCACCGGGCTAAGTGGTCATATTAGCGGTGTTTAGGTTACACTTTACTGTAGAGTAGCGTTCCTAAGGCTACATGACATGTACATAAGCCTTTTATGACAACTGACATTAACCTACATTAACATTTAGAAACATTTACACCAACAAGCGTTTGGCAATTTTCATCAGTTTCACCCCAGAAAGTGTAATGACAATGGACACACGTTGGAATAAACCTTTATAAATGTCTATGTAGGTTAATGTTAGTTGTCCTAAAAGGCGTATGTAGATGTCATGTGACCTTATGAATGGTACACTATAGTGACGTGTCAGCGGTGTTTATTAGAATGTAATGATTGAAAAATTCCAAACTTTTGTATAGTATAGTAGGGTACACACACACACACAAAGCTATACAGATAAGGGTTTACTCCCTTATGCAGTGTATGTACAGGCATGTACACACACGCTGTAACTGCACACCCATAGTCACGTAGGCTGGCCACACAGGCATGTGTGGAGACAGACATAGAATTGTATGCAATAGTTAGTGCACCCTATATCTAAACACGTTATTACTTCCTATACAGAGAACAGACTGAAATATGGCATTTTCTGCAAAATTTCTTGATTTTTTTTTGTCATCACACCTACATACAGGCAGCCAAACATCTAAGCACACACACACACACCCTGTTTTCCACATGTAACTTCAGTACTAATAGTGACAGATAAATCCAGAGATGACACCTGCTATCTCACGTTGCACAAAGAAATACACAGTTAGGTCATAAACCACCCTCCACGCCCTAAAAGAAACCTTATATTCGGATTTATGATGCCGATGACACTACCATGACAGTTGACTGATGCGGCGAGGCGTTATTTTGTTGGCCGATTTAAGAGGCGGTTTATGTTAATTGCTGTCAGTCGCTGAGTTCAAGGTCCAGGATGTAGGGTTTATGGTCAGGAAGCATTATGTGGTCATAGGAAATCAGTTGGAATCATTACGATGAGGGGCACCGGCTGACATTTATCACTATAGCTTTTGTCATTCTTGCCAAAGCAGCTTTTCGAAAGCTCTACCCTCTTGTCTGTCCCTTGCCAAAGTCATAAAAATGCTAAAGAAACAGAACAGAAAGGGAAAAGCTAGGCTGTGATAGATTAAGACATGTCCTACGTGCCGTTTTCGGCCGTTCCCGTAAGGCAAGATATTAGTCACATGTCCTTATCTCACTGTTAGTACTTGTGAAGAAGATATTAGACCTGACATCATACACTGCCGAAAGACATACGCTATATTAGATCTGCTCTTGAGCGAGCAGGCACTGTTCTTATTTTTTATAATAAATCATGCATGCGCCATAAAGTTGATTTTACATGTAAAAAAAAATGCAGGGGGTGGGGGGGGGTCCTGAATGGAGAAAATGTCTTGGCAGGCGTACATACAGCCTACGATTCGGCCTGCCACATATTATAAATCTATCATGCCACCGGATTGAATTATAGCGCATGTTGCCACCTATTAATCTCAATGGGTCTTGTGCGGCTGTCGCAACTCAAGGTAACCTCGCTATCTGCATATTCCCAGAGGCTTGTTAATAGGCGGTATCTTTTGTTTTGCGGAACGGCACCGGGGGCAGCTGGCAAGGAGCTTTGAGTCGTGCTTTATCTGCCTGCTGGCAGGTGTTGCCTTTAGCGACAAGGCGTTGAACACTTCCCCCTGGCCCTCCTCCACCACCACCACCATCACCAGCACCCCCCCACCTACCCTTGCATTGCTTCTATCAGCTACTGTAAGCGCTACCCCCCTCCTTCATTAGAAACCAGATCTGATGCTCTATTAGCGCCGTCTTGCTAAAATGATTAAGTTGTGACATAACCGCCGCAAATGAGAAGAGGCCCACGCGTATCACGGCAAAGCAGGAGCTCTGATTTTTTCCCAGGAGCGCTCCGAGCTCGGCACGGAAAGAAAACAAACGCGAGAGCGTTCCTATTCCCACCACAGACACCCAAGGCTGTATGTGCTTCTCAGTATATAGAGTATGACATTGCTGCCATAGAACATGTATGGGTGAGTCAAGTCAAGGCAAGTCAGGCAGGGTGGGACTCGCATGCAATCTGCAGGACGTGGAGATGAAGAATGCAGAAACAAACAGATGAGAGTTGCTTAGAAAAGAAGCGTGTTTCTGACAAACGCGGACTGATGAGAGGAGGTGGCTGGAAGCCCCGCTGTGAGGTTTTGTCGTCGTCCTTCATTCTTCACTTTAATTTCAACAGTGGCAAAATGTTCCATTGTACGTCACACTGCATGTTCATACAAGTCGGTCCTAGTCTTGGTCAATGGGGCGGTTGATGTGACTTTCAAAGGACTCCTGTCTATACTGGTCGTAAAACTTGGATGACGAGTCTTCCAGGACTTTATAAGGGTTGATTTATGCTAAGAAGTAGTATTCAAAGATGCACATAGGAATATATGTAACTCGACTACACAAAATCTCTGAGGTGTCTAAATCTGATTGGTTGAGCCAAAATGTAAAATATCTTTTTTTTAAGGAAATACACATACAGTGTTTTCCCCCCTGATCCAATTGGGAGTACTTTACCATTGATTATTAGCTGATTCCAATTCAGTACTTGTATTTTCAGAGATAAGAGAGCCATGCAGTTTAGGTAAGATGCTGCTTTGCTAATCAATACTGAAGCAAAATCAAATCTTCAGGCCTTACTTTATAGTATGTGATTTTCTAGACTGATATCTTTCTCTTTTTAGCCTACTGTTTTTTTGATTATGATTCAGTTGGACCAACTTTCATGAATATTTGACCAGAAACTTTGAAAAACAGTAGGAAACCACTTCATTTTTTATACGCGCATCGTAATACAGAACTGTGCAATAGTCTGCTCCTTTCTCTTGGTTCAGAAAATGCTTTTCAATGCCATTTTAAATCCAGAAATGACGAGACACTATTGGTAATACTGGTGAATGCTTTCATGGTGGTTTAGCAGTTTATTTTAGCCAGTCATAAGTTGAGTGAGATGTAAGAGTGTTTTTGCGGCATGCTGCTTGCAGTAAATAGACTCAAAGCACAATGACCATTCCCATATTTAACCCATGTTTAAAGCACGGCTAACTGCAACACAATCAACATCTAAACTACATTTGTGAAAATGCTATTAGCACGTTAGCCATGGAAAATGTGCATTTATGGCACCGCTATGACAGTAGCATTGGTAGGGCTCATGTGCACTGGCTGGCATCTCATGGTACTGCTTACATTTTGTGATAGCCCACAATTTTACAGATTTGCACTGAAGGGCAGTTTGCCTTTTTAAGACGGAACATTGGGTTAGATATCCCCTTGTGTTCGGCCTATGAGGCAAACTGCTCAGGTGCTTTTCCAAAGTCCACCTGATCTCTTTTATTGCCCCATAGGGAAGCTGTTTCCTCCTTTTTGTAAGGTGCTGCTGAGCTCTTTTCAAAGTGCTCATTTTGCACATTTTGAGGCATGCCTGTGGCCTGGGCCTCTTTTTCGCCACAAGTAGTCATGAATACAGCATGGACACACACAGATGCCTCGGCAAGAGCGAAAGAGAGCGAAGAGGAGGAAGGCAGAGGATGAGAGACGAGGGGAAGAAGCAATTAGGATGATAGAGAGGAATGCTGAGAAAGTGCGCAGATGCAGACGGAGGGAGGGGCGCACTGAAGGGAGGAAGACAGGATTAAAAGAGGAAGGCTACTTTCCTTTTAAGTTCTGCAGTCATCCTCACTCTCCATCTTTCTCTCTCTCTCTCTCTCTCTCTCTCTCTCTCTCTCTCTCTAAAGGTGACCCCTGTCTGCTCTCTCAGTCATGTAGGTAATGAAGCCCCTCAGTTTGTTCTAATCCCATTAGGGGCCAGATTAAAACCCAAGAGCTGATATCTAAGAGACTGGCCTGCAGCACCGCGGACAAAACCTCTTCACGAACTTGCGCATACACATACACACACCTAAAACAGAGGCATTACGAAACGCATGATAAACAAACTTGGGTTCCTGTGTGTGAGTGGGCCTGAGCATTGAGAGATGGGCTATTTCAGTAATTAAGCTTAACGAATTAGGCAGGCCTTCCAAAGGCCGATGGGTCCCCTGGCCCTCAGATACAAGAAAAGTCTCAATTTAGCACTAGCCCCTTTTTATTCCCAACATTTATCATTTTAGCTAATTAGAAAGCTACTGTAATTGGGTACAATGGCCTAATCAAGTTGAAGAGCAAAATGCAATCATTCGAAAGCCAATTATTAGCTCAACTTTCACTTTTTTTCCCTTTCTTTCTTGCTTTCTTGTCACAATAGCTAAGTAAATGATCTTTACCTTGGGGCCACAGTTGGGTATGTTTGTGTTATCCATCCATCCATCCATCCATCCATCCATTGTCCAAACCACTTCTTTCAATTCGGGTCACAGGGAAGCTGGAGCCAATCCCAGCCGACTAGGGGCCCAAGGTAGGGTTCACTTAGGATGTAGTGTGTGTGTTATTTCATACATTTTTAGGACAAAAATGTCTTGCCCTTGTAAGAAACCAAAAGAAAATCTTAGATTAAGATTAAGGATTTGACTCAGTTTACCCAGAAAAAACCTTTACAACTGTTTAAGTCGCTTTATGTCAGTTGTCATGACAAGTTTATGTAGATGCCATGTTCGCCCACACATACACCAAGGACAGGGGGTCAGCCCATCACAGGGCAACACATAGACAACCATTCAGACACACACTCACACCTATGGGCAATCTAGAGCATCCAGTCAACCTATTGTAAGCCTTTGGACAGTGGGAGGAAACCTGAGCACCCGAAGGAAACCCACACGAACATGGGGAGAGCTTGCAAACTCCACACAGAAAGGCACCGATGGCCGACCCGGTGACCCATAACCATTGCATCACAGTGCCACGCTTAATTCTTATTACATATTGGTAAATTGATTCATATGTGTCTTAATAAAACCTTTATTTTTGTAGGAGACCTAATCTTTTGAGCCCGTCCATTAACCTAACAAGAGTTGTAATTCTGGACCAACACTATTACTTTATTCAAACAGTGATCTTATATATAATTAATATGGCATTTATGATGAACCCCATGTCTTGACATTGCGTGAAAACGAGCCTCTGTGTGTGTGGGTATGTGTTTTCATGCCTTGACGTTGTTAGCAGTTGCCCTGCCTTGACATTGTTAGCGGTTACCGGAATATTTTTAGAATAAGCACTATGATGAATCGAACAGGATGTTTTCTTTTTTACTTTTGCATAACTGCAATTCTTCACAAGCCGTCCGAGGTTGCCGATGAGCGGCTCAGTTTCACGTGGGGTTCTCATATACAGATCCAGAACAGGGACCTCATTAAGCCGCCTGTTACGGCTGGAATATGTCAAGAGCAGTTCACCCTGACAGCCTCATTACCTACAGTATTCAATAATCCTCCGTCACATGAGCCACCCTTGCAGCTCCATACAGATATGCAGGGTGACCTATTCGCCACCATGTTCCATTAACATATGCAAATGGCTCTGGCTCCAATCAGGAAATGTGACAGAGTAGCCCCACTGAATGCCATTTCACTGTGTACCAGCTAATGTAGCGGTGCGCTGGAATTTCGCTGGCAATGGACAACATATAGTGCCCTCGAGGCAGAAACTAGTGGCGCTCGGCTGAATCCTTAATGGTGACATCCCTACTGTTTTGGAGACCTCTCTCATTCTTTCCACTGGAATGATTCGGCAAAGGCAAATGCAGTTTTGTGCTAGGCCGCTTTATAGGCATGTGTACATGTTTTTGTGCATTTTCAGGTCCTGAGATTTCCTGTGGCAAAACCAGGATAAACAGGGCTAACAACAAAACTGCCCCGACTTTGTAAAGTGCTGTTGTTTTAAGTCCCTAATCTCTGAGCAGATACTCAGGACATAAAATGTGTGAGCTTGAAATGCATTTTGCATAAAAAGGAAGCAGCTACCATAGTTTGTATTGCATGTTCTGCTTTTGTGTGAGTGTGTGAGAATGTGTGTGTATTTTCTTCATAAACCTACAATTTGCATGAGTCAACTAAGCATTTTGAAAGGTTGAGTCATAAACGCATGGTATAAATGTTCATTGCTTTAGAACAGAATGGAAGTGATGTTATTTATAGCACAGAACTTCAGTTTTCTCCTGGTTATCAATTTCTGGCATCATACAGTGGCTGTTTTTTTTTTTTTACATCAGCAGCACAAAGCAGATCATTGGTTCATGACAAAGCACTTACATTTTTGCAGGTTGTCAGAAATGTCATGTTCTGTTTTCAAACGCAGGGAACGTTTCTGTTTAATCCGCTCCACTGAACTTGGTGATCAGTCCCTCAGATGTAGTTTATGGTTTATAAGGTTAAATGTGACTTTAATACCAAACCCATAGAAGAATAATCAAGAATGATAAAATGAGCAAACTGCACTGGTTTACAGTATATCTGCCGATGCTGAGCGCTGTGGGAGTCATCGCTGCTGTGTTAATGGATGTACTTTGTATAAAAGGTGCTGCTTTGGTTTTGGTCAATAGGAACATTTTTAAAGGCTTGATCTCGGCAGATGGTGGTAGGCTGTTTGTAGTTTGAGCTTGGTGTGGGTGGTGAATGTTTGAAACTTTGCTTGCTCTGCTTATGTTTTGATGCTTTTTTCTGTCTTCTCTGGAATATGCATGTGGCTTGGAGTTTGATGCAATGTGAAAGACTTCTCTTGGGCTTGCAATGCATGGGTGGGGTCTGGGTTGCATGGATGGGGTTTTGGATAAGATGGGTGGGTTTGATTTTTATGTACTTCTTAAGGGTCTGGGTAACATAGGTAGGGTTTTTAGGGGGGGAGGCTGGAGTTACTTTTGTTTTAGCTGTAGGAAGGACTTCATGCACCTGGTTTGAATAGGTGTGGCTTGGGGAATTGTGGGTGGGGTTTGAGATTGTGTGGGATGAACATGTAGCATTGTGGATGGGGCACGTTTGGGTTTTGCTCTATGAAGGACTTCTTATGCAATCTTATTGCATGAGTGTGGCTTGGGGTGACATGGGCGGAATTTTGATTAAAGTGGGTGGGGCTTTGTGGTACAAAAAAAAGATTTTGGTTGTGGGGCGAGGGACATCTGTTTTTCCTTTGTGAAGAATTTCATGGGTCTAGGTTGCATGGCTTCGGTTTGGGCTAATGTGGGTGGAATTTGGCCTTTTGTGGGCGTGTGGTGGGGGCGGGGCCACCTTCTTCCTTTTTTCTCCCCTTGTTGCTTCCCCTTCCCCATGTCCCTTCCCTCATCCAAAAAAAAGAGCACCTGCACTTATGCACCTCCTTTCCCACCAGAGCACTGACACACTTTCCCCTTCCATATGTCTTTTCCTACCCAGAATTCCCTATCCACCCGTCTCCCGATGGCAGTGAGATCCCGCAGGAGCAGAGCAGTTCGGGTGCCGCTATCGGGGGTGCCGTGGGGGGCGTGGCCCTGCTGGCAGGTGGTGCCACACTGCTCTTCTGCTTCCTGCGGCGCCGGCAGCGCACCTTCAAGGGCGACTACAGCACCAAGAAACACGTTTTCGGCAATGGCTACAGCAAAGCCGGCGGCCTGCCTGCCCACCCGCCTGCACCCAAGAGCCTGCAGTATCCAGATGACTCGGACGACGAGAAAAAGCCAGCACAGATTGGCGGCGGGCCCGGTGGCTTTGAGGCCGGTGAACGAGATTTCGACGGCAACTCGGAGGACCTGAAGCGGCCCTACTTCACGGTGGATGAGGGCGAGAGCCGCGACTACGATGAACGGACTCTCGCCTTCCAGTACGAGCCTGAGGCCGAAATCACCGACGACATGGTGTCCCAGACCGATGGCTCTGTCATTTCAAAGAAAGAGTGGTACGTGTAGCTTAGCATGCGCTGCAACGACAAAAAAGAGAAAAGAATCAACAAATCTTATGCTCCTTCCTGCATCTGACCACACCCCTTCACAACACGCCTCCATCACTAGAAAGTCCTCCCTCCCTCCATCCGTTCGTCCGTCCGTTCGTCCACTCCATGTCCCTCACTCCCTCCACCCGGCAAACCTCCGCCCCCATCAGAACCCATCTAATCAGACATTAGAGAAAAAAATAGCGCTTCGAAAAACACCATGAGATGTCCACACGCTACTAGGTTAGTCTGCTACGTCAGCGAAAAAAGAGGCGCGATCATTGACTGATGCCAATCGCCATTGACTCTTAAAGCCGTATAGGCTTGTTGCTTGAAAATTTTATGGTGTATTTTTTTGCTTTGGTTTTTTCTTATTTTTTTGGATCGCATTTTGTTTGGAGTTAATGTATTAAATGTGTAAAAAGAGACTTTGTAACTGTTTTAGGATGGGATATTTCTCATCTTGTGAAAGTCCTACACTGGATGTATAATACTTTTTTTTTTAATATATATTTGTTTTAATCTCATTACCGTTGTTTTTACTTTTATGATTCCATTTTATTTCCTTTTTAGTAATTTCTTGCTTTTTTTTAATTGGGGTGTCGGTTATACGAAACTGTGGAGGTACAAATATTAGAAATCCTCTTATATAAATGGATTGTTACGAGAAATGTGGTCAGTTGTTTCAGAGTGAAGCCGTTTCGTCTTAGAGGTTTGATCTTTGTAGTGCAGCCCACGTCCCTCTCCCCTCAGCCAATAGGGCATGGAGCCAGAGGCCAGGGTCAACGCGAGTAGGCAGAGTCTTAAAGAAGCAGTGTCTGCTGTGGAATTAACCTTTTTGGGATGAAACGTAGTGGTTAAGGGGAGAAAAAAGCACACAGATCCCTGTCAAATCTCTGAAGCATGTCTATGAAAGCATTGGTTCTACTAGTCTGTGTTGAGGGTTCGGATTGGTACTGAAAGCTGAGGGACGTGGCACCAGTTTTAGCCATATGCCCACTGAACTCAGGCAGAAAAGGCATAGACGGATGTACAGAGTCGGCCTCCTGGCTACTAAGCTCATCCTGACCCATCCTAGCACTAATACAGGTGGGAATGAGCCAGTTCATCCTCCAAACAGTGCTCGTCTTTGCTGTGAGGATGCATCATGTCCAGTATTTGCCATACCAAAGCCCATTTCTCAACACTGACACTCAGAAGATACAAACCGGTGTAAAAGTGTCTTTTAACGAAAACTAGGCTTGTTTGTCCAAGTCCTTTAGGGGGATGATGTGGTCATTTGTGAGATAATTGATGGTCTAGAGAAGGGAACATGTTTGGCATTGTAAATATTAACAGTATGGCTTAATATGGTAATATTTTGTCACATGCACATACACTTGACAACCTATTCAGATGCGACGGATGGACATATTGACGTGGAATACTGAAACCGAAGCCTTGGGATAGAGGAAATCATGTCAGTAACATATCAAAACATGCTTATCTGCAAAGAAACTGAAATCAAAGGGTTATAGACTCTCCATCTTTGTTGTCCACCATTGTTCTTATTCTTTTTCGTTGTTGTATTCATTTAACATGCCAACAAGGCTAAGATCAACCCCTCCTGCCCAAAAACACTGCCACCACCACAGATGGGTATGAAACCACAAGGCCATGTGCTGCTGGATTATCTAAACCACGTTCTCCGCTGCCAGTTACTGTGGTTGGCCGTGTTATTTTCGCACACAAGCAGGGAGATTTGTTGTTATCGGTGAAAAAGAAAAATCTATGAAAATCTGGAAAAGAGGGAAAAAAGCCGGAGAGTCATCAAGGAAATGGACATCATTCAACATATCTGGCTGGCTGAGAAGTTACAAATGTGTGAGCCTTACTTTCATGTATGTATTGTTTTTTTTTTGCATGTATAAACGTGATTATATTTTATTTTTTCCTCATCTTTTGCATCTAGTCAGAGCTGTGGTCTTTTCTGTAATTCTGTTGTGTTGGCTCTTCGCAGTAGAGGTGCTTGCCAGCATGATGGAACATTGGGATTTGCTGTTGGTGAATTGGCGGGCAGTTGGCCCACACCACTAACGCGGTTTTATTTCCGCAGACAATAACATTTCTAACAACTTGTTCATTGCTCTTCAAACCCCCCATAAAATGCATTTGAATTCATCAATGTCTGTCAGTGAAAGACTCAATCTCTTCCGAATCTCAGACAATCCTTGGGTTCTCGTGAGAGAATGGAGCCACAGATGATTGCCACTTAAATGTTCATTGGGGTAGCATTAGATTAACACCTTTACGATTTGGAGGGGGAAAAATGTGATGACTAACTGTTCATTGGATTATTTGTTGTTTTATCTTAAAGAACAGTTGCGCTTGATAGTTGTGTGACTACAAATTCGACAATATGGCAGTGCCTATGATGTACGTGAGACTATTTTCTTTCATTATTTTTTTTTAAGGTTTAAAACGGTTTAAAACTTGTACAGAATGTTTGCTCTGAACATGTTTGTCTTCTCCATTCTGTGTAAATTAGGTTTTAAGAAGCACTAAACACACTCAAACTCTTAAAAGTAAAGGCTCTGAAGGTTTACAAAGGTTCTTCAAACTCTCACATCATGTACAAAAATAGTTCTTCAATGAGCCATTCATTGAAAGATTCTTTAGGCTTCATAGAACCCTTTATTTTTAAGAGTGTATTTGGTCCCTCCCGTTGAAGTTGCAAGATGAACACCTATAGATACATGTTTGCACATGCAGGCCAGTGTGGAATCCTGTTGTTTTTGCCTTGCGGTTCAGATGCAGCGTGAATTTTTCCAGCCTTCATGATTTCAAATGCCTCTCTTTGGAGATGGGAGAGAAAATAGAACCACATCTTCAATGCTGCAACCCTCCAGCCCCCTCTACCCACCGGCTGACCTTCAGGACTGGAAAGGCTGAGGGATAATCCCGACAAAAGATTAGGGAGGCCCACTTTCTTTTGCGTTAAATCACACGCTTTTGTCCCGATCCAGTTAATTAACAATTAAGTTGTTCCTCCCTCTCCGTCATCGGCACGGCGCTGACCCTGCTACCTACAGGGGTTCGTATTAATTATGTCCTTTTCTTTTTCTCAGTTAAGCACAAGTTCCTCAAGCGCCGAGTGGTTTATAATGGGCTTTAAATGTCAGACGGGGGACATGAAATGAGTTTAATCAAGTCACATTCACGTCCCACGTCTAGTGTTCTTCGCAGTAATCTCTCTCATGAACAAGGCGGTGGCGAGGTGTTTTACGGTGACCAGTATGTACACAGGGACGTGTGTATACTAGCTTTTTTTTTTTCTTTTTCTTTTAATGCGTAAAGGGGAATATCACTGTTATTTCCCATTCTGTAACAAAAATTGCCTCTCCATTCCAACATCTTTCTAACTGCCCACTTCAAAGCTTGACATTCCATTGTAAATACTGTATGGAACATTGCAACTATAGCCAGGTTTCAGTGAACCGAAGTCGGGACGCCTTCCCCGTTTACGTTCGAGGTCGACAGCGACTGCAATCTGAGGATTGACTTCGAAACTGGCTGGATGTTGTATAGCTTATTGCCATAATTCTACTTTATCCTCCACTTAGATGAGTTTTGATATGCGGATGGGTTGTGCATAGGGCAAAGGCACCAACGCATATCACGACTTTGTACATAACTGCAACAAAAACACAAAGAATGATCTAGTCTACATGCAGCCGTGTGAATGTATGTTTGCTGAGGTTGATTATCAAAAATGAAAAAAAAATCTATTGTTCACATGTGTTGACCCAGTGAAGTAACCTGTATTTGCTTAAAAAAAACATTAAATGATTTCAATGGTCAATGTTACTTTGTCCCGGTTCTCTGACTGAGTGCCTCGGTAAGTTTTCACGCAGTGTTTAGACCTCAGCAGCTTTCGAAAGTTGCCTTTTTTAAAATTGTCTTATTTGCTTTATGCACGAACGTGTCATGTTAGATTCTTGATCTCTTCAGTTAAGCGATCAATGACGTTAAAGGTTGATGAGATAGGATTTTGATGTCTGAAGTGGTGATAATAAATAAAATGGTGAAAAAAACAATCGTCAAAAGTTCCTTTTTTATACCCTTTTAGTGTGTCATCGCTAAAGCAACTTGCCTTTCTATGGCACAGCTGCTTGTACGGTCTACCCCCACCAAACACATAAGAAATGCTAGAACACGTCCACCTGCGTGTTTATTCACAACAATGGTGGTCTCTGAAAACAAAAGTCCAATTACCTAATCTGCATGAGAAAGACTAACAAGAGGGAAAAGACTGTTTTGGCAACATAGTATGATTTCAGAAATGCCCATGTACTGTTTTCAGGGGCTTTCCAACCCCCCCCTGCACCCTTAAGCCTTAAATGTCACGGCTCTAATGACTGCTTTCACTGTGTTTGCCTCAACATGTGTTTGCTTCAGATAGAACTCTAGCCATATGGACAGAATACAGCCTCATTCATACCAACAGGCACACATAGCTTACCTACACAGTCATTATGCCTGTTTACAGAAACAGATTTTTTTCTATGTAGAAAGTACACCATTGTTATTCCACACCATCTCACCTAGTAATCAAATACTATATAAATCAGAAAAGCATGCAACATTTCAAAACTGGGCTCCAAATAGTTTTTTTAGATATCAGTTTTTGAAGTTTGACACAATACATGTTAATTATGGAACTGGATATGAATGCAATACTTTGAATATTTTCAATTTAAATCAAAAGTTTAAAGTTAATGTTTTTCTTCATTTATTGTACTTTGTATTTCTTTGAAATGAGTTTCTATTATTTCGTTATTTTAGCTAGTTTACTGAACAATTGCACAAGGTCATGTTCAAATGCTAGTTAAAGCATTTGGTAAATGAACAAAAATTCAGGATCAATGGCAAGTTATTTGCATTTAAAAAAGTGTTTATCAATATTTTTCACAGTCTATACGGGTCAACGAAAGTGGTTAGCTAACGCTATCTCTGTGTTTTCCATTTTATTCTCAGCCATCGACACTGATCAAATGGGCGAGTGAGCAACAGCTAAAACAAATGAATTTCCCTGAAATTAACTTTCTCTTTGTGTAAGGAATGTCTCTAAATATCTCTTGCTAAAGGCTTTCAAAACTGTAGCTGCCTGCGGAGAATTCTGAGCTAGGTGTTGAACCTCTAGCTACATGATGGTGATAGCCTAGCTGGTTGTCATATCTATTTTTGTCACTTATATCAATAAAGTCTTATTTTTATTATGTATTATTTGTAATTATGTAACATTATAATTACAATTACAGCCAGTGGTCATTTTCCCTTCAGTCTTGGTCTCACAATTGTCTGCTGATTTCTCCCTTTGTGATTGAAGAGTTGGCAGCCAACCTTGGAATGATATACATTATTGTATCTTTCTGTTTGGTTAATGATTAAACACTTCTTTCACTTCATTAACAATGAAATGTCTAAAAGGGAGTGTTTCAAAAATTATGTTATGGTCTAAAAGGTTAACAATACAAAAAGATTATTCAGTTCATCATTAAAACAATGAGTGGATTACCTGAATACCAATATTATCAGTAGTGACAGTCCTAATGTTATTTAATGTTTCTTGTTGGCGTCTAGCTGAACTGGCTAGGACTAATGTTTAAATGTCGTAGTTCTATGTCCATAGAATGGAATTAAGTACTAAATGTTCAGTCACAGTTTCTCAACAAATCCCTTTCTTTTTCCCCAACACTTTCGAAAACCAATTCTTTATCAGGTCAACCCCCCACTACCGAAGCAGCTTCATAGGAGTTGAAACAGAGCCAGGGAGATTGCTCCCAGATCAGGCCTGCAGTTAGTAGGCCTCCACCACAGGGCTCATTACACTCCAGCCAGGGTTCCTCTGCAGCAGCTGTCTCTATCCGTCTACTCAAAGGCCTCTTTGTACCAACACCGTCCTTTGAAGGCACATTCAGCCGTGATAAGCCTAAATGATACAGAATCAGGCCTCATCCCTCGCAGACATGACCATACTGTTATTGCACTCAGCAGGGCGGTCCAGCACATGAGAACTTCACTGTGTGGGAACGCGTTTATGGACATCATAGCAGTAGGAATGCCAGCTGGCGCCGCCTTCTGTGTGATGTTGTGGCATGAAACCATAACATAATGGGGTGGTATTGCATTTGCTGATTGAGGCCTAAGACGGCTGTGGTTCCTAAAACTACTCTTATTTTATTTATTTATTTATTTTAATTTCCTAACCCACAATTGTCCATTCTGATAGCTTTATAGACTGCTGCCATCTTTAGAAATGCCCTGACCTAGACACCAACCCATGTTTGGTCCTTATTGAAGTCTCTCAGATCCTTATTCTTGTCCATTTTTTTCAGCTTTGAACAAATAAACTTCAAGAACTGACAGTTCACTTATTCCCTAATTTATCCCACCCCTTGACAGGGGCCAATGTAATGGGATAACCAGATAATCAATGTTTACTTTACATCAATGTAAATTGCTTGTCTCTGACTTTCAAGGTCTCATATAACTGATTTGTGTGCTTGTCAATTAAATGTGACAAACTGCTCAATTAGACGGCCATCTTGCTCCCTTTTTAGCACAAGAATGACATAAAACAACATAATTTTAACGCCCCCTTAGTCAGCAACCCTCTACCACATTCCAGTCCGTTTCAGATCGTAGGATATAGATACTGGGTGGTGGACAATTCTCAACACAACAGTGACACTGACATGCTAATGTTGCACGGGTATGTGTATAGTAGGCACATCGATGTTTTACACGTCAGTGTCACTGCTTGGTTGAAAATGAGCCACCACCTAAACAACATGCAGTCAAGAGAAGCTCGTCAGAATCTGACTTTCAATTAAGGATTAGAGTATGTGCATCAACTGGTGGCCCACAGTTTTTATCTGTACACCAGCAAGGCAGAGCTACAAGGAAGGAAATTCTGGTGCCTGGTGAATATAACATGGTTTTATTAGTCGTACACTAATTGCATTAGCTCAGTGGTCAATGTGGGCATGAATTGGTGTTTTTCTGTTAACCTAGACCCTGCTGTAGCCATTAGCTAAGAGCTAGCGCAATATTGCATCTCTTCATTCTATTAATTTGCAGCTGAGTTGGAGTTCCTTTGAGGATCTAGCTGTATGCGGTTTGTTACTTTGCTTATGTACTACATTTATGCCCATTAACACTGTGCGAACAGGCAACGCAATGTCATATGCCTGCAGATGTGTTCGATTTCTTCAGAGGTTTAAATTTATAGCAGATAACACATAGGTGAAAGTAAATATTTGTCATTGTAAAAACACACTCAAGCACCACAAAGAAATAGGACCTCTGCATTTAACCCATCAGGCACATGTGGAGCAGCGGGCAGCTATCAACAGCGCCCAGGGAGCAGTGTAGCAGGACGGTACCTTGCTCAAGGGTACCTCAGTGTTGAACCTACAACCTTCAGGTCCCAAGTGCAATGTCCTAACCACTAGGCCACCCCTGCCCCACAAATACTATACTATCTATATAGTAGCAAGTAAGCGAACTCACCTGAAGTGAAGTAAAGATCATTTTGAAGTATTTTATTTGTTAACTTGACCACATGATGCCTATTGGCAATATGGGCTGGGCTCACCCATAGATGCATGTATTTATTTCGAGAAGCAAGGGCAACAGCCCCTCACTTAATTTACATAGTAACCATGTAAGAATATTTTTTTATGCCAGAATTGGATTCAGAACATCAAGAAATAACATTTAATAGACAATAAAGGATACACAAGTACTTCCAGTCACATCTTTACCTAGTCTATTATTATTCCACTCATTCAAGCTCTTTCTGAAGTCCAAGAAATGATCTTGTACGTTTTATCTTTAACCGGCATATTCTTCCTGACACTAATGAGGAAAACAGGTCCTATGGCCTATTGCTTTCATCTAGAGTACAGCACTCAAACTAGCTTCTGTACATTTCTTCATAATTCAATCACTGAGATGTAAACAAGCTCATTCGAAGTGGTCTGTGGTATGTTAAATCAGGCATTGTAGGAAACTTGGCAACTCAGGTTTTTTTTAAATAGTGATGATGGGAACAGGAGTCGTGATGCCTATAACACAAATACAACCATTTTGGTTGGTCTTCAATATGATCAGTGACCTACACGCGTCTTCCAAATGTTTATATTTATTATATGTATATATCATTGGGTACTATTTTGCCTTACAAGGACGTAAATTCCTGCTATGAATGGATGAAAAACCAGACAATTGCCCAAATTTTTACTCCAAAAATATAAAAGGTGGGCAGTGCAGGCCTAGTCGTCAGGATATTGCACCTGTGAACTGAAGGTCGTGGGTTCATGTCCCGGCCCAGGCATCACTGAGGTACCCTTGTGCAAGGTATCATTGTACACTGGTTCACTGTACCCCAGGCACTGTGGCCTAGTGATTAGGATATTGCACCTGAAAACTGAAGGTCACAGGTTCAAGTCTCATTATTTCACCATTTAAAAAAAAGTCACTACTGTAAAACAAGGTATCAGGCAGCATTTTTGTAACCATTTCATGTGATGATGCTTTGTGACAACCCCTTTTAGAGGCATTGAACTCCTTCAGATGAAATAATTAATTAAGTAGACTTTGATCATATTTTAATGATTTAATTAAGCAGAAAATTGGTTACAAAATCAGTGGAACATTATTTTAAGTTAAATTTGCAAGCCTTCTTTACAGCACATTGTCTGTAAAAGTGGACAAGAGAGTTCAGGTTGCCTGTTTGATTTATTAATTACATAAAAGCTTTTTTGTCACTTTTCCTCAGCTCCACCAGCACATTCAAAGGTCTCAAAAAAAAAACCTGGAGAAAGACAAGACAAAACTTGCCGATGTAAACAGCAAAATCCCCAAGCCATATTAATACTCACAGTGCTCATTTGTTTCCAGCTGGACTTAAACAAACACTGCTGGGGATTTCACTTACACAACATTAAAACCACTGACAGGTGAAGTGAATAACAGTGGCACCTGTCAAGGGGTAGTACAGAGGTGTTTGAAAGTTTGTCAACCATTGTCACATTTTCTAGATTTTTATATGAATGTAACCAAAAACACCTGCTTTACTACGTCCTAAAAATAAATGAGGAAACCCTAGTTGGTCATGTATTTATTGTAAAAACATTATCCAGTAACATATTGAAATGACACTAAAGTGAACATGTGCTCTCAGTATGTGGTGTGAGCCCCTTGTCCAGCAATGACAGCAACTAAAAGGTTGCAGTAATTGTTGATTAGTCATGCACATTGACTTATAGGAATCTCAGCCTATTGTTTCCTCACAATAACTGCTCACTTTGAGTCTTTCAACATTTCAATTGGATTAAGGTCAGGACTTGGCCCTTCCTAAACATTCACTTTATTCTTCTTTAACCATTCTTTGGTAGAAAAGTTTGTGTGTTTAGGGTTGTTGTTTTGCTGTTTGA
>JBBPDA010000021.1:16808830-16835363 GCA_037974385.1 Arnoldichthys spilopterus | reverse complement strand
TCTGCGATGGGTTGGCCTCCTGTCCTGGATGTACCCTGCCTTGGGCCTATAGTCAGTTGGGATTGCTTCCAGTTTTCCCATGACCCAAAAATGAAGAAGTGGTTTGGAAAATGGATGGACATAATGCTACTCAAACTTTAATAAAAACCCGGTCCTCAGAGAGATCTGCTTTCTGCAAGTCTCACCACATTTCCTTTCCCCCTTCCCCTTTTTGTCTGACAGACTCATTTGATAGGAGAATGTGACTGACTTACCCTTTAACCAATAATGTGTTATTCTTGGAAAACATATAAAATGAGGTTTGTCCACCATGTGTCATCACAGAACATTCTAAATCAACTCAGTATACTAATGAGGATAGATCATATATTTGCATATACAATGTTCATCATGGCTGTTCTCACACAGAAAATGATGATCGGCTTTCGGTGAGTGGCTTCTTTGTTAGAACATTAGCCAATCCTGGGCGGGGGTGGTCTTATCCGAATGTAGGTGCAGCAACATAGAGCGCTCATGAGTTGCTCCCTCTACTCTACATTTATGGGGAAGAGAAAGAAAATAAAAGTTTTACCAAATGTCGGCGCCCAGGCAACCACCCTATGCCAATAAACAATTCAAGCATGGAACAGCAACTTCTCAACAGCATTAAACTGTGAAGAAATATAATGATCCAACCTCACCACAAGAATTCCAGTCTAAACATACAATATTTCAAATGGCTAACACAGTTAGAGAATGAACCCCCTCCTCAATTAACGTAGTAGCAGAGGCGAACCCTCAGGGCTTCAAACAAGGCCTAAGGATTTCTGGGAACACATTTTCCTAATTCTAATTTTTATTCAAATGAATCATGAATTTATTCATTTTAGCTATTGTAGTATTATTTTAAGTTTGTTTATTTATGTATGTATTCTTGAAAAGACTTATGGAAAGCTCTCCCATTGGTCAGGTCTTCAAGTGTTGATTTGATGCCCCCCTCTCTCACACACACCCATATACCCCTGGAAATTAAGCCTTAGCTTCAAATTTTTACTTACAGAGCTATTAGCAAAATCATTTGACTCAGCAAAGCAAAGTTAGAAATGTGATATAAGATATGTGAAGACTGTCATTTCTATGGCACATCATTTGCTTTCAGCCACCTCAGTGGAACCGACTGAGCTGTAATTCTGCCTCACTCCATAATGGATTTGCATTTCACTGGTGCTATGAATTATGGTGGTGCTATTTCCTAGAAAGCAAGGTGTTGGAATTACCTGAACATATTATACAGATACATAGCAGATATTAGTGTCATCACTTACTGACTGAATATGCCATTGTGTGAGCACTATGTTCATTTACAACAGACATAAGGGCATCAATGATGTCTGTAAAAACCTTACAGGTTATGTAGGCCTATGAGCAGCTGTCTGCATTTATAGTTGCGTGCATGATTTGTTAGGGAACACATTTAATACATATGAAAAAATGACATTTGAAACTAGGTCTAAAAATGTAAAATTGTGTCACTGATACACTGTATTCCATGGATCTTTCCTTTACCATCTATCATGGAAACTATGGTCAGTGACTAAAACAAGACATCTGAGTGCATGTTAAAATTTAATGTAGGCAGGGGTTACACTATAGATACACCCATGTTCCAATAACATTTTTTGTTTCTTTTGCTGTAGAGACTATAAACTATAATATGTTTGGCTTATTTAATGAAAGTCTGGTGTGGAAAAGTAGAGCATTTTTATTTTTAAGACAAAAACAAATTCTAGTATATATAATTTATTTTCATTTTATTTCAATTTTTTTAATTCAAATTTTAGAATATTGAAAAATTAAAAACAAAGATACATATTGTTCTGTAAAATGAAGAACTGTTTCTAGCTCACTATTTAAATTTAAGCAGATGATACTAACTATGTTAAGACAAAAAATTTAAGAGCCCTGTGTTTAGTGCAAGTTAAGGGAGAACTAATAAGTTCTGAAATGCATGTACATTTATTTTAATTCCTAAAAATTATTTAAAAAAAAGTAAAACATTCTACTTTTCCCTCAGATAGTTGCAGAACTGTTCAATATATATTGACTGATGATGTATTGTGTAGTCAAATGCTGTCTATTATATTGCAAAAAAAAGTTTTTAGTAGTGGCATCAGATTTTTATCCTCTAATGTAATCACAGTTCTGTAGAATCAAAATGTATTTTTTTTAAAATATTGATAATAAAACTGAATCCTAATCTCAGAACTGAAAAGGAAGGGCTAAGCTTTGTAACCTAAATGGCAAGGTCTGTTTTGCAGCTAATTGATGAGTACATTTTACCATGGTGTTCCAGTGACATTTACCAATTCCAGAGCGCAGTAACTGCAGTGTAATTAAATTAAATATCGGTTTGAAATATGCCATCCCACCCCCCACCCCCACAAGCTCCCCAAGACTCAGAGTGATGCTTCTTAACCTGCATTCATTAACCATCCTTTTAACATTCACCCAAAAGTCATGAAATTTGCTCTTTAATCACAATCTGAAAAACACATATGTGGCAGCCACTTTACTTTGAAATAGTCCTTGTCAACTACTTCAGTAAGTTGAAGTTGTACTTCTCAGTTTTATTTGGCACAAAAAATTTATTTATTTTTTTTTGGTAAAAGTATATGTAATCGAGTGTCCATTTGACACCGATTGCATGAGATGAATTGCTTTTTCATCTGAAAAAGAAGACGTGTTTCACTTTTGGAATGATATCTTGCAAGTCTGCATAAAGTGAAGAAATGTGACACCCTGCTAGAAATGAGTTTGACATATCTGGGCAATGGTGTGCAATAATCCTCACTGATTGACAGTAAGAGCTTTTAAGGAGAGAGAAAAAAAAAAACCTCAGCCAAGGAATCCATGCATTGTGATAAAACTTTGTTGCTTTTGAGTATCAGCATTTACACAAATCTTTTTTTGGTAAAAGATTTAGTTAACATTAATAACAAGAATCTCATTATTAAACATGTTGTATAAGGGACATACAGAGGTGAAAAGTCCTATCAAGTCCTTTGATGATGTGCCCTTTCAGTTCACTGAATGTAATCATCACTGCAGCTCGTTTAAAGACAGATTGCAGTGAATGCATTGTCAGTCCATGTTCATGAGGCCCGGGGAATCTCGCAGGTAATTGCACTGATTTGCACCATTAGACTATAATATATTATCTGTGGGCCCCTCTTCCTCTCCTCAGTGTGAAAGACTCTGAGACTAAATCAGCCCTCACCCCCCCCCACTTTTTTCCCCCACACTCCATTTTGACAACTGACAAAATTCATCTCCTGTGGGGAATTGAAATGGAGGGTCCTGTTTTGTTCTGGCAGTTCTTTCAGGAGTCGCCATCAATCAGCGAAGCGATTGTGCCAGTGAAAGGAGCCGTTCTGTATTGCGTTCGGCATGGACTGCTCAAAGTGGATAAAATACAGATATTGAAACTTTTGAAACGTGGGGAGGTCAACGCAATCTCTAGCCCATGATGGATGGCACAGAGGAAAAGCACGTTAAAATGAAGGATTAAGCCCATCATTTGCTTATGATTAGTCCAGCTGACGGACAGGTGTCTTGGCTGCAGGGCTGAGAAAGTACTTCGAGCAAAGTACTTCTGTGCCTCCAGTGAAGAGCGCTTCTTTGGGCATTGATGGGCATTTAGCGTTGATAGTATTTGGGGAAAGTCTTAGCAAATTAGTGTAGTGTTTTTTCAACACAGTGTTTACCTGCCATATTTGCACTGGACTGTTGATTATTATGAACAGTAATTTTGAAGCTTTTCCTTATACTGTACTGTAAAATAACAAAAATCATACCGTAATTATGATAGCAACTATTGACCAGTGGCTTAATTGCCTGAGAAAAAACAAAACAGCAAATGTTACATCTTCTGACCACAAAATTCTTCTGGAAAACTGCTCAGAATATTCAGCCATACTATCAAAACCGCCTGACTAATAGTGTGCTGTCCGAAAAGCTCTGACTGCGGCGTGCTGTGTGTCCTGACACCTTTCAGTAACAGCCAGCGTTCACTTTTTGTGCTTCAGTAGCTCTACAGTGGAATCAGATGCACTAGCTGTTACTCCCCTCACACATCAGTGAACCTTGGGTGTCCATGACCTTGCAAAAGCTGGACCAATTTTAGTAGGTACTAACTACTGCCTATCTGGAACACGCCATAAGGCTTCTGTTTTGGAGATGCTTGTTTTTCCTGATTCTAGTGCATCAGCTTCAAGAACTGACTGTTCACTTGCTGCCTAATATAACTTAGTCCGTTGAGAGTTGCCACTATAACAAGACCATGAGGTAATCAATGTTATTCAGTTAAACTGCATTTGATTTTAATGATTGACTGACTGATGTATACAGCTTTAACAGAAGAACTAAAAAAGTGCATGTGTTGTGCATAAACAGTTACTAATGGAATTTAGTGATTGACCAGTGGCTTCTATAGAAACTGTGTTTTAAGTTTTCTTTTTGAAGCACAGGGAAAAACATTAATCTGTCTTTGATAAAGACAAAAGCATGCCAGGCATGAAAAAATGCTGGAGCAGGATTCTTGATTAAATGGGACATTTTTTTTGGCTTAGTGTCAAGATTGTTGCATTCACTATTTTTAAATAAAAATACAGTACTTGCATACAAAATTTATATTTACTACATTTTCCACAACAAAACTCATGTTATTTCAGTGTAAACAACTATTTCAAACATATAAACACAAATTATTTGCTTTAAAAATTATAATTTCAAAAATGCATAAATCAAAAAATTTAAAAACCCTGTTAGTAAATTGTTGAATATTTTTTAATCACTTTTGACATTACTAAAGAACACATCTATCTATGCCTTGATACTTGCCAAACTTCTCCTGCACTAACCTCTAGTTGGTATGCTGCTCACAGCAAGCGGAGCGTCCCTTCGGTCATCATTTGCATGACACTCAGGGCCAGATTTACATATGAGTGCAGACGCAGCACAAAACGTGCCTTAATGTGACTGCTATACATGCTCATAATTCACCTGAATTTGTTTGAATTACTAAGAATGGCAAACTGTGCATAGCCCTGCCCACTAACTGTGCAATCCTGAAGCAAAGGGTTAAAAGGCACAGTTAAATAAAAGAGCCATCAACAAGCCTGAGACAGAACAGAAAAGAAAAGTTCAGTGACAAAGATTAAATGTGGTGCTTTCTGCAGGGGTGTAATTCCACTCCAGCTAAGAAAACAGTGGTTGTGAAACGTACGCCGGCATGTGTGTGTGTGTATGTGGGCATTTTCTACTCTATGTCTTCTAACACACATACATCAAATCCCGAAGGCCAGATACTGTACAGTAAGCCTTTTGAGTCAGTTGTAGGCAAGTATTGGATACATTCTTCTCGTGTGTTATGTATGAAACTGGTCCACAAGCCTAAACAGGCAGTTTGTAGACTGTGCATGGTAAAATGCAAAATGCACATCTCTATTTAGGCATATGCATTAAACTGAGGGCCAGGAATGTAAGGAATCCACAAAATGTGGATGGATATATTATATGTGAGGCTGATTCCATATTGCATGTATTTATCAGGATAGGCTTGTGATACCAGCCTCAGTTCTTTTAGCTTTTTGTTCACTTTTCACTGCCCTAGCCTAGCCCTGCCCTAATCTTGCCTTCCCTTCCTTTCCTTCTACGTAACCACCCATGCCCAGGTGTCCCTCATGTTTCATCACGTCCTTGTCTGGTTTCTGTCATCAGCACTGTTGTATATCTATCTATTAGATCTAGTCAAGTTTATGTCCATATTGAGTAAGTTGTTGTTAGCCTTGAAATCTTTTGCTTATGTGTTTGTAGTCAGACGTCCAAATACTGTACCTGATCATGCAAACATAGGGATATAGTTCTGGTTTGATCATTGCAATATAGACATAATCTGCACATCAGTCAGACATCTCATGTTTGCTGGATCATAGATATTTAGCAGGGGCACAAGCCTCGAGAACATAAAAATGCTAACCATAATAACTTCATGATGTAGCCTTAATATTCAATAATAATGTGAGTCATCTTTCGGATATTAAACCACAGTACCTCTTCTGTGTTGTTGGACCAGACAGGCTAGCTTTCACTACCCACATACATTAGGGAGTCTTGGGTGGACATGCCCTGTTGTTGATTCGCCACTTGTCCTTCCTTGGATCACTTTTGCTAGGTATTAACTACTGTACACCTGGAATACTCCACAACACCTGCTGTTTTAGAGATGCTCTGACTCATTCATCTAGCCATCACAATAAGGCCCTTGTCATAGTGGTTCAGATCCTTACACTCACCCATTTTTCACTTCAAGAACTGACTGTTCACTTGCTGACTAATATATCCCACCCAGTGCCACTTTAATCAAATAACTACATAGTCAGTGCTATTCACTTTACCTGTTTGCTGTGTTACTGTTATGGCTGATTGGTGTATAATGCCCCTGAATTTATCCCTCGACCAAAACTCATCAGTAAACTGTGCAGTCCTGCCCGCTAACTATGAACGCATGAGGTGCAGAGTTTAAGAAGTCACATTGAAATTTCAGTCAACAAGCTGGAGACAAAACAGAAGATGAAAGCTCAGTGGAAAAAAGCAGTGTTGATCAATTCTTTCCCATTCTTCTGGGGTTTAATCTTCCCCAGCTAAGAGTTGGTAAAAACATAACATGGACTGTGCATGCAAATTGCAGCCGAATCACAGCATATTCTGCTCGTCTGCTTTTCACACGTACATCTGATCCCGAGAGTTTAAACAGTGTTATTCTGATGCTAAACATTCTTTCAGCATCAGAAATTGAGGCTTGTGTCTCCATCTCACTGCTGTGTCTGCCACTAGTAAAGAAAGTCCCTCAGAAATATGTCTTTGGAGACCCTCCATGTTTCTCCCATGTTTTGCGTGAGTCCCTCAAACGCCTGTATATGGGGAGGAGAAACACATTTCGCCTTCCACCACATATGCAGCCCATAAACAGAGAGTTTAGGGCCGTGTGCGGGTTTTGTACAGGATGCAGGATAAATGCAGGATAACTGCATCTAATTGATGCCAGAATCTGGTGCAAAAATGTTAATACATCAGGCCCTCTGTCTTCTTAGCCAGAGTAGATTATACCACTAGAGATCGGCTCGCTGGTTGAACTGCTCTTCGTCACTGAACTTCCATTTTTTTTCCTGCAGCTTATTGATGACTATTATTTCACTATGTTTTTAAAACTCTGTGCCTCATAGGCACATATGCACAGTTTGCCTCATAACATGCAGTTTTATTATTAAGGCATTAAATTCAGATGCATCATAAGCACATATTCCGGTTGCACCAAAGCAAGTTTTGTGTTGCACATGTGCTCATACATACACAGCCCAAGAGTTTAGAGAGTTATTATGAGCTTGAGGCTTGTGCGCCCGTCTAGCCACTGTGTCCTGCTATTGTTAAAGGAAGTCTCTCGATGACATGTCTTTTGAGACCCGAACGCAAATTTAAACCTGGTTTTAAACAGAGAAGGAAAATCCACACAAAACCAGGCATGAATCATGGGCAGAATGTGCCCAAATTATGCCTGAATCTGATGCAAAAGGCTTACCACATTGGGACTCATTGCGAAAAGGCCCTGTGGCCATGCTGATAACACAGGTCACTTTGTAAGCAGTTGTGGTACGAGAAACAAGCCTGCTTACCAGAAACATTTACTTAACTATACTGTTGTGGAAACAAATGGTTATGGTGGGACATTGCCCACCCATGCAGCATTAATTGCAACTGTGTCAACTGAATAAAACCACACCCACAAAAGCATTCATAGACATTGTTAAATAAGCTTTCCATCAGTATTCTCATAGCTACAGCTTTCAATAATTCCAGGGGCTTTGACATGCTATATGGGGAAAAATGTAACCATGTGTAGGGGTTGTGAGTGGTGTCACTGGAATTAGTTAATAATAATATAAAATATGGTGCGTATCTTGGTACTTTATACCAAAATGCATGTAGTAGCATTTGAGATAACATTCCTAAGAGCAATTTTAAGCAACAAATACACTGTGTTGCAAAGATCAGCAAAGATTTGGCAGAAAAGGGAGATAATATATAATCATATTAGCCATAAGACAGTGGTGGCCTTTATTATGGCTGATTACACACAGAAAAATACACTTTTTTTTTTCAAATGCACTGCCAGTGAAATCATTGGCCAAATCCGCTGATGCTAATATTGTTCCACGTCCTCCAAGTCTCCCAGTCACCATGGAATCAGCATGGATAACATCTTATGTCTCACGAGTCAAACAAAGCACCACGGTGCTGAAAAGAGAGCACATTACAGATAAACCCTGTCAGTTGAACAACCGCCAGTGATTGTGACATTTCTCCAGTCGATGACAATTGAGCACAAATCTACGAAAGTTCCCTTAAACGAGCGCTGTGATTAGGATACCTCTGTCTCTTTTAATGAAGTTATTACTCCTTGACGCTGTTATCGCAGTCCCTTCGCAATTTCTACCAAAAAATATATAAAGAAATAAATAAAAGGGCTAATGCTGATAGGCTCTTTAATTTGAACTGGTGAATCAGGCTGCCGTCAGTGTCTAGAATGCATTTATTTCATTATGTGGAAACGAGGGACAAGGCAGAAGGCTTGGTAGCTCATGCTAATGCAGATAGTGGCTTCTCTAAAGGGGAAAAGAGAATGCTGGAAAAGTTAAAGGTTTTCTCAGTATGACATCATGGCTAGACAAGACTGTAACTTTTTTATATTTTAGATCCTTATGTAAAGGTAAAGTGAAGTGATTTGTCATTGTAAACACACTCAAGCACCACATTTAACCCATTACACGTCCACACAAGGAGCAGCTGCTAACTGCTAATTTAGATGAACAGAAATGCATCCTTTAGCATAGCTGAAACAAGATAAGTTTTATTTACTAACATGATGAAACAGTCTAGAAACAGCAATCATTAGGTATAATCTAACAACCTCTAACCATGAGCTCATTTTAGGGTGGTATGGTGGTGGTTAACACTTCCGTCTCACAGCAAGAAGGTCCTGGGTTCAATCACCAGGTTGGCAATGGATGTCTTTCTGTGTGGAGTTTGCAAGCACTTCCTGTGTTTGTGTGGGTTTCCTCCACGTGCTCTGGATTCCTCCCACTGTCCAAAGCCTTGCCGTAGGTTGATTGGATACCCTTAATTGCCCGTAGACGTGAGTGGTTGTCTGTCTCTGTGTTGCCCTGCGATGGCTTGGGAGGTTAGGGAAATACACAAAGCAAATACATATAACAAAACCCAACATCAATGTCTATAGACCACTGATTCTCTGGTAAGTTGTTAAGAATCCCTGTTGTGTCCAACAATCTTTCATTTAAGCAGATAATCTCTCTGTTGTGCACGTTTCTTCCTTATTAAAGGCAGGTGTTTCTGCAAAGTACAGTGATTCTTTTATTTTTCTTGCTATTGGTAGTTTGTAAAAAAATTGCTCAGATTTCTTGTTGATTCCATTTGTACAGTTAGTCACACAACAACTCTTTCCATCTTCGATGTAGCTTGTTTTTACAGTATTTTTGCTGAACGTTAATGCTGCCACTCAGTAAACATTTTTGCCACTCAGTGGGTATACCAATAGTGATATCTGCCTACTGTGATGTCATGTGCATATCATGACATGACATCTTATGCAGATATGGTTTAGCAGTGCCTCACTGAGTTACTGTTCATGTGAGTGGCACAGAATGTCTTTTGGTGTTTTACACATCTGCAATACACACACAGTGCTCGTCATGTGTTAATCGTTCCTTCCAGAGAACAATTTTTCCTACTGTATGCTGCCATGCTAAAGCTCCTCTCACAATTGCTACTCACAAAAATACTCAACACATTTTTGGGAAATGGGACCTTTAAACTGACTAATCACACCCCTCTTATCATCTATGGTTACACTGAGTGGTACATTTCACCTACTCCTCCAACTTCAGAGCTTTTCTAAAGACAACTAGCATTAGAAGAAAGAAAAAATAGGGGAAAGAGAAGGAAAAAGAAGGATAGCATGAAGAGAGCGCCTGAACATGCAGGAACTTTACTATGTAGAAAGTCAAGAAAAATAAGCCTGAGCCTGACCCAAGGGTGGTACTGCAAGTAGAAAAAAATTGTGCAAATTTGTTCAACACTTGATCCCTACAGGGTCAGATCTGGCAGCAGATTTCTAAACAGTGATCACTCATTGTGCAGATGAATTTAGTTAAGGTATGAGTTAGGTATCAAACATTGTGATAATACGTCACAGTATAGATGTCAACCTTCTGGTCTCATGATGACCAGAGATGAGAGGAACTCACTTTCAAAGACACTTATTGCTTTCCCTCATTTTTATCAGGAGGCCTGAGGAGAAACCAAACCTCTGCAGGTCATAATTTGCTGCCAGTGTCAGTCAGCGCCTAGAGCAGTGGAGATACTTTTCTCTAGGTGGAAGATAAACAGTGGCTAGGGCTGCTTATGGCATTTAAAAAATGACTATAGTCAAATGAAAACAGATTTTAGTTGCCTTGTGACAGAACCTACATTAGAATTTAGACCTTTTGAGGAATGGTGTCGTCAACGTGCAATACGGAGGTGCACAGCCATGTTTGGACAGTTGTTTGTTTTTGCAGGAAATGTGCGGGCAACTTGATTAATTGCATTTGGAAGTGTGGTTTATATGTTTAACATGTGTCAGGGAGCCAGCGCTTATTTTTGCAGGTTTTTTTTCTTTTTTTTTGTATTCCTGTAGTGTAACATCACTCAGCTGGGTGTACTTAGCTGCAGAGGCCTGTGGTTTCTCCAGTAGAAGGATGCTGCTGCCTTGGACCTCCAACATTGTTTGTTGCATCCAGATTTTGTTCTTGGTCGGGTTAGAGCTTTTCTTTCCTTTTCTGGAGTGTGACGTATGTGCTCAAGGGCCCAACAGCTGTGTAAAACCTCAGGCCTCAGAGCCATCTGGTCTTGTTCGGATTACTCCCTTAGAGTTTCCTTAACCGCTTTTGGCTACCTGCAGAAAATTTGCCATCGCTATGGACAAATATCATTGCGTTTGGGCGCAGTTCAAAGAGATACGCCTCATTCTGTCACAGTCGCAGAAGTTTAATCGATTGTAGCTCGCGTTTGCTCCGCTGCGGCATCATTATGCATACTAATAAGGCTTGTAATAGTTTGATAATGTTTACACTTGACAGTCCCTGGGAGGGGAATGCTTTCATCAAGTCTTATTAGGTTTTGTGTCTCCTGTTTTAGAATGCCGTAATTATGAACTGCATTACCAAAGCTCCGGTGATAGAAGGAAATCCCATTTACATGTTGGCAGGGTAGATGTCTCGAAATCTGCACTCTGTATTTCTCCTTTTCTTTCTCTCTCTCTCTCTCTCTCTCTCTCTCTCTCTCTCTCTCTTTCTCTCTCTCTCAAAATTTCCCTCCCATCAAAATTCTGCCCGAGTTCCCCCTTGAAGGTTTTAAACTTCACCTCGTGGGCTCCAAGTCAGAACAAGCTGTCTGTCGCTTTATAATGAGCTGGGGCTTTCTCTTCTGCGCGAGCTCCATTTTGGCTGTAATGGAGGGTTTCTGTGCATGCGCTGAACACGTCTCCCACTGGGTGTCTTCTTTTAGCCGCTTCCTCTTTTTTCGCCATAACAGCTTTGTCAGCACCCTGTTGCTTGAGTGGGTAATGACATTTCAGCCAGCGCGCCGGCTAACACGATGATCAAAACATGGCACATAAGAACGATGTGTTTATACTCGGATAGCTATGCCTCATTTAGAACGAATCCCCGTAACGGAGGCGTTCCATTGTTCGGCTACGTATGCAGGCCCAACGACAAGCCGGCTCATAAAAAAACACTTAAATTCCCATGCACCTCAGGGATGGAAATGAAGAATTAGGTGCGCTTGGCCAGGCCGTTCACAAAAAAAAGGAAAAAGGACGGTTCCTCTCCGAGAAGCGACGCTGACCTTTAAAACGCTGGCACTTCATTTCCCATTCAGCATCCAGCGGCAGCTACAGCACGTCAAACATCAAGAGCCATGGCAGGCAGGAGAGAACGCCTGTAAATCTGAAAATGACACCCAGGTTCCCCCCCGCCACCCACCTCCATCTCTTTCCTTCTCCGATCAGATCAAAAGCTCCAGTGCCTTTCTGTCGCAGTGATTGTCTTGTCGCTTGTTTTGTTCTTTATTTATTTCCTTTCAGAGAGCTGAGGGGAATTATAGTGGGACATTGAATGATAAAGAGCTAACCGCCGTACATGATCCAGATGTTAGATTGAAGGGAGGATGTATAATGCATAACAGTGTCTTCCCTTCAAACCACAGTCTTTGAAGCTGCAGTGTGAATTGAAGGCAATGGTGTATGCTGGAACAGGACACAGTAAAGAACAGTTGTCTACAGTGCATTAAACCTAATTCATTTGGTGTTCTCTAATAACATCACCCCATCCCTCCATCAAATTTGTCAACACACTCTCCATTAGTTAATGAAAAAAACATACTTTAACTGTAGTTACATTTCCATTGCAGTTTTGTGCAAAATAGAAGCGATTTTGCTAGAAAGTCGGCAAAACACTGTTGCATATTCCCATGGCGTGCTGGGTTTCCTCCTCTGGTAGGGAGATCTGATTCATTTTGGCACAGTCACTTTGATCACATCTACTGCAGTGGCCGCAATAGTGTGTAATTGAGGGCAGCGAGAGCATGTGATGCTCCCAGTAACACAAAGGCAGCCCACTTATACCCAACAGTGACCATGCATCAGGGAATTCTGTCCACAGAGGTTTTACAGAGGTGCAGTGGATCCAAACCTTTTGAAAGACTTGCTCAATAAGTGAGAAGTTATGCTGGACAATAGGACCCCTCATGATCACTTGCCAGAGCCTTCACCCTTCAGTGGTATAGTTATGCGGAGAAGCGTAATGTGATGTGACCTAAATGTGAAAAACACTATATCCATTTCATATCTGCAAAATTTTGCTTTGTCAAATCATACTATTCGTTTCTAAGCAGTGTCTTATTGTCTAATTGTGCATTAAGCAGGTTAATGGAACCCTGCCTAGTGCCCCTGCCAATTTTGTTTCATGTAGACCTGAGCATAACCATCTCTTCGTGTAATTTTTCATGGCAGCTGTTTCAACAATCTTTAAAGAACACTGGCATAATTCCATTCTTCATAATGAGAAACTATCACATATGTTTAGCCCTGCTACAATGCTACACTACCAAGCTGGACTATGCTTTGGTATCTGGTCAGAACTTTTTTTTTTAATGGTTTGAAACAACGACAAATTTACTGCCATGCTGATGCCAGCTATAAATTTTGTACCATGTATGATGTGCTATGCATTTTGCATCAGTTTCAGGTATATTGATTGCATTCTGTTTTGTTAGCTACAAAGCCAACACAAAAGCCTAATAATGTGCTTTTCTACCTCATGCACATGCATTTGAAGGAGGGCTGTAGAAAACATGGGATGGTCTCACAAAAGTGGATGAAAATATCCATGCAGCAGATGACATGTTTTGTTGGATCAATTCACAGCAGACAGTTTTGTGAAAATGTTCCACCCCCTTTTTAAACCAAGTGCAAATTTTGCATGAGGGTATCAAAGATGTGATGTTGAGGAATGGCCTTTAACAATAGCAGCAGACAAAGCACCTAGATGGAGGTAGTCTTGAACACAAGCAGCAAGAATATTTCCGAGCCGTACTTTACTTTTGGGATCAGATGTACATTTGAGAAATCATAATGTAGAATATGTCTTAATGCAAGGGTAGTTTGCTAGTGCAGTCCCTGTTATGAATGGCAAACAAAGGTTTCTTAGCCAGAGTGGAATCTGTGGTGAGAAAGAACTGATCAACAACATTCTTTTTCTTTAACTGAACTTACATTTAATGTTTCGTCTCAAGCTTGATGAACGTGAAAGTGACTATTGGTCATTGTGAACATACCCTATTACACAAAGCGCAGCACATTGAAATGTGAGCTCTGCATTTAGCCTATCCACATGTAGAGCAGGGGACAGCTATCAACAGCACCCAGGAAATCAACAGCACCCAGGAAACACTGTAGTGGGACAGTACTTTGCTCAGGGGTACTGCAGTGTTACCTGGGCCCAGACTTGAACCTGCAATTCTCCAATCACATCGTCACGTTTCTAACCACTAGGCTACCACTGCCTCTAGACCTGTTAAAGCAAAAGCCTCATGAGCACGCAATTAGTGGATGAGGCTGGGTAGAGTTTGCATGATAACCTGCAGTCCTAGTAAGTTACATATACATTCAGGTGCATTGTGAGGCTGTACTGTGATTATATGAGCATTTTGCATTTTTGTATGTACAACTGGCCCATAATGCCCTTACTGCAAAGCACTGTTCCTATGAAGCATCAACAGCTACTTGACTGCTTATTTCCATCTTGGAAGATGGAAGATGGAAGTGGAGTGAAGAAGTGAGTGAGTGAGCGAGCAACCAAGTAAGTTAGTTAGAAGTCAGGTCTGTAAGACACATTACCTTTAAATGTAGCATAAAGTGAAATACTGTGTTTTCCTACCTAGATAAAAAAAGGAGAGTTTGGTACACTGAACTGCCATGAGCCTCAAATACCATTGCTGCCTTCTGCCGCAAATGCAAAACACCGTCCTGAAATGTGTCTTATCCCAATGAACCACCAGTATTATTGAAAGTGAAAGTGACTCTTTGTCATTGTGAACACACTCAAGCACCATAACAGTTAGAATAATTAATATTCACACATCCAAAATCAACATACTCTAAGCCATATTGTAGCCTAGAAAGTATTTGATGGGCCTGTCCGGCAGAAACTTTGAAAGTTGTTTACCGGTTTCAAGTAACTAGTATAGCTAATCAAATAGCATAACTAAGCATGTCTAGCTTAAATGCATGGAGGTCCATATTTTTTTGCCTGTATCCCATTTGCAGATATAGTCTTTGTTGGCATATAAATATACAATATCGGACCGATTTTGTAAACCAACCAATCAGAGAAGAACTCTTAAAATTATGCATGAGTCCTCCAACCCACCAACCGGGGATCTATATGGATCTGCTTTCTGGGGAGTGATGGCCTAGTATTAAATAAAAGAAATAAATGCATTCTATGGCTGCTTTAAAATACCTATACTGAGGGTGTTTTTAATATGAATACAAAATAGGAAATTTAAAATGAACATTGCTCTTTAAAATCTGAAGTATGTTCTGCTCTCTACTACAGATTTTCATTAGGTTGAACTGATTTTTTTTTGCCAGCATTTTGTAAATCTTGTTCATCCTCTTAGTAGTATATACGGAAGAGTGCATTTGTGGGTGGAGCATGGGTAGGTCAATTGCTGCAAATCTCATTCCATCTGTCTGCCTAGTTTGCCAGAAAGGAGAGCCGGTAATGACCAATGCTTTCCCTGCCCATCATTTCCAGCACCATACAAAATCTCATCTGCAGCCAATGTGTCAATATGGCTTCCAGAATCTCTGGCCACAGTGGTAACAATTGCAGTTGGCTGCTGTTTTGCTATGTTTTGAGTGTAGCGCTGGTACAATGGCTACAATCCCAAGTCTTGTTCAGTCTCCCTCCTCTCTTTCTGGCATTTTTTTCTTATTCTCTCTCTTTCTGCTTCGCCTCCCCCTGCCTGCCCCTCAGTATGAGCCCCCCCACCCCCACCCCCCCACTCCCAATCCCCCATGGGTCCTGTGGCCTGGCAAAGCCATCATGATTAAATGTAAGACACAAGCCATCATGCCAAGAAAGAGGGAGGGAGAGAGCGATAGATAGAGAAAGAGAGGGAGAGAGAGAGAGAGAGGGAGAGAGAGAGAGTTTAGGAGACTTAAGTGCGGAATTTCTTTGCTGTTTGTCACACATGCCGTGAAAACTGAAAACAGATGGGGATGTGAGGGAGGGAGAGTGAACGAGAGAATGAGGGGAGCAGAAAGAAAACATACATGCGTGTGCCAAGCGCGAGGCCTCTCTGCTTGCTAGTTTATCGGGCAATCACACTGAGCCCCATGGTCGTGACAAGAGATGGAACTTAAACTAATGGGGATGCTGATAGCTTTATCTTTTCTGGAGATTTGTCATGTTTGTGTACAGTAACCTCAGCTAAGGACATACTGTTCTCCACTGGCTCTGTGCTTAACAGTGTAAACCCTGCTAACTATGCCATGAAGCACTTTTGGCTTGCTGCTTCATTTGCTGGTCTTCTTGAGCAGCGTGTATGTTGCTGATCTGTGAAAGCTGTTTCGGTTCAACTATCCTCACTTTTTTGAGCATGGTCCAAATTTCTGCAAAATGTCTTCTCAAGCACTGCCCTTCTTCTTGGAAGCAGGAACTCTGTTGCTTTAGAGACCCCCACCACCACCACCACCACACTGATGATCAAATCAATATTAGAGGAAAGAACTCTTCAAGCTGCAAGCTGCCATCAGTAAAAAAAATAGTGCGATCAAAGGGCACTTGTCAACATTTGCCTATATATGTAAAAAATATCTTGACTTTTGGAATCAGGACCATCTTCATGCAGGCCTTAAAGTAGTTGGATGTCATGAGCTACACTTTAAACTATTGTATTATGAAAACCAAAATATTTCAAAATCATCAAAACATTTTGTTTATTCCAGAAAAGATAAATGTGTTTCTGCCTTTGTTCTTAACAGGAACATACCTTTGGGCCAGGTGATTGGGCTACAGTGTGTTTTTTTCATGACAGGGCTATATTTGTAACCTTTATTTAACTGACAAAACTACAAAGAAAAGATTTCCAATGCTTTCATTGACCACATTCATTGTATTTTGCAAATGTGAACAAATTTTGAATTTCTACCTTTTAGTTGGCAGCAGATGTGGACTGCTAACAGACAGTCAAGCGCACACACTCTGTCCATGAAGCCACTTTGTTGTAGCACTTGCAGAAAGAGGCCTGACATTGTTTTACTGCAACAATCATGGACTTCACAGCAAAAGACATCGCCTTGATGCCAGGAAACATCTCTGCAAAATCTCAATATACATCTCTGCGGGAATGGTACCTTTACACATATGCAAGTCACTCATATTACGGGCACTTATGCACCCCCATCCATGACAGATGCTGGCTTTTGCAACTGTCACTAAAACAGTCTGGATGGTCTATTTCATCTTTGGCTCAGAGAACTTATTTTTTCTGTTTTTCTTTTAAACAATCTGAAATGTTGGCCCAGCTGACCACAGGATGCAGCAGCCAACTATGCTAAATGGCAACAGTGTCAAAGTACTACTGAACCCATGTGGCTACACTTATTACAGTAGTATGACAGTTTCTTATGCAGTGCCTTCTGAGGGTTTAAGGGTCACACATATTCAATAGTGGCTTCCCTACACAGACTGAGATTTTTCCAGATTTCCTTAACCTTTTCATAATATTTTGTGCTGTAGATGGTGAAAGACCTAAATTCTTTGCAATCTTATCTTGAGAAATGTTCTTGAGAAATTTGACAACTCCAAGTCATGACCGATCTTTGCTTGCTGAGACTTTGGTGGATGCTCTTTTAACACCCAGTCATGACAGTTTCCCCTCTAACTATCTCACCTGTTTAGTATAGAATGTTTCAAAATGATTTATCTTGAATATTCTACAAATATTTCACTTATTTTGCTAATGCACCAACTTTTTTGAGGGTATTGTAGGCAGTAAAGTACTTTTTTTGCATTTCAAATATAATCAAATAGGTCAGCCAAACCATTAAACCACATTTTTTGTCTTTTTGTCAATTAAATAAAGATTAAAAAAATATTTTTAATTATATTGCATTACACAAAATGTCCCAACATTTCTAGATATTGCGTTCATAGATAGCATACTTAACATGGTTTACACAGAGATTTATTTTAAGCAAATTTTCAACATGCCAGATAACTGTGTTTTTCTTGCTTAGTCTATAAACAAAGAGTATTTTTGTGCACAGTCCTTATATCCACTCAACCTAGCAAATTAATTGGCACACCTTTTAGCAAACATGGGAAACAGAAGGTGTCTGTTTGCTTATAGTGCTAATGGTAAGCTCTACCAACAGACTCAAGAGCAAGTAACAAATAGCATCTAATAGCAGAAAATGGCGCAAAAACACTTTATCTCTGAAGGCAAGCTGATCAGTTCAGTAAAGGAAGCCAAATTCAGTATGTATATGCTGATAGAAATCACTGTAGTCAGAAGTTCTCAGAAAGTCTTGCCACTGGTTCTTAAGGGGGTTCAGGCTCGTTTACAGTTTGCCTGATTCCTGGTAAACTTGTGATGTCACAAACTTATTTTTTTACCATCAAAACCTCCCAAAATACAAAACTGTCCTAGCGCTGGCCCTATCATTTGATCAGTTCAGTCCCCTGTAGCTGTCTATGGCTGGATGTCAAAGAGTGTATAATTGGCCTCACTGTCTCTAGGTGGGTAAGATGGCTCTCTTTTTCCATCCCCTCATTCAGCTAGCCAGCAGAGGCATCAGTTGATATAACATAACAGGCAGTTTGTTTCTCTTCCAAGTGTGTTGGGCTGTACAATGACATTGCGTTATTAGCAGTAGGAAAGATGCAATTATGCTTAACATGACTCAGTAGAAGTATGTGTTTGTCTTCTACTGCTGGTAGAACCATGTGACGAGGAGAGATGGCTAGTGTTTACGACTGAGAAAAAAATGGGGGGAAAAAAATCATGTTTAGTCATAGCAACAACGCGAAGGGGGAAATCTGTATATATCAAATGCATTTCTGGCTTTGCTTTGAGGTGTAAATCTTAGTACAGAAGTACAGTATCAATGAATCAATGAATGAATGAATACTCTGGTTGCAGAGATTGTCTGCAAACTCTGGGAAATAATGGGTTTAATATGAGTTTGTGTGTGTGTGTGGATGTGTGTGAGTATGTGCATATGTTTAGGCTGGTGTATGGAATATGGAATTAATTGTCAGCACATTAAGCTAGAGAGGGTGTGTGTTTGCAAGTAGCCGAATTTGTTTGTTACCAAGCGTGTGTGCGTGTGCGCTCAGCGTGATTGAAGCATTGAAGTCGTGTTGCTGCATAATCGCTCCTCGCCTTGGTAGAAACCGCCGCAGTTCCGTTGTTTGAAAGAGAGAAGAACGGTGACAGAGGCCTCCTCCAGAGAACCTAATTCAATTGAAGAATAAATGAGTTCGCCGGGTAATTTGGGAGATAACCTGCACAGTGGCCGAGCTTAACGGGAGATAAGAAACAGTGCCAAAATGAAGACAAGAAAACGAGACAATTTTTCACCCTGCCTCCTCGAAATTAAGCTTTTCCCAGTCCAGCCGTAACTTTAATTAAAATACACACACATACACGAGCACGCGCACACACACTTACGCGGGCACTCACACACACGACGGATTATCCAGGCCCAGCAATCACTTTTGACGGCAAGAAGTAGACAGTCAAGGGTAAGCCTCATATGTTAGCAACTTAACAAAAACACTGCATTGTCAGGGAGATTAATCACGGCTTTCCTCTGCCAAAAATGACAGTTTCACTAAGAGCAATGGTGCCACATGACATTCAAGGAAGATCAGGCAGTTCGAGTAGGGTCTACAGACAAAACAAAGGCATTTGTTTTGGCTGCTAATGACTCCCACTGCTCTTTTGCAAGAGAATTGTGTGTGATTACATTTGCAGCCTTGCCATTCTGTCCATATCTGAGTGGGGCCTTATTTTTAATCTTTTTTATTTTTTGATTCATGACTATGAATTCAAACCTTGCAAAAAATTTAAAATAAAAAAAGAATCTGTGTCATTACTGATGCCATGACATTTCTGTTTGAGTGGCATACCTGGATGTGGCTAATGGAACATGTAAATTGATGCGTTTTGAGCTCGGCATGGAATGGAATATGAAGGCAGAAGCATACTATTCGGTGGTTTCGGTGCATTGCATGGTTTTTCCGAGGCCACATTAAGCGTTTTGGGTCTGGAGGAGAATGCGAGGTGAACAGTGTGCTGTTGTGTTTGGAAGTCTTGCTCAATGCACTGAAGACGAAGGCGAAAGCAAAGGCGCAAACCACAGGATTGGACTCGGCTGAACTGTGGCACCCTCGTCCATGCATGAGGAGAAACTGTTTTCCTTGGCCCCCCAATATTGTACGTGTGTGTGAGCATGAATATGTGTGTACATGTGCACGTATGAGTCAAGGTGTTTGTGTATACTTGTGTGTGTGTGTGTGTGCTTTTCGTGATGGAAAAGTGGATTTGTTTGCACAGTGCAGATGCCTTGCTAACATATTCGAGACACTTGTGTTTGCTTTAATCGGCATATTTTTCCCTGGAAGCATGCTGCCTGAAATGGATCCCATCGTGAAATGTCAGTCTGCAGTGCAAACATTTCACTGGTTGTCACCAACGATGGTAATGAGACTGTAATTGCACATCTAGTGCCTTTATAACTGAAATACATGGGTTTTTTTCAGCCCACCAATGTTTTGCTTAAAAGGTTCTTTGTATAAAAGTGCCAGATTATGTCCTGTAGGACGTCCTCTCCGTTTCCGTGAGTAAAGCCAGCAGCTCTAAATTCAACTGACCACGCTGGGCCCAACTGTTTATTTGAATGAGGTGTGCTCACCTTTAGTTTGTATTGGTTACACTAAACTCTTGGGCAAAGTCACAGGACTGTGTATTTGCAGAGCTGATTTATGCATGGCGTCGCTTTCTATGTGCCATAACTTCCCCTTCAAACAAAAATAAATCTTCTCCTGCAAATGCCTTGTATCTTCTGTGTTTTAACCATTCACAGATGGGCCCAGTTCTTATTGTTCATGTTGGGTCCAGCTCTGGAATTATTGGTCTATTTTAAACTCTAATTGATGGGCTTTCCATATTTCCGCTCTGCTATAAAACTTAAATGCAGCTGAAAAAGTGCATGCAGTTTTCCTCTCCGACACTCATGAGAAAACTTCCCTTTTTTTTAACTGAGGGCCATTTCTTTTAGGCCAATTCTTGAGCTGACAATTGAATGCACACACACACATGGCGGCCCGAGAGCATTAGGCATTCCAGTAGTACTTTGTGGTGAACAGTAAGTGAGCCAGATAAAATGACTTTGGCCTTGTCCCAACAGGGAGACTTGCAGCCATGCAGTCTTCATTTGCACTTGCCAACAAAAAATGTGTCCATTTGTTTTATTTTGGTGTTCAAAGAGGTGCTCACGGGTGCCCTCTATATGCCCTTACCCAACCTTTTGCAAGGCCCACACTGATGCAAGCTTAACAGTGGGCTCTTACCTAAAATTACCTACAATTTCAGTTCAAATGTCTGAACTCCGGACTAATACACTTTAGATTTACATTCCGTAATGCTCACTGAAATGCTCAAATTATTATTATCAAGTCTGCAAGACCATAAGGCTGCAAACGCATGATAAGCTCTAATGACTTAATGGTCAAAATGCAACTGTACATTAATTAAATAGCCTTTCATTGGAAGAAATATGTTTTTGCATCATTTTAACTGGAATAGATATCATTCTATACATGTTGTCACACTGTTTTTGCTGTTTCGTTTTGCTTTGGTCATATTGGTTGTGCTATTTGCATTTACAGATGTCTCAATCCCAAGCAAAGTCTCTTTAGGTTTGCAAAAATTGCTTATTATCCTCTTTGCAAACTAGGCAAATAACAGAATTAGAAGCCCTGTAGCCTTGTAGACTTCATTTGTTACTGAGGGTGTTAAGTTTAGTTTAGGCAAAGTAAGAGATTTTAACTGGGTTATAGTGAATGGGGTTGTGTGGAGTTGTCTGACCAATAAAGCAGAAAAGATTCATGTGTGAATTAAGTGTTTGGTTATTAATTTACCTTCCTACTGAGCTACATTAATGAGCTCATAATCTATATGGAACCAATGTAAATAAGCAAGTTACCCAGTTAAGTCCATGGATTTATGCTCGCACAGCCTGTACAGTTGTATGCAATAGTTGGGGCATTCATAGAAATTATGTATTTCCTAAATTTAACATATGGATAGGGGTACCTAAGAGTTACCCTTCCAATCACAGGGGCAAATTACTAACCACTAGGCCATTACTGCCCTTTTAATTTACAAAATTAACCTAACCTCCTTAACCTAACCTAACTGCAACTATTGCATACAATTGTACATTATATGCTAGCATATATGCATGGACTTAACTGAGTAACTTGCTCATTGGTTCCATAAAGAATCACCAGAATGCTGACTTCTGGTGAACCACAGGGTTTAGGACACCATTTGGGACAAGCCCGTTTGAAACTGCAGAGAGGGGCTTGTCTGGATTTCGCACACTGAAAGTGTAGGTATGCGTGCAAAATCTTGCTCGTCACCCTTATTACAGCAGCTCCTGGAGGATCTGAGGCAAGGTGGCTTCCCAGACTGACAGCAGAGATTTCCTTGTCCATGTCTGACAATGACCTGCCCTACCTCTTCAACTTTAAAGCGAGCTTACCAAGACAGCGGGGCTGGGAGCGATGAAGAGGATTGGCATTAAATTGCCTCATTTTTGCCCAAAGACACGGCAGGGTGGCCAAATTCCACTGCAATGACATCATAAGTGACTGGTGTAGAAAGAGAAGCTGCTTCATGCTCAGCCTGCACCGTTTGCCTGCCGATAACACTTTTGCTTTTTGCTCTTCTGGAAGGAAAGGGCCATTTTCACTCTCCCAACGTGGGCAGAAGCCATTGATTGCACTCAGACTTTCTGGCCAATTTGCCAGGGATGTGCTCCAATTGATAGCCCATCGCCCTGGTCTTCCAGATGTAATCGCTTGAGCGGGCGAACTTTGCCCCCTATTGCTTAAATGGCCAGTATGGGGTATGTGGTCTGCAGGCATGTGCAACTTCCTTACAACATATTTACTGCTGGGCACTGGGAGAGTGCATTAGTGAGTCTGTCTTTCAGCATAAGCCCTGCTTTGAATCACTGGGGAAATGGGACATGAAGCCTACTAAAAAAGTGCAGTTGGTTAATTTACTACCTTGCTCCAAGCAGGGCGCCAGGACAACCTTATAGAAAAAACGTCTGCCTCTAAAGTTGCACATCGTTGGGAAAAAAGCAGCAGCACAGCTGATATGGACAATTGGTACATTGCAGTGTGTTAGCCATGTGTTCTCTATGGCACAAATGCTCTTTTGTCTTTTGTCCTCCCTAAGACTCAGGCTCCAGCGCTCCCCTCATGATGTTATTTTTGCTTCCTGACAGCAAGCCAGTATGAGTCTCTCATTATCCATTTTAATTTCCATTATTCTTTTTTTTCCTCCTTCACTCGAGTTTTTTTCCAGTTTTTTTTTAGCCTCAGGAGAAACGCATACCATATTGGAGACCACACTATAGTGTGTCTTTTACAATTACAGAAGGTTTGCCTAGCAATGTTGTATTAGTTTCTGGAATGGATCTCTGTAGTGCTGAGGGGTGGTGGTGGTTGGGGAGGTGAAGTATGTGTTTCTTTTCTGCCTGGTAGTGTGTTCTCAGAGCCAGCAGATGCAGATGAAAGCCCTAAAACACCCCGCCTACAAAACACCATCCACACCACTCAACCCATACTTTGTAGGCATCTTCTGTCTGAGTCCTAATTTATAAACTTGCCAGCCATGGAGTTCTGAGAACAAATGGCCTTTCCATAAAACCACAATCAGCCACATTTTACTGCCTGCTAAGAGCATCCATATTTTCCCTCAACCAGTGGGAAAGTTTGCCCTGATTCTATAGTCTAGAAAAAAATACAGCTCTCCAATCCCATGAAAGATCTGAGAAAAAAAGCAGCACAGCCTGTCTCCTTCTTAAATGTTTGTAAGGGTAATGAGACTGAATTCATTTTTTGCTCTAGATTTACTTATACACGATGGCATGACTTTGCAAGGCACTGTGCTGCATTTTAAAAGTCATCAAATGCACTTTAGGCCAAGCCATGCCTGTTAGGACAGCTTCTGAGCATACGTGGTCTGCGTGTCAAGTGAGACAATCAATAGAACACTGTACTTCATCGTATAATACATGATATCATTTATGAAGCAGCAGTGCTTACCAAAGCAGTTCTGAAATTGTTGTCGGCTCGTGTTTTTACCCTGATACATGGTGCGAAAATTGCACATCCGTATTTATATTGACTTGTGTGTCTTTGAAATTAGTATGTCAAATTACATTTCTTGTTAGAGACAAGAAATGCCTCACAGGAAAATTTGGCGATGTTTTTGTTGTTTCTTAGATCTACTGACAACCTCATCTGAAGAACAAATTAGGAACTCTCTAGATGCAGCATAAGAAATCACACAAAGATTTGTTGCGAATGTTAGCGGTAATGAATTGCAGTGTGATGTACATGAAAGTCTACGAAGCTGGTGAATTAGTTAAAACAAGACACACTTGTAGACTGATCTGGAAAAAAAGCAAAAGTAATACCTTTACACCATTTGAAGCTGCTCTAAATTTTGCAAATGCAAATCATAAGGAAATGGATCTTTGCATTGACCTTTAATTACCTATAAAATCTCATTACATTAGCATGCATTATAGTTAAGAGTGTTTTCTTCCTTCTCCGACACATTTGTTGTTTTCTTCGAGCTATGTCATAAAACAACCACCTTAGGTTCCCTAAACAACCCAGTTAAGGTTATCTACTGTAAAGAATCTATACCAATTTAAGGGTTGTTCCACAAATATTTACACTATACAGGGCATTTTAAACTACAAAAGGTTGGAAAGATTTTTTTAAAGGTGTTTTTGTTCAATAAAGCCCAGAATAGACATGTAAATATATTTACTACACATTAAGCTTTTTTCATAACAACCTCTACATAAATGAAGGTCTGTTGTGTGAACATGAACAATATAGTGTTTATTATAATGTGCAATCAACACTTAGGTAAGACCATTTTATGCAAATATCATGTAAGGATGATGCTCTACATTAATATTGTATTCATGCATAATTGGCAGCATTCAGTTTCTATAGATACTGGTGTTAATTGAGTCACTAATACTCCAGATGTGTCCACATTCTTAAGTGCAGTTTGCTAATTAGCTTTCAAGTTGGAATGTTATTGATGAAAAGTAGAGGTAATTTCACAAAGTGATATAACAGAAAAACTATTGTACTGATATTTTATATTAGATCCAAACATTTTTATTTTGCTCTTAGAGGTACACACTTAGCTACTCTTGTCAGAGGTCAGTGTGATTGTGGCTAAACGTTACAGTATAAATGGTATAAACCGAGTGGGGAGTCAAAGCACTTGCAAACAACATCAGATCATGGATTGTGGTAATAGATCCTGTGGTAAAGAGTCAAACACTGGCTAATGCAAATCCTACCCAAATAAAGCTGCAAACTTTGCACTCCAGCAAGGACTGACATACAAGAATCTTTTTTTTTCTGAAAAATTATGCTTGGAAATGAGTGGAAAGTACTTTCAGGTTTAGGTTAAGGAAGTAATTTCAAGCTTCACTAATGAAAAGGTTTATTTAACAAAGATAACAAACAAGAAAGATAACTAGACACAAACAAATCCAGGACTTACAAAACTTAGGACCAACCATGACACATATCCACAGTACTGACGACAGTGTCGACAACAGAACCCAGACAAAAGAGAATTGCAAATACAGGTGTATAAGTTCACAAGCAAGATGGCTGACACCTTGGAGGGGTAGGAGCACATAGACTAGACACAGCTAACAAGACTCACGGGCAGGGCTAAGGCGGGGCTACAGAGCACATGGAACAGAAATACACATGACCACATGGCTCCACCAACAGACAGGGAAACAGCTATCAGAGAAAGTAAAGAAACAGAGACCTGTATCAAGTATCATGTAACCTGTGCAGTGGTTAGTGCTGTCGCCACAGAGCAAGAAGGTCCTGGGTTTGATGCCTGCGTCGACCCCGGGTGCCTTTCTGTGCCTTTTTTTTTTTGCAAGCTCTCCTCATGTTCGCGTGGGTTTCCTCCCACTGTCCAAAGGCTGCAATAGGTTGATTGGATACTATAATCAAATAAAATTCTAATAAAATTTCCCATAAATAAAAATCTAATAAAATTGCCAATAGATTTGAATGTGTTTATGAATGGTTGTCTGTCTATGTGTTGCCCTGCGATGGATTGTCCTGGGCGTACCGCACCTTAGGCCTATAGTCAGCTGGTATTGGCTCCAGCTTCCCCATGACCCGGAAACAGAAGAAGCTGTTTAGAAAATGGATGCATGGATAGTGTAAAGATTCTTTGCCAATTTAAGGGTTTATCCAGAACCTTTATATTATGTGAAGGTTTTTGAGGCTTTAAAGAGGATAAATTAAAATAAAATTGTTTTTTACATACTTTCAACCAAAATAGATATTTTTCTTGCCCTCTGCTGTAAAATTAGATGCTTATTTTCTCAGAGAGCAACAAAATGCACTGAATTATATATATATGTGAAAGTGACTCTTTGTCACTGTGAACACACTCAAGCACCACAATGAAATGTGACCTCTGCATTTAACCCATCACA
>JBBPDA010000021.1:16786925-16808730 GCA_037974385.1 Arnoldichthys spilopterus | reverse complement strand
GCAGCTATCAACAGCGCCCGGGGAGCAGTGTAGTGGGTACGGTACCTTGCTCAAGGGTACCTCAGTAGTGCCCGGGCCGGGACTCGAACCTGCGACCTTCCGGTCTCAAAGGTAGTGTACTAACCACTAGGCCACCACTGCCCATATATATATATAGTATATCCCATATATATATGGGATATAACATTTTGGCTTTGTTGAGCAAAGAACAAGACCTATTCAGAAGATACATTTTCTCTGTCTTCAGTGGACCGCCCAGAGTGCATTCCTTTAGCAAGCATGTAGCCACAGCATAATGTGATTGCTTGGTACCATAGGCTATGTATGAACAAGGTGAGAATTTAAAGTACATGCAAACATCAGAGCATGAATTTTGTGATTTTTTTTTTAACATTTTCTTTTTTACTGATACGTCAGGACATCCTATTCTTCTACCCACTGGAAGTGACAAATATAAAGTGTTTTAAAATAGCTTTTAAAGATATAAACAAAAAAAGCCAACCTTGGGTGCAACTATATTTGTTTACATTATCATGATTCACTGCATTTGGGATATGATTTTGTGATTGAGTTAATGGCTCTAGTGCACTCATGGCAGTTTCCATTAAGCTAACTTAGTTAAACATGGTCAAGCCTCCTTCATACTGTGTATCTAATGCATACCATGGAGAATAAAACATAAACCGCAGTACTGTAAGGCAGACTTTTTCATACCAGACGCTCAAGGCACAGCTAAGAATACTGAACATTCACTTGGTGCTTTTATGCTAGAGTTCATTTTGATGAACTCAAGATGATTTTTGCATCAGTATTCAAAAACGTTCTAACATTTTGTTTAAATCCCAGTGGTGGGGCCATACTGTCTAGAGACCAGCCATGGGACTTTCCACTGGTGGGACTTTACTTGTGAAAGGGTTAATAAATCCTCAATCTATTATGAATCCCTAAAATATTATCAGAAGGTTCTTCCCACTCTAAAAATGTTTCTCTAAAGAAATGTCTGAAAGTTGTTTTTTTTGTGGAACAAATGGTTCATCAATCGCACTGTGCAAAGTATCATTGATGGCACCTATTTGCAGTGATATAAGTTAGCAGAAAGAGCCACAATGGAAAAAGAGGTGAGAGGTGATCATAAGGAATGCTGTTGCTCTGTACCAGTGGTCCTGATTGACAGGAGGTTTGAGCCACTGTCTGAAAATATGCCTCATGAATTTTCATCTAAAATTCCATTAATCAGAGCGCAAAGTGAAATGCTGGCCACAAAAGCTAGCTGTTTGCAGATTCTCCATTGGCTGATGGTTTGCTGGCATTTAGGTATGGTTTTATCTCTGGGCGAGAGCTAAGATGAGATAGTCGGATAGTCTGTGGGCTCCATAGAGAAAGCCCGACTGTGTGCCCAGAGTGTTGTGAAATTGAAAACCTGTTCTCCGACATATCCTTGCTGACCGGGTTTGCGTGCAGCGAGCTGTTACCCAGATGAGGAAATTATAGTGCCAACCTCTTGATGGTAGCTGAAGAGACATTCGGTGCAAGGGCAAGAGTAATTTTTGCTTACAGACAGGGAGGTAGAATTAGGGTAGAAGGTTGAAAGGTAGGGTAGAGAATCTGTCTGAGAACTGCCCAGCCCTAAGCCAATAGACATCACTGCATTAGCATTCAACACAGCAAAAGGAAAGACACATCCCAGTTGTGGCTACTGAGAGCTGGGGAGGGATACTGCCTGGTTAATGCATCCCAGAGTACATGTTGTTGCAGATCGAATTGAAATCCCCTCATCCTCTCGAATGCTAACCTGACCTTAGACCAGCGAAGGGTGGAGTCTGACTTTCAGTACAGCTTGTCTCATGTTTTCCCATGACCCTCTGCTCTGGGGGCAACACTGTTTTCTGATGTCCCATTGACATGGCATAACATACTGTTATCCATACAAACATGGATACAATTTAGAATTAAGATTAAGTGCTACTATTATATGAATCATTTTCAGGCTTCAATATGACCACTACCACTGCTATTACCTATGTAGTGTACAGGGGGCATTAGAGACCTTTACCACCACTCAAGAACTTCTTATTGGGTAAAGATTTTTACTTATATTTTTATTTTTTTGGCAAAGATACAGCACCTTAGCTACATAATCAGCTCTGCTGAATTTGTATTCTTATGGTGCTCAAAAACTGAAAGAAAATTGAGGAAAATTCTAATAAGAAGGAGATGTTCATTACTATGATGTCAGCCAGAGAAGCTTTACCTGTGGCTGAAGATGCTAATGTTTGCTATGAGATTTACAAATTTATTCTGTGTGAGGTGGTAACTGAAACTACTATTACCATTCGTTCTTACAGTCCAGCACTTTGGGCAGAACTGTTGACTGACCAACACGGAGGACATTAGGCCTGCTTAGGGAAGTCCAGGATAGTTCTGGCTAAAATACGATCGCTACAAACACTATTTTGAACTTAAATCCAATGTCTTTGATTGGGACTGCCAGACATAAGGCAGTAGTTGCCTAGTGGTATACCACGGCACCTACCATATAGACATCAGAGTACATCAGTCCTCCTCATAAGTGACAGTCCCTAACTGTGCACTTAAATAATATACCAACAACATTCACATTTCTAACAGCAAACAAGTTCACACAGTGTTTTCATGCCCAGCAACTTAGCTGTACCTGATACAGTCATATCAGTGCATGAAACAATAACATGCCATAACCATTTTGCTATCACTGCTGTGCTGAGAATGGTCCACAAATCAAAATAATGTGTGGCCAGCCGTGGCTCTATAGTGGTCCCTTTCTGATGATGGATAGTGTACGGTTGAAATATTATGCACCAGCAGATGGGCTACAGTGAGCACTCAGAAACCTACGTCGTGCAGTAATATAGAAGGTGTACCCAGTAAAATTGCAAATAAGTATGAATATTTCATATGATATTTAAATTATTTTGTACACCCCCTTGTACTTTTGTCCATTTTTATTGGAAACAGGATGTCACGTAGAGTCCAAAGCCACATAAGCAAGTCTGTTTTTGATTATTTGCAGTCTCTGTGCAGTTTCGTGTTTTCATTACTTTTAGCTCTAGTACAAGACTAACATAGACTTCACACACCAAATATGTTTTGGCTAATTGACTGCATTTGGCACAAAAGCAAAAATGATTCTACATTGACTCTTAAGCCCAGGCGTGAATGGTGCATTTATGGTCCACAAGTGTGTTCGCACAATGACCATGAGGCTATAGGGTGTCTCATTTCTCTTTTTGGTATTAAAAGCACTGTTTACAAGCACCCTCTATGCAACCATACCACAGCCTTTAGCGAGTTTTGTGACAGTGCAGACTGTTATCAAAATTCCCTGAAATACACAAGTCAGAGTTTCAGTGCAGCATCTTTGTAAGCGCTGAAAAAAGCAGCATTCTTTTAAGAACATATACCAAATATATAAACTACAATGCTGTTTGCATTTGTTATAAAAGGCAAATGAGGTAAAACTTTTAAGGAAACCTTACTTAGGCACAAATGCATTATATAGGTTATATAGGTCTTCTTACAATTCCAGATATCGACATACATTTATCCAGTAGTTTTGTCACTTTTTACAAAGTATTGCTGTTGTTTTTACATCTTACATTAACAAATTGTTGCACAAATCACCTGGACGGATGTATAACTACAGAGACATATCACCTACTAAAACTTCCTGCTTCTGTTGTCCTTTGAGATGCTGGAGCATGTCCAACTGCATGTCCGTGATGCTTTCCCTACCACCATGAACCAGCTCTGGACCAGTTCTACTACCATGGAGTCACCTCATGTGCCTCTAACCCACCTGCTGAGTCTGAAAACAAAGATCCTCACCAGCATGCTCATTCACTCACCCTCCTGGGGAGAATGAAAACTCTTGTGAAACAACTACTAACGCCCCAACTGCCACTCAACTCTATACTCTCCATTTTTTTAGATAACCTCTGCTTGGCTGTTGTTAGGCTCCAACAGTAAGCAACCTTCATATTTCAGCATTCATTATTAATTACATACCTCAGTCACTCTTAAGCTCAAAATACCACATACATCTTGTGTTACTGTGCTGTTCCAAGGAGGATAGATTTACCCCTTTGAAACTTGATTCCTCTCCAGGTTTCTTCCTCCTGCTCAGATACCCCATTTCCACTAACAGGGTAAAAGGTTTGTTCTGGTTTGCACGTCAAATCTTGAATCATTCAGAGCATTTTGACCAAAAAAAAAAAAAGCTCACAACCTGTAAAGTTCCCAGAGCATCCTGTGATGACATTGGTGGGCAAGTCATTCTACAGTTTGCAGTGGAATAGACTGCAGTGATAGAAAAAAAAATCTTATAATGGGTGTTTTTGGGTAAAACAGTAACAGAACAAAAGCTTTCAGGTAATCGTTGTCATCAATGTAAGCAGTCCTGCTACTACTGTTTACTCCCATTGTGCAACTTCAATGGTTCCCATCATGACTGGTGGAAATGCAGACTTCATCGCAAGATGCCACCAAGGGTTAAAGAATCCCGAATGGAACCAGTTCAAGAATCTGTTCCATTTTGTTGGAAAGGGGTATAAATTTTTCCTCACCACTGTCACCTCTGGCTTGCTCACTTTGGACTTGGATTTCGGTAAAACTGCTCTGCTTGTTGTGATAAATAAGCTTAACTTGATGTAGACAGTGCCAAAAGAAGAGAGTTTGCATGTGTAGAACACATTAGGAGACGGCTGCTTCCAATGAGGGACAGTAAGGATGGAAAGGTACAATCTTGAAAGCACCATTATATCCTGAAGCCAGCCCCTACCCCATTCTCCATCCTTATAATTACAGTGTGGAATATATGGCATGCTTGTCAAAGGGAAGAAATGTACCCCACTATCCCAAAACTGGCAATGATATTTGAAATGTGCTGACAAAAGCAGGCCTCTCTTATGGCCTCATGCCATCTGGTCTCTGTGTCTCAGTAGGCTATAAGATCCTGCAGGTTGATCGGAAGATGAACATAGCTATGACCTCATGCTTGACATTCTTCTAATGGACGGGCTAAGACTGGGGTGAGAGCTTCATCTTGAGCTAGTTAGTGGAGCTCAGGCAGTTGGAAAGTCTTGGGTTGCCCAGTTTGTGGTATTTTAATGACCTGTTATATCAGGAGCATAATTACCTGTAGTGAGTTTTCTCCCTCGCTGAACTCTACTGGACTGACAAGAGTGGCAAAGTATGATGGACATAATAGGCTATTTTCACTGTAATGCTCGTCATGTAGTGGTCAGGCAATAGTTATCAATTATTCCTGTTTCCTGAAGAGAATAAAACGTGTGTTCACTTCATTCAAAGGAAACAACATTAATAAACATGTATTATGCCATGGGTTGAAGCTCCTACAGTATGTGTGGAGCTAAATGAGTACCATATAAATACCTGGGCCTTACAGCGCTCGTAAAAGCGAATTTCCGAGACTATAACAAGCCCCTGCGTCTTGTAATTGCGTACAGAAGTTGGGTGGTTTTCATTTGGTATCATGTCTTTATGAGGCTCAGGGTTGTGTTATAGCCACAGGTGTCTTTCTCAGCCTCCTTCTGCTTTACCAGAGGATACAAAGGGCAGTAATGGGCTTGGTTTTATCTTAATAAACACACACCAGGTGTTTGCAATTTGTCCTTAATGAAGTGCTGCCCTCTGCAGAGCGATGTAGAACAACAATCAGACATAATCGCCAGCGGCCTCGTGGGAGGTTTTACTAGCACGGGGATGAGCAAAAGAGAATGGCGGCAGAATGACAGGCGACAACGAAGAAAGAGGCGGGAGGAATGGAATCCATCAGACACATCCATCCCTCCCCCCTACAAAGAGCAGAGGGAAACTACTGTGGAAAACAGAAAAGGCACCAGGATCCCGCGGCTTCACGGAATGCAAGGCTGAAAATGCGTTGCTTTAACGAGACCATGGATTCAGGGTGTAGATGGGGGTGGTAGTTTGGGGTGGGGTTCGGGGTTGGGGTGGGGGGGTTTGGGGGGGTCAGCCCAGGGGTGTGAGGAGGAGCAGGAGACATATTGAGTGGCATTCAAATTTGGCAGCATATAACACAGATTTATGAAGTTCATTAAACCACAGTGCTGTTTCTTTATTGGAGCCTGCGGTATTTGGCTCATATGGAAAAAAACAAGAGGGGGAAAAAAAGGCAGCAAAGCTACTTTGCATAAATTGCTTGCAGATCCTCTGCTGTTCATTTATTTTTATCTGTTCTTCTTTTTTATTTTTGTTTCTAAAGCCGTTTTGTTCTCTAAGAGTGGACAGTAACTTTACACCCATCCTCATCGCCTGCAGACAGGTGGTTTCTGGAACGGGCTGAGTCCATACGCTGCTACGGCTAACTGACCAAACTCACAAGCTGTCTGCTTGAAAACTCCCCAGGAGAACTGGTGAATGAACCGGGGCTCCTGTGGAGCGGACATCAGTTAATAGTTTGCTGGAGAGAGACAGAGCCAAACACCAACCTTGTCCCTTAGGGGGCAATGGGAATGGAGCTCTAACACAATCCATGTATCAGCAAGACCTCTGCTCAGGAGACTACACTCTTAAAAGTAATGGCTTCTAAATGGTTCTTGGCTTACACGTTCAGTTCCTAAAATAAAATGTTAACTGGTGTAGAACATTTACATTACATGGAGTTCTTTACATGATTATTAAACACATATGGTTAATTAAATGGCTCATACCCAGTCATATCCAAACATTTTCTTGTTTTCGTTTTATTGTATTTTACCTGAAGTTCCACTTATGACATTTGTGTCAGTTTATGTGCCATTATCTCTCTCTCTATCTATGTGTCTATGTATCTATGTATCTATCTATCTATCTATCTATCTATATATATATATATATATATATATACACAGCAAAAAAAACAATACATTGAAAATATTCAAGCTTAGTTTCCATATTTGGACCATATCAATTAAGCAAAAAGGTACATATAACTCAAACGTAAGGAACATTTGCTTTTTCATGATATGGGCCCTTTAGATAAAATTTTTTGGTGCACTTGACATTAATGTAGATATTTGTGTGTGTTAGAACATTCTTATCTTAACATTTTTTTTTTACACATTTGAGAAATTGTGAGAAATTAGAGTTGAGACTGGAGTTATTTCATGCCAACTCACCAGGGCCTGGCCTTTCATACAACACAACTACCTGAATAAAATCAAGCTAAAATGTTTGCTTAAGGAATGCAGCCATTCACATTTCAAAAACTTGCTCTGAAAATGTTTTTGGTTCTGAAATTAATTATCAATATTGCCTTTCAAATATTACTGCCCTATGTCTAACTGCTCACTGAATCCTGCTTTAACTGAGCTGAAATGTTAACTAGACATAAATAAAACACTGCATAATATTTCACTTCATGTCAACTTATCAACTTAAAGCACATTAATAATGATATGAAAAATATTATATTAAATAGATATCAAATTATATGATTCATTGATCTAACCACTCAGTTTAAAAATATGTTATTCTGATATACACCAAACTATAATTACAGCTCAGTTCAGTCAGATTAAAATTAGTATTCAAAAAATAATTTTTAAAGGTTCCATATCAGAGAAAATAAAAGAGATTTACTCACCATTTTGAAACACAAATGCTGCAAAAAGAGCACAATTTGAAAGCATTGTTTTTGTCACGTCCCAAAACACATTTACATACAGTATTTCTGCCTATTCATGCAGTAGTTATAAGAAGTGTTTAGATCTGGATTGCGTTTTGAATGGGACACCATTCAAAGTCAATCAGAACAGAGCTCTTTTACATATATTATTTTTAAAGGCACCAGCAACAACAAACAGCCTGTTTAATTCTAAGGGATTAGGAGAGGTTGTAAAAAGGTCATGTAGAACTGAATTACAACTAGTTTTGTTGCCTCTATGACCTGAAGGTCACCGGTTAAAATACCAGTACCAGCACAAGTACCGGTGAGTTGCCTGTGATCAAGGTACCACCCCCAAGCACTGCTCCCAAAGAGCTGCCTACATCAGCTGACCACTGCTCCTACATGGATGGATTAAATGCAGAGGTCTCATTGTGGTACACTGTGTGCTGTGGTGTGTTCACAATGACAAATAATTGCTAAGTCACTTATGTGCATTTTAAACTTTTGGCACTAGATAAGATAAATGAAAAATGCATAATATGCACCCTTTAACGGGTAATGTGCAATCTAAAATGGGCTTCATTAACTTTATCACAAAAAATAGGAAACAAAACAAACAAAAAAGAAACAAAAATAATTCAAATGAAATTCTGCATGGTTGCTAGAAATCATTTGAAGTTTTTTGCTTGAATTTATTTTTGGAAATCCGTGGCGTGACCTGCCAGACCCTTGGTTAGTTAGCATGGTATAATCCATTAGAGAGAGAGGACGAGAGACAGAGGCATACAGCAGTAAGGGCAACCTGTTAGCATCTGAGGCAGGCAGCATGGCTGTCGGTGACAGATTGTGAGGCTGCCGGTGAGAGGGAGGGGGAGAGGTTTCGTCCAGCTGGGCTCAGCTGAACCTGTGACCTCCCATCCTAATGCAAAACCCACTTTGCCATGTGTGACTAACGTGGCGCAGCCAAGCCCTGCCACTTTGAACCTTTAAAAACTCCAGCAGGAGAAGGAAAAAATGCAGGGCCTGATAAGTGTCCAGACGCAGGTACACTCAGCACACTTTAATGCAAATTAGATGCTGATTTTTGAGTCTTTCTGCACCACATTTCCACAAAGAGTGAAGGAATGTTGTTAGACATACTGTGAAAGTGTGAAATTCATGTGCTACTTTTAAACGGCGTCATAAACAAAGTGTTTATCACAATAAAGATCACACTTCCTAGGTACTGTTCATTAATGATCTGCAGAAAACGACATGGGTTTAACAGCATAATTAAAACCTCTAAAGACAAAAGGATCTTATTTTGACAGAATTAAATCTCTATCACAAAGCAATTTTTAGTGCTACTGTGTGTAACTTATTCTTTTGAATTTAATATATATAAATTTAAAAGCATATCATTTCTAATTTATATAATTTAAAAGCACTTACGGTCACCTCACAAAGAGAAATATATGACTCTTTACTGCATTGCACTGGCTTGTTTCCCTTCTGGTAGGAAAGTTTTTAGGGCACTTCCAGGGCCTTCGAGCACCCTCCCTAACCTGAAGTGCATCTTTTTATAGAGGGTTGTGTAAGCACCTCTCAGAGACCAAGTCCGAAAATTCAGGCGGGTAGCAGGAGCAAGCCACCAGACGTACCCGAGCAAAGTGCTTCCAGTTTGGCCATGACCAGGCCAAGACCAAGCCACTTCCCTTTTTGGCAGAAAGGTACTGTCACATTTTGGAAAACGACAGCAATATCAAGGGGTCCAAGCACCAAAATGGCACGGTCATTCAACATGACCATATTCGATAGACAGCTGCTTTGGGGGTGGCAGCTCAACCTGCTTAAACCACATCCACTTCTACATTAAGGTCATACGGTGTGCTAGATCACCTTGACAACTTTGTCAACCTTAATGAAGATCTGGATACAGTTTGAGTGGGTTGAGAGAACTTTTGGCGAAGTATTTATGGAAAAGATTTGAGTGAGTGGGTGTCCAGAGTTACTTGTAGTTATCATCAGATACCTGGTTTGACCAACTCGATACTACATTAGTTGAATTCAGATGCAGTTTATGGAGTTTCACAAATTCATGCAATGGCTGAAGGCATCATGGAGAAACCCAACCTGTGTTCTAAGCAGCTCACAATTTTTTTTAAAAACAAAACATTTTAATAACGTTCACTTTTTGTTGTTTGTTTCCATTTATTCTAATGTTAACTTAACAGAATAACACACATTGCTGGGATAAAAGCATTTAATGTATTTGTATAGGAGCCTAAGATTTTGCACCCTACTTTATATAGTAAACTAAGAAAAAAAAAGGGCTTTTCAGTTCCAGAAATCCCGAAGTGTGATAGGAATCTGCAGAGTTGTCATTTTTGGTATACAAATCAGGACATAAGCCCCATTTCAGGAAAGGCAGTTTTTATGCCAGAATGTCTTAGCAGCAAGACTCATGTGAACAGAAGCTAATGCATTACTGTTAAATCAATGGCATCTTGTTAAGTGGAGTGTTTTTCTGACTTTTTTTTAACAGTTCAGTTTTCAGGTTTGACAAGTAAAAATGCCACTGTGTATTTTGAGTAGGATTCTATTACACTGAGAAAAGCTGCAAATTAGCTAATGAAACCAGTGGTTATTATAGCCAAACTGCACATGTGTGCCATTTACAGAAACTTTACATAAATTACAGTCATAAGTTTGTATTTTCTGTATAGGTTTTGTTGACATTCTTGACTACAAGGAGCAAACTTAAAGAGTTGATATAATGGAAAACTGAATTGTACTCCCTCTTTTAAGGTAGAAGATACCCAATGTACAGTCCACGCCATCCAGACTGAGAAGCTGTGCTAAAAAAACCACCTTATTTTGAATGGACTGTTTTTGTGATGTCACAAAGTCGCCACATCTGACTATACAGCCAATAAAAGTTTGGCCCTACTGATTTACTTTTGATTTACTTACCTTACTGCTGAGGTTAAAAAAAAAGTAATATTTTACCCCAGACTGTCATTTTAATTAATGCACAGTGTAGGGCGGCCAATCAGAACAAATAAGATTTGCATATATCAGTCCTAAAGGAACAAGAACAGAAACTAATGCTAAGGCATAAAACAAGACTGGAATTTTTTTTTAAATACATAAAGCAAAATTTATATTATAAATGGTCTTCATGAAAAACAACATAATGCAAAAAAGTAAGATATGGGTAAGATATTGATTGTTTTATTATTGATTAATTTGTGTACAAATTGGTAAGCACCCAACAAAGAAAAGCTGCCTCAACTCAGAGGAACAGCGGTGCAAATAAATAAAAAATAAATGAACCTACAAATAACAGCTTACAAAACCGAGGGAAACTCTGCACCATTACTGAAGCTAATACCATTACCATACAATTTGGATACCAAACTTGCAGCGAAAGTGAGTGCTTAAAAACACATAACTCTGTGTGAAGCTCCGAGTGTAGAGTGCTGGAGGAAAGCACTGATGAGTTGCCTTTTATTCCTTTTTGTACAACCGAATGGGTTTTTTTTCTTTGGCAAAAGTCACAAAAGCTTTTAATACGCTTCACTTGCTCCTAACTCGGTCTGCTCATGAAAAATGGCCCACTTTCTCCCTTAGAAATTGCTGAAAATGAGTGTAACACTATTCTGGGGCAGAATGAAGCTGCTCCGAGGACAAAAGGAAACCTTATTACTCCTTATTATGGACCTAACAATAGATTGTTTAGTGTTTCCATTAGTTTGTGCACCTCTCTAATTTTCCACATTGAACTCAGTACCATTTCTATCCATAGTAGGGCCCTAATATATTCAATCTTTGCATTTGGTCATTGTGAACCATACTGTGTCCAATTACGGCTACTGCTTGCCTTGTATGGATATAAAAAGGGTCTAAAACATGAAAAAAAAAACAACAGAAAAGGTTTGATAAGTTTGGAAGTGGTATGCAAACATTGAAAATTGTGATTTGCAACATACTTTCAAATAAAACGGAATCCTACAGCCCATATATGGAAACTAAGCTATAAAAAGTTCAATCAATCTGTGATTTTTAAAATATTATAGCTTAGAGCTGTTTAGCTGTGTTGGACTGCACTGGCATTAAAAGCAGTGTTTCAGTCTGAACCTAAATCATTTAGTTCTTAGGGATAAAAAGAGGTCAGGAAATCATCATGTAGGAATAAATTACAACTGTTTTTGGTATGAAAACCTACACAGATGGCATAAGTTGACTTCAAAAGAAAAGAAAAAGAAAAACAAGAAAAAAATGTAGGATATGGACCCTTTAAATAGTTTGCAGAGAGAAGGTTGGGAGTAAATGAGTAGAATGAATAAGTAATAAGTGGATGAAAGACGGACTAGCTTTCTCAGAGGTGAAAGCAGCTCTGGCATCTAAACAGAGCTGGAAGAGACATGACCCACTGAGGAAGTTCAACATAAACACACCACTTTGCCTTTCTGATACGGAAGCACAGCCATCTGATTACGCCCAGCGTGAACAAAGAAAGAGGGGGACTAAAAAGAGACATGTCAGGGAAAGTCCGAAATGGCTTGTGTCTCCAAATTGGCTATCCAAATTAAGTGTGTTTGTGTTGTGTGTGCTCTGAATGTTGAGTTTGTTGGTTATAAGTAGGCCATTAAGCTGACTTTGTATTAAAGTGTAGATTTTATGAGAAAGATCTGTGTGTATGAGATGTTCCCAAATCTGAATACATTTTTCAACTTATACATTAAAATGAAGCTGTAGTTTTTAGTTGTTAATTTTATTTAAGTAGCACTTTTTACAAATAATGCTGTCACAAAGCAGAAGGCTACGTAGAGTCTCAAAGTTTACTAGTAGCATAGCATCATTTACAGTCTGGACCTTACAACAGCTATATTCTGTAGTCACACCGACTGAGTGAATAGTTTATTTCTCCAATGCAAAACAGAATCTTTCATTTATAAACGTTTTTTGATTCACATTCTGATTAATTAATGCTCCTCCGTTAGAGGTGGAGGAGGGGTTTAGAAGAAATATTTCATAATGAACTATTTATTTCCCTAAATTAAATTGACATGATGCTTAAATAGCACAAAATTGCATTGTGAATGAATATTAGGTTAGAAAATGCAACATTTGCTAATTTAATGTACATTTACATTTACAAATTTGGCTGACGCTTTTATCCAAAGCGACTTTCAGGACAGAGGAAACAATCGAGCATTCTCATTGCATAGAGTAACACTGAAGGCGGTGCCACAAGAAGACCAATGAATTTCTTGTAGTTGTAGAGATAAATAACAAACGCAACTACTATAATACATACATATGCCAAGTGCTTAAACTACAACAGACAGCAACTACTGCAATAAATACATAAGCCAAGTGCTTATACTACTAGAGACAAGAACTACTGCAATAAATACATACGCCAAGTTCTTATACCACTACAGAGAGCAACTTCAATAAATACATACATATGCCAAGTGCTTACACTAACTACAGAGAACTGCTACAACAATGGATACATGTGCCAAGTGCTTACAAAAACTACTACAATATAATGGTGCTACAGTAAAAACTAAAGTAAAAACTAAGCGGAACATTATTTTCTGGATGACATCTGGTTGGTTATCGGGAAGCAATAGATCAGATGTGATCATATAATGTGCCTTCTGGTATTAACCACACCCACTACTACAAATACAAATACAGATATTTACATCTGCATACACCTTTACTGCATAAGACTATATCTGGCAACACATGTAATATATATACATTTATTATATTATTATAAATGCTTCAATCCTGGTAGTGGCATCAGTCTGAACTTGAAAGTTATATTCACATCTGAAAGTGACAACTATTGCCTGAATAATCCTTTATAACAGGTGTCTAAAGGTTTATATGATTTATGAAAGGCTCATGTTGGTGCTGTGTATGTCAACTAGTATGTCGTTCATAAACATGGTATCCTGCAGTATTTGGAATGCTGCTTCTTTGAAAATCATTTGCTTACAAAGCAAACAGGCAGAGGACTAAGCACTTGCTCACATGGGGGCAGGCAGAAACCAGCTGAGTGACTGTAGGTCCTGTGTCAACTCACAGTTCTTAATATTTAACCACTGTGCTGACTGGGATGCTGGAGGTACATTTTTACAGCTACACACAGCACTTCAAAATAAAAGTCACCTAGAAACACTGTGAACAAGTGGAAAAGAGTGCTCTTGCTTAAAGTGAAAGGAACCAGATGTGTAAAGAGCTTAAAATGCTACTAAAAGCTATACCACAGAAAGCTATTATATATGTTGCCTGTTGCCTGACTGCTTTCACCACCATTGTAAAGAAATTAGTACATTTCTCTACAATGAACCATTTTACATTGAACCACTCTGGATGTTTACATCTCAATGTTCAAATTATGTAGAAATGTGGAAAAATCCATCAATTTACAGTTCGAGGAATGCTTAAACAAACAAACAAAAAAAGAATGGTAGGCCTGCTGTTCTGACACTCAAAGGCATTCAGTTGCTCGCCCAGAGCAAGTTTAAATTTTCAAAAGTGCCCAATTTTTTTGCAAATTGGTCCTATGTGCCAGCTGGAAAACTGGAAGTGTATTTCTGCATTACAGCCAGCTGTAAAATGACACTAAACAGCCAAGCTCACCTAGAAACAAACTGGAAAAGTGGATAAGGGCTTTTTGGGCAAAATGTGATGTCTGTGTGTCTACAGATGGTCATACGAAGTTAGAGTTTCCCACTAAGCGTTCAGTATTTAGTTCAGTATTAAGTGTTTACCTGCTTTGCTTGCTAGCTGGTTGGAGGTTAAAGTCCCAGTAAATCTTTAAGAGTTTGACATTAGGCTTACAAAACAACAAAATAACTGTAAAAAAACTAGTTATGTTAACCCCTTGAGAACTCCTTCGGTCTTGTGGAAGTGCAGTTCTAAAAAGACACGAAGCACTTTAAAACCGAGTTTGCCTTAAAACAATGTGCAAGAGCAGGAAAGTGTGCTTCTTGGTAAAAACGATGGCTTGCCCCTTTAAGTGCAGGAGGTCAGACAGAGCCGTGGTGTAGCTCAGAGGCTTTTCAGCACTAGATCTGACAGGTGATGGAGGTGTCTGCCACCTGGGAGGAGGCAGGACCAATATCCAAGGTCATCCGCAGTAGGAAGGGCCAGGGCGTCACAGCGCTGACAGGGACACCATGGGCCCTGGCGTGGGTGGACATTTCGCTCTCATTGAAAATCAATAGCAATTTTTCTCAGCTGGCAACAAGATAGATCAGGAGAGTTTTTTCTTCCTTTAATCCTGTGGTATTAAAGTGACCAAGTGTCCCATGGTAGGAAAAAATACTCCCTTTTTCCATTACATGTTAATGGAAGAAATTATAAAGCTGTTAGGCACAGTGGTGGCAGTTTCAGTATAGTCCAGTGATGTCTAATAATTCATTCTGGAATTTTTATATAAATACACATATTTTCATGTTCAGCCCTACCAGAGTTATCCTTGGATATTCCTCTGAAATGTCAGCAAGGTTTGTCTGATCCTCTTGCAGTCTGCAAAGTCGGTCGTAATCCAGCACAAATTGATTTGCCGATGTGTTGTGGTAATCGCAAATGTCAAAACAAAAAGAATATGCAATTAGTTTTGCTGACCATTCACCTCTAGCTGTGGAATCATGACCCAAAGGCCATCAAATACAGCTCTTGTAAATTGTTCTGTCCACAAACAGGCTGTCATGTTGGCCGGTTGAGTTGGGGACCTCAGCACAGCTGCCTGTTGAAAGTTTATGGTCCATTACAAGCCTATTGATCACAAGCACACACTGTATTGCTTTAGGCAAACCGGCCTCTGAGCGTGCAATATGGCCTGTAGTCTGTAATGAAATTGGAGTGATAGGCCATTACTTCCTCTAGATAATTCGCAGAGGCCTGACTGCACACCATCACAACAGAAAATGATATTTACTGCTGCAGGTTTACCTCCACAAGCCCTGGCAAACAGGTATTAAAAGTTTCACTTTCTTATTTGTCATCGAGTCATTAGGCTGCCAGTCTTGCTGCCACTGACTCCTTTTCCCCACTGCTGGGCTGCTGGCACTAATGATATGGGCCCTGGGCTGCGATTAAGAGGAGACCAGCCCAATACACCATGCCCTATCTCATGACTCCAGCAGGGGCCTGTGTGGAACCTAAGAGACAAAACCAACCTCCAAAGACTCCAACCCTGAGGACTTATCAGCAGGCTAGCTCAGAGCGAGGCAAATTGGCAGCAGTGAAATCAAAGAGGAGCCCCCGACCAGCCATATCGCTTAATGGAAAAAGTGTTGACTTTAAAAGAAATAACAGTAGATCTCCAAGTTACAAGTGTTCAATTTCTCTGCGCTGCATTCCCAGGCTTAATTGAACCCTCCAGTGCACATGGCCCAGCTACAGTAACACCGACTAGCCTCAGCTAATTGAATTTGCTGCCTCGTGCTTAGCCGTACGTTTTGAGAAGCCCATTGATTTTTGCCTCCCCTTGTGGATCCTGATCTGAGTGATTAATAAAAACTGGTACGACATGCCTTTGCTCCATCTCTCTCACCACTGTGACAAAGCCATTTCAGCCCTACTGGGCATGGCTTTATGGCTCACTCTACAAGATTGAAAATTTCTAATGGTTTTTCTTTTTTTTCTTTGGCAATTCAAACATTTCCATACCCTTTTTTTTGGTTTATAGCTTTTTGGATATGGCTGAAATCACTTTAAATCACTTTTTTTGGGACATCCCAAATATTAAAGGTTCTATTTGAGTATTTCCTAAAGCTACTTTTATCTGTTAGCAACAGGGTCATATGTGAATTTATCACATGTACTAAATTTTTCATTTTCACATTCGCAAATAAAAGCCAATAGTCTGTGTTTTAATCATTAGATCCTGAAGCCACTGTGATGCTCCTGTTGGACTTTCTTTGGAAAAGAATTTGTCTGTGGACCAACAAAAATGTAAATGTAAGGCTCTGTCCACACAGACGTCTGAATCAAGCATTTTTCTAATGTTTTTGTAGCCAGGTGAGTGAAGATCAAACTGCTATTGGGACCTGAAGGTCATAGCTTCAAGTCCCGGCCCGGGCACTACTGAGGTATCCTTGAGCTAGGTACCGTCCCACTACACTGCTCCCCAGGTGCTGTTGATAGCTGCCCACTGTTCCACATATGCACGTGTGATGGTTTAAGTGCAGAGGTCACATTTCGTTGTGGGGCATGAATGTGTGACAAATAGTCATTTTTATTTTCACTCACTTTCAGGGGTCGCATTTGTTTGTGCATTTGAATGTCTATAAACATGTTGCATGTAGCTTTTTCTTTCAATCAATATGAATTTCTGCCCAAATCGTAATAAGCACAGAGAAAACCTCTTCATTGCATTTTCATGCCATTAATTTAGTGCTCTGGAGGACGATATTTGTCCAAACCCTACAGGTTGTAGAGACACTGATTATTGCCCTCCACAGGTAACACACAGAATTACAGTCTGGGCTGCAGGTTGGCATTAAATTAAGGGAAAGGAACGTGAATGTAACGGCAAGTTAATCAAACGCCATGACAAAACACCTACGTCACTCAAAGCTCATTCACTTACCCAAGAGTTGAATGCCTGTTTGGACTAGGCCTAATGATATCAAGTTGTTTATGGGTTAAGTTACAAATTTGGTTTGTTCCACCAAAAAGGCTTTCTAATCTTACATATTTGAGAAGAAGAGTCAAATTTGGTGCACCTGAACATGTCTGCCATGTCTACATGACATCTAATGCATGTTTGAACAATGGAAAAAAATAAAGCCATTTTGGTTTCACTTAGACGGAAACAGTGAAGGACCTTCAAGTGGACTAGACCCAGTCCTGCAAAGGAGGTATTACCATCGGCAATGCCCAGCTCCACACTTCCTCTAAAAAGTTCCCAGTTCTCTTTTCTAATCAGCAGTTTTTACCTTAGGCAGTGTTGCATATGAACATGAGTAATGACTACATTTGTCATACAAGACCTCGTGAGTGAAAAGGGACTTCATTAAGCGATCTTGCTATGGACCCCATGGAAAGCGTGGGAAGTGACTGGCTGTGAGTCTACAAAAACTGGCAAATTTGGAAAACCCAACATAAATTCTTAGTTATAATTTAGTAATACTCTTCTTAGCCATAGCATAAAGGCTGGCTCACATTTAGCTGGAAATATGGTTTTTGATGGATTTACTATTGACCATCAATAAAGAACAATGTAAATTATTTTGACTAAAACTGTCAGGAGGGCGCCCTGGCCCCGCCCCTGCAGCTGAGCCGTCTTGGGCTTAAAGGCTTCCTTGGGCGTTCCTCCTTTGTCAGTCTATTTTTGTATGCTAGTGCGTCACTGTCTCAATCTTGCGTTTGTATGTGGTTTTGAGTTAACGTCTTGTCAAAATAAAAACCCCTTTATCTACCTCTGTCCTGCCTGCGTTTGCTGCCAGAACACCCCTAGATCGCGACAGATAGACTGACCCCACTATGGCAGCAGCGGCAGGATGCATCTACGAACAAGGCGCGAGTATGGCCAACGGTTGGCTTTGCAGTGGGGCGAAGTGTGCCAGGGGTCAGTGGATCCTGGGCCAGTTGAAGCTGGCCCGAGACCTCACTGGCGGCGAGAGGCTGGGGAGGCTGATCTCGGTGGTGCACGCGCTCCTGGACAAGGGGGAGCCGTCCCTCCACGTGGAGGAAAAACCTGGGGGGGGAGAGGGACTCCGGGTCCGCCAAGGAGAGTGGATCGGAGTTGGGCCTCTTCTCTGAGGGACACTCGACGTTGAGGCTAACCTGGAGGACTACATCGGAGGGGAAAGGGGCTAATCCCTCCTCTGAGGCCGTTGGCGGATCCTCGGCCACGCCCATGTGCAGAAAGCGCAACCGGGGGCATGGTGAGGGGGCCGCCGGCAGTGTCTCGTTCGGGGAGGTCCCAAGCAGCTAGTGCCCAGCTCCGTGCGCCAGCAGGGTCGCCCCTGCCCGCAGTCCTCACCCTGGCCGCTCAAGCCTGCGGCGAGTCTGTCACCGGGGCAGAAAGTGCCGTGGCAACCCCCTCAGAAACCGTGCCTTGAAGGGCATTTGTAACCAGTGAAGTCACCACACAGACAGAATGAGGGGCTCCGAGGGGTAAGCGCAGTATAGCTGTGCAGGCGTCCATAGGTCCGAGCTACTGACGCCGCCGCTACCGCCCTCGGAGACCTCCAAGCCCATGCCGGATCGAATCTTCACCACCGCGCCTCGAAAGACACCCCAAGGGAGCTTTGTTGGCGTACAAAGGCGGGTGGCGAAGGTGAGAACACCTGCTCCGATGCAGCAGGAGGCACCAGAGGTCCCCCTGGTCGCTGGGGCTGCCGTGCACCTCTCCTGTGGCACGGGAAAGGTTGCTGCAAGCTGCTGTCTGCGCGGTGCTGGAGGAGCTGCCACAGGCCGCTGTCTTTGTGGGGCTGACAGAGCCGCCATGTGTTGCGGCCGACATGAGGCTGGAGCCTAAGCTAAGAGAACCAGGTCCAGCCTGCACACCACTGGGACACCCGGGTCCAGCCTGCACGCTGCTGGGACAGCCGTGCCAAGCCGGCACGCAGCCACTTCCAGGTTGTCGAGGCTGACCCCGAAAACCCTGCTCCCCAGGACTTCAGGGGTGAAACCGGGTCGATCGCAGCACTGGAGACTGCACAAGGAATATTGTTTGCGCGGCCCTGCCTATGGGTCCTATAGCCCGGGCCATCACCGTTCTTGTTTACACAGACAAAACACGCACTGATGTGGACTTTGTGTTTACCCCCAGCACTGTTTCACCGGTTGTTGTGTGGTGTGTTGGGTGGTTTGTGTGTTGCCCCTCCCCTCGGGACATCGCTCGGTTGTTGCGTTGATTCTCACACCAGGACGGTGTTCCTAGGAGGGGGAGCATGTCAGGAGGGAGCCCTGGCCCCGCCCTGTGGGCAATTATCAAAGGGGTTAAAGGCTTCCGTGGGCATTCCTCCTTTGTCAGTCTATGTTTGTATGCTTGTGCGTTTGTATGTGGTTTTGAGTTAATGTCTTATCAAAATAAAACCCCCTTTATCTACGTCTGTCCTGCCTGCATTTGCTGCCAGAACACCCCTCAATCGTGACAAAGACATTCATTTTTTCCTCATCAGTAATAATTAGGGTGGATTTCTCATCCACTGCCCCATAGCTTTCTTTCTGCAGGCCCACTAGTGGTTATTACACCAATGGAATGGAAGTCTTCCCAGATATGTTTAATTAACATAATTAAACAAAATCCTCTTTCCATGTAAGTGTTATCCACTGAATAAATGAACAATTTATCAGCGATTAGCTATAAATGACGATATATTATATTCTTTGATTCTGTTAAATTACCCCTATTCCTTTCCTTTCTGTTCCTTTCCATTTGTGCAGGAGTCCCTGGATGTTAAAGTAGCTAACAAACATGATTTTTATCTATTACATCCACCCAACTATGGTGCTATGAATTTGCTATTGCTAACAGCTTTTGTATGATGTGTGTGAGCCATATTCCTATTTGTATGAGCCAATAAAACTGGAAACTCAAGTAATGTAACCGCCATAATCTGATAGCTCACACAGAATCAAGGCCTGCATTCTGCCAGCATTTGCCTACTGTCTCAGGGTTGTTTGTGTTGCCATGACTATGCCACTGTCAATCACCATGCAGTCTAAACACCTACACAGTTCTGCTCAGGCAGTACCTTTGAGTTTTATAATCCTTTATTCTATCTGAATGATGGATAAGAATGTATTTTTTCAAATATTACTTTGCTTAACATCAAAAATGTTTAATATTTGCAAGCAAGCTGACAGCCACTTTAAAGAACTGAGAGATTTGTGGCACTTTGTTTTTCTTAACCAAAAAAAAAAAGATAAAAGAAAAAGAGACTGTTGATGTGTGGTACAGAAACTCACAGGGAAAAACAAAGATAGCAAGACTAGGGGAATAAGACCAGCAGTTCCAGCAGACTCTCTGAGAGAGACCTGAAGAAAGATGCCAATCTGGCAATGTCAGCATCTCATTTAGCCCTAAAAAGGGTGTCCTACTTTACTGCTGCATGCTTTATAGGTAATAAGACTAAGCTTAGCTTGTCTAGCAGATGGGCAGGGGTTCCTAGTGCTCAAAGTGAAGAGATGCACACAGAAATCCCTATCCGTTACTCTGCACGGTGCACGCTGCCCCCGAAACAGGAAAATTGCATTTGAAGCTCGTCCTCATTCCTCTGTGTGTTTGTGTTACGCAACAGGCCATTGTGTCTGGCTCCTGCATTAAGGCCATGAAAAGGCCCATGGGTACGCTGCATCTTCGGTGAGACAACAAAACCAGCAGGGGCCCCCTGTTTTTCACCTTATCTCTGCACCACGTGGCTATCAGTTCAGATCCCTGACCCCCATCCCTCATATTTTAAAAGCCTTCATGGTGCACCTTTATCTCTGTATATGTGAAAGTTTTACCCTTAGTACAAAAAAACAAAAAGAGCCTTAGATGGTTAACAAAATTTTTTTTTTTTTTCCTGTGCCAGGGGTGTACTATAATGACAGTATTTTTAGGTGTTTTGTTTGTTTGTTTATGCTTTTTGGTTTGTTTTTGGTTTTCTTTTTTGAGTTAACTTCAACTGAGGCCTCAGCAGGTTTGTAATGTATATGTTTATAATAGGACATTTTAACAGTGAATTGCTAATAGGATTATTTTGGAGATTAGTGAAGTAGTGTTTAGTTTTGGGAGGAAGGAGGGCCAGCATTTAATGATTGTATTATTTAGAGGTTGTAACGTCTGCTTTACAGCATGGTTGGTACAGAACTATGGGATTATTTGGGGATTACTAAAGTTGTGTTCAGGTCCAGTTAGGAACTATGAGAATATTTTGGAGAATATTTTGGAGATTTATAAAGCTGTTTATGTCTGGATAGCAGGACATTTAGTTTAAAACAATGGGATTATTTTGGAGATTAATAAAGATTTGCTTTGATACCGCTGGCAGAATAGTTGTACAGAACAGTGAGATTATTTTGTAGATTCAAGATTCAAGGTTGTTCATTCGTCACATGTGGTGAAATGTGTCCTATACATTACTGAGATAAAATTTTAAAAGTTAACAGTAAAAATTAAAGATATTA
>JBBPDA010000021.1:16764961-16780910 GCA_037974385.1 Arnoldichthys spilopterus | reverse complement strand
TATATATAATACTATAATACACACACACATAAAATGTATATATGTATATACCCCAATCAGCCACAACATTAAAACCACTGACCCACTGACAGGTGAAGTGAATGGCATTGATTATCTTGTTATCGCATACAGCGCCTGTCGAGTTTTTGAAGCTCACATGTTAGAAACAGGAAAAATGAGCAAGCACAACGATTTGAGTCACTTTGACAAGGGCCAAATTGTGATGGCTAGTCAACTTAATGAGCAACTCCAAACCAGCAAGTGTTGTGGTGCATCCAGATATGCAGTGGTTAGTGCCTACCAATGTAGTCCTTTGGATGGAAGGACTGGATTGGAGGGAAACGGCAAAGGGTCATTTGGACCCAAGGCCACTGACGAGTGTAGAGAGTGAAAGCTAGTCCCACAGAAAGGCTATTGTAGCTCAAAAAGGAAATGCTGTCTTTTATGGAAAGGTGTCAGAGCAAGACAAGTCAATTTTATTTGTAGCGCACTTTTTACAGCTGACATGATCACAAAGCAACTCTACAGAAAACACAGTGAACAGCAGTCAGAGCTATTTTAGTGGCCTGATGGGGACCCACACAATTTAATGCAGGTGGTTTTTATGTTATGGCTGATCGTTGTACATACAATGAAATTTCCACTAGCTAGGCCTCTCCCCTCACATGATATTACCAATACTGGGAGGATGAAAGCTAGCATATGCTTCCTCTGAGCCATGTGAAGTACCAGTGTCACTAACACAATGTTGGTCATTATTCACCATCAATGGCATTGACTGAATCTTTAGAATCTGAAAAGAGTTAATGCTATTATTTTGGGTCAGTTGATTACCTCTATACAATGTGTCTGAGAAAATTGAGCAAACAATTTGGAAATGAAAATGAAGGGTCTGTACCATGGCACATAATCTTCCATGGATGAAAATAGTTACCTGTTTACTTACAAAATGATTTGGCCTCAAACGATCACCACCATCTAATGTTCCAGGGAGCTGACTCATGGCCTGGCACATGGCCTGGCATGAACCTGAGCTAAGTGAGTTTGACAGCATTGTTTACTCTAATTGAGTAAGCAGCGGCCATTATAGGGAGCTATTGGACAGGACTTCCTCTCGCTCTGTTCCTTCAGCATCAGCCAGGCTATTTTGCATCGCCCCCCTGAAAAGCCTTCCCAGAATCCAGGGCAAGCACTGGCAAGCGCTGCCCACGCGCAGCAATATAATGGATGGGGACTGAAAGCAAAAGACTCTCAGCCTGGTAAATAAATAAACAAATAAGTAAATAATAAAAATAAAAATAAAATGAAATAAAAAAGTGTGTGTGTGGTTGAGAAGGAGAGATGAGGGGGGAAACGCAGAGTGCATGCAACGATTGGCTGGCCAGCAAGAGCTGCCCTCAGCCACACTCTGGCAAAACACAGTGAGTCAAATTAGCGTCAAAAGCTGACAAAGCACAGGTAATGGCACATTTATTTATTTATTTTATTTATTTAGCTTCTTTTTTTTTGCTTAAACAGTAGAAGAAGAGTTCTGCTTTCACTTTTCACTTTTCACAGGGAATGGCAAAAATGTGACCAAAACCAGAGAAAAATAGTTTTTAGCCAATTCAAAATCATAATAATATGCCCATACTACTTCTGCTAATGAGCATAGCATATTCCGTATTGACGAATAGGTTTGACCTCTCACACTTCTGAATGAACTATGTCTTATGAGAACTAAGAAACTAACAGTGTATTCCACAACAATAAGCCTTTCATTACGAAAACATTCAGCCCAACTTAAACTTACTGAATACAACTCCTGATCAAAGCCATGATTTGAAAAGTGCGTATTGTTTGGACTTGTCAATATATAAAAACAATAATAACAGTAGTGGGCAGTGATCAGAGGGCCATAGGTTGAATTCCAGCCCAGTTACCACTGAGGTGCCTTTGAGCAAGGTGCCATCACACTACTCTGCTCCTCGGGCGCTGTTGAGAGCTACCTGTTGCTCGATGTGTGGATGGGTCAAATGCAGAGGTCACATTTTGTTTTGCACTTAGTGTGATTGGATGTGTTCACAAAGACAAATAGTCACTTCACTTTAGCGTTCTTGTTAATTATAAAAGTCCTACTCTCACACACAATTCATCAGCTGCAGCTGCAGGATGTTCTTTACACTCTCCAGGTTTTATGTTTTTAGAATGACCTTATTAACACAAAATTATGCAATTTGACATACAACTAAATGATGCGCCTCCTCTGCACAATCAACTTTTTCATGTATCATTCTGAAATTTGTAAAAAAAAAAAAAAAAAAAAGAGTCCAAGACCCACCGCTAGAAATATCCTACCCTAGAGCCTCAACAAACTGGGCTGTGCATTCTTTTTCTATTTTTGGCAGCAAAGCTTGTTCAACTTTGCAGCAGTCATGACTAGAGAATGTTTTTTTGTGGGTGGAGCATGAAGAGAATCGTCCAATTTCCTGTCTCATAAAGCCTGCTTCATCAGGCATAGGGTGCACTATAGTCTGCCCCGTCAACCTCTTCCCGAAATCACAGGTCGTTGCCAGTGCTCCTGGGAGGGCGCTGGGAACTCTAGTGTGAGAGGGCTGGCTTCCTGCCTCCATGGGAATATTACCAAGGCAACCAGTGCGAGGGCGCATGAAATCTGGCACAGGAGCCGCCTTAATTAGCTCAACGATCAAATTAGGATGCTTATTCGAGGGACTCCTTCCAAATCTGTACCGATTGATTTAAGATGCAAAGTCTTAATATTTCTATTTGGGTGCAGCAGCAGAGCCAGATGTGGGTTGTTTCCTTTTAAAAAAACCCTCAGCGCTTGCGGGCGGTCTGTTGCACTCGCTGTCACGGCTCTACCCGTCCTTTGGGCTGGCTCGGGCCAAATCCGACTGAATTACATCCACAAGTTGCCAAGGACACTGGATTTTCATTTCTCTCGCACTGCCTTGCTGCTCTCTCTCCGGTCGTCCATAAAATCTGCAGCATTCACAAAGCTCGTGAAATAGTCCCACACACGTTCTCTTCATTTGTTGTTTTCCGTCTTGAATTCCAGCCTCTTTTTTTCTTTGGCTTCCCACAGAACTCATTAGTTTTTGTTTTTGTCCGAAGTAAAATTACCGTTTACTGTAAAAGTCTAAAAAAACCTGTGTGACTCATAATGATTTAACCTCCAATAATACTGTCTACCCACATCCAAGCAGAGTGTAACACCCAGGAAAAATAAGCAATTGCAATCCATTCAGGATGTAAATCTCCATATGAAGAGCTCGCTCATCGTTTGTTGTGCCAGTTCAGCTGGGCCCTGACTCATAGCGTTAAATCAGCATCAGTGTTCAGAAGGCTACAATGCACTGAAACCGTATCTGTGGTCTACTGGAGACCTGATCTGGCCTCTTTCTCTTTAAAAGCTTTGTTTTGGGGAGTAAGCTAACCACAGGTCTGAGGAGACGAATAAAACAACTCATTCCAGCCCTGAGAAATGCTTTAACAAACAAATGAGACACATTTACACACTCGTTCTCTCTCTGTAGCTCACTCACTCTTCTCGCTCTTTCTCCTGCTGACACATAAACCAACAAGACACTTTTATACACATGCGCTCGCTTTCTCTCTCCCTTGCTTTTTTATAAGCCAATGAGACATGCATACACAAACACACACACACACACACACACACACACACACACACACACAAAACCGCTCTCATTCATTTCAGGTGCTCACTCCTTCTCTTGCTGTCTTATAAATCAACACGACACTTTAATACATGTGCACGCTTTCTCATTATCTCTCTCTCTTTCTCTCTTCCTCTTCCTCCCACTATTTCCGCACTCTCACACCGTTGCCAGCTTATTAGGTACACTTACCTTGTACCCTCGCTGACTGAAAGTAGACATGCTGTATAGATGCCCTGTATATAGCGTACCTGCACAGTTGATCACCCACCCTCTATCCTGAAAAGCATTATCATTTGGATGGTAGATCGTCATCAGAGCAATGACACCAAAATGAAAGAGGCATGGTGGTGTGTGGGTATACCTAATGACTACTTTATAAAGCACATCTAACATTCTGGAACAGTTAAAGAGTTTAGTATGTTCATTGTTCAGTCATTTATTAGCCATGGGGTCTCAAACTACATTGAGGGGGTGGTAGCAAGGGGAAAAAACATTCCCATTTATTTAGGAATTGTTAATACATATTTTTTTAATCAGGCATTTTAAATAAAAATGTAAAGTAAATCAATTAAACAATAATAATAATAATAATAATGTTATTATTATTTATTCATTTGTTTTTTGGTATTGTAGTAGTACTAGTAATAGTTCCTCTTTCACACGCTTATATATGCAGTCTTTGTCTTGCATACAGTTTCAGTTTCAACAGTAAGCATCAACCCAAGCTGATTTTTAGGTAATCATTCATAGTGGGTGTCCTTTAATTGGCAAACGATTCTTAACTCAGTGATACTGAGGTGCAATGCTGCTTTGCCTGATACAACAAACACCAGGGCAACACAAACTACCACTACCATTCGACACCACATTGGTATCATTACTGTGAAGAAAACAATCCATCACCCTCAATAATTTCTGGTGGTCCTATGATGGTCTCTTTCATGATTGGGGCAGAGGACTATGTAGAAGGTAAATAACTGTAAACCTACAAAGAAATGTAGTGAATGTAACTCTTTGTCATTGTGAATATACCCCATCACACAAAGTGCAGCACAACAAAATGTGACCTGTGCATTTAACCCACTCACATGTGGAGCAGCAGGCAATCATGAACAGTGCCCAAAGAGCAGTGTAACAGGACAGTACCTTTCTCAAGTGTACCTCAGTGGTGCCTGGGCCAGGACTTGAACCTGCAACCCTCCAGTCACATGGCCAAGTCCATAACCACTAGGCCACCACTGCTTTAAAGGTAAAGGTAATGACGAGTGGGCATTAGCACAAGGTAGGTGTCCCATATAAACTGGCATCTCCTCAGTGTAAAATCCAATAAGAAACTTACATTCGAATTATCTCTCTCTCTCTCTCTCTCTCTCTCTCTCTCTCTCTCTCTCTCTTCTCTGTCGGTCGCTCTCTCTGTGCAAAGTTAACATGCTTTGTGTTTTTCCCCCTGCCCGCAGCATCGCTGTGGCTGATAGCTGTGTGACTCAGACTCAGGCCCCTGTGGCTGAGGCCCCAGAGAAGCCAGAATCCCCCAGCAGGAAAGTAAAGGCCAAACGCCCCAACAACCCCCACCCCCCCTCCCTAGCCCCCAACCCTCGCCGAGCCTCGATGTGGCATGATGCTCTCAAACTCTGCTTTGAGATGCTCCCTGAGTGCAGCATTTGAGCACATTCGACATGGCGACACATAATGGCAAAAAATGGTCTGAGAGAGCACTATTACCAAGCGAATTCTGTTTTTTTTTTTTTTTTTTTTACAAACAGAGTTTTTGATAGATGATATCTTCATTTCTCCTCAGGGGAAAGAGAAAAAAAACAACTCTTTTTTTGTAATTGTTATGAGAACATTTTAAGTGATATTTAAAAGGTACTGTTTTGTTTTGCTTCAAATGAAGCCAATTATTAGAAGGAACATTTGCTTTTGCTTTTATTCACTAGTCTCTAAAATTTAACGCATTGAAGTACACCTACGGCTCCGAAAGGCACACTTTTGATGATAATGCTTATTTGTAGTAACAATTATAACTCATTATGCCCTTAAGGCTGATTCATTGACTATAAATCTTCAAATTCAGATAAACAGCAAGTACACATTATAAACGGACTACAGATCTACTCTGCTCAACATGCTTTTATTTTTCTCCTTTCTCTGTTTGGTTCCTCTCTCTGTGTTGTCTTGCAAGCATGTCAGTGTTTGCATGTTATGGTTTGCCCACTGAATTGCAGTGTTTATCCAGGTATTGTTAGTGGTGCTGGTCCAGTAATGGCTCTTGCTTTTGTGTGTGTAGTTCTTCATTTTTTATAATATTGTGATGGTAATACAGTATTGTATATTCCACATTGCAATGTACAGCAAACGTGCCATATATGACTGTTTTGTTTTTAATCAGGTCAAACAGGCCATCACATGGACCAAATTCCATGTTTTGATTCAAGTTTCATCTCTGTAAATCTTGAGATACTGGGCAAATCACTCAGTCCGTGTTTGTCAACGTTGAAAGCTTTCTTTCTTCATCAAACCTGCCTTTTAAAGTTTCATTACACTAAAAAAACTTACATTTTGCCTATTTTTAAAAACTAAGATTTTTGTACTTTTTAAAAAAGGGCTTCAGTAAAACCAAAACATGGCCAAACATGTTCCTGAAGTAATATAATGAATGTTGTTATCCCTACAGTGGGGGAGTTTTTTTTCTTTTCTTTTAACAGATAAACCCATTGCTGGTGTCATGATATGGGTTAAGTTGGGAAGCAAGTATCATATTTTAAAAGTATCAAAAGTGTAAGTGGCTGCTGTTGTGAAAGTGGTTTGTTTATTCATTTGACTCTTTTGACAATATTGCTGTGATGCGTGTCAAGAATGTGCTGTAGATGTGCAAAATGAAAAGATTTATTATTCAGCACTGTGCAACAAATAGCAAGTATGGGTTTCTTAATTGCTCATGTTCTGCTCTGGAGTGAACTGCACCGCAATGACTGTGTCTGCATGATGTGTGCGATCTATTCATTGATCAATTTGCAAATGTAAAACAGTAAAAATATAAAACTGCTGAAGGTAAGGATAATGGCAAATTGACTGTAATAGTCATTACTGCCGTTAACTTCTATTGTTGTGCTGAGCATTACAGCACATTAGAACATTTAGTGTTTAACATTCCCAATCACACTGGTGTGACGCTACACTTTAGGGGAAAGTAGCTAATGGTACACCTATGTGATGCGCTGAAGGGTTAACTATAGTAAAATGGTTTCCAAATACCTTTTGCGCCCACTGTACCATATATTGACAAGATATCACATAACAAGTAACAGCATATACATGGAAAACACAATACGTAAGCAGAAAACGAAAGGCCTTAATGATGTATATGTCGTGATCAGGGAATGCTTCTTCATGTCATGACTCAGCCTGAATCATGTTTAGCAGCTAATTGAGCTATCGCATGGACCAGCATGACCGTGCAGGTGCTGAGCCACTGCTGGACACACCTGCAGAAGACCAGAACATGATTTGTGTCGCAAGCAGTCAATTCTCATAATTCACGACCCCTCTCTTAGGCCTCATTGACGCGGCGGTCGATGGCTGATCAGAATGTATGAGCTTTGTCAAAAAACACTGCAGAGTTCAACGAGTCAATCAATTCACTTCTTGCTGGGGCAGTTTATGGATTTCCTTGGAAGGAAAACATGCAAAAAAATAGAAAAAGCAGAGCAATGAGGCATGGTGTGTGGCTGCAGTGTGAATTACTCGTGTTAATGTGCTCATATTAGACAGACAGATGTGTAAATAATCAATGTGCGACATCGGTCTGACTGGTATTAATGACGGCGTCTGTTTCCGGAGAGAATTTAGCATTGCACACATACACACTCAAACACAGGATGGGATTTTGACTTATGATGGGATGCTTGGAGTGATACCACGCTGCTGCAGTCATATTTTACCACTAGGCATCAGTGGCCAGGCCCGTAGCTGAGACAGAAATATGACAGGGTTGTTTATACGTCCCCTTGTTTCCCATGACGGCAGTATGGATGGTGTGTGCTTGGGATTACCTTGAGGAGACCAGAAAGGCCGCAAAATTTGTCGACGGGAAATAAATTGGCTCTCTGCAGCTCTGCTTTTGTGATCTAGAGCACACTTGAAATAATTGATAGACACTCCATTGTAGACAGAGCCAGCAAGCCAGGGGTGAATGACAGTAATACTTATGCTTTCGTAATGTGATTTGTTGAATACTGGTGGCTGCTTTCACAGTTTAATGCACAGTTTGTTTATCGCTGTTTGGATTTTGCATCGCAGGGCAGCTATATTTGAAAGGGGAATGGGAGCATCTGTATGCCAGCAAGAAGGGCCAAAGGATAAGACAGGTCAGTGGATGTGAACACATCCTCTTGTCTTAGTTAGCAGCATAGGTGCGTTACATGAGCATTACTACTTGAGTACAGTTGAAATTATTTATATGATTCATGCTTTTTCTAATAACAAGACATCAACATTGTAAGGTTTAATAAATTAAAAGACCCTATATAAAAAAATACTACAGCCTGCATTTGCCCACATTAGTTCTTCTGAAAGTTGTGGTACAGCCCTGCATTCACATATATGTACAAATATGTATTAAACACAGGCAATTAAACCAGGCTGTTTAGTTTTAAGAGACAAAGCTAAAAATGGTGAAGCTACATTTATTTTTGACAGGTAATGGATAAACCATACAAATGTTATAAGAAAAGCTCAGAGAGAAAAAAAACAAATAACAAATAAAGTATAGGATGTGGGTTCAGAACCATGGGTGGAATCAGATATTTAAGTACTGGGTCTTTCCTTTTTGATTAGGTTCACGTTATCTTGCAAAGTTTGCTATCTGAGCTGTTAGTCAAGGTTGTGGTTCTTTTAGCATATACTGTATTAGTTCTGCTTTTCTTTCTGTTAATTAGATTAAAATGGCACAGATTCTAGGTTGGGGGCTAAGGTCAAACTTAGAAAGATTTTTCATTCTCTAAAAAAACTTTAATGGGTGGTTCTTAAAAGACCAATTTTGTAAATGACACTTGATTGTGAAGAACCCATTTAAAGTTTAAAGAACCTCTGCATAATATCAATCATTTAAGGAGTAGTTTAGCGAAAAATGAAATTTACAAATTTTTTCATATACTTGATATGCCATATAGTCAATCAACCAAGATATGTTTAGTGTCCAATTGCTGCTTCTTTAGAACTGCAGATGTGAAACTAATGTTGCTGACAAACACTAGACATTAGACACTCAAATAGCTCAGATGCTTTCTGTTAAAATACATCATCAAAACTTCCCACAGGCCCTGAAACCACAGCCAACTTTTTAGATAGATAGATAAATGAACCTGCATGGTAGGTGTACCTGACGAAATGAGCAGTAAGTATAGGTAAGGTAACTGTAGCTAGATAGCTAGCTGGCTAGAAAATAGATAGATAGATAGATAGATAGATAGATAGATAGATAGATAGATAGATAGATAGATAGATAGATAGATAGATAGACAATTTTACAACGCAAATGAACACATCCATACGATACATGTAACTTTAGCCAAATGAATTCATATTTCAAAGTTTAACAGTACAATCAGTGGATCGCATTTATCTAGAGAAATGTGTGAGAATGAACTTCCCCACTGCGGCGAATGCGTAAAGGATGTCTGAGAACAGAACCTGCTCCGCACTGCGGCTTGATTAACAGTAATTGTCACCCAAACACTGTAAGGCGCCGCCCGCAAGACACCACCGCGCATCCCATTGAACTTACCTTCTCCATCCGTCCAAATTCTGCAGATACTGCTGTTTACACAACCCCATCACAATGACAGTCAGAAAGCAAAAGCCAAGTTTCTTGCATTGTCATTCAGGCTAGACCCAGACTACACAGAGGAGTAAAATGAAGTGAAGTGAAACTTTGTCATTGTGAACACACACAAGCACCATAACGAAATGTGACCTCTGCATTTAACCCATCACACGTCCACACGTGAAGCAGCGGCCAGCTAGCAAGAGCGCTCGGGGAGCAGTGTAGTGGGACTGTACCTTGCTCCCGGGCCGGGACTCGAACCTGCGCAAAGGCAGTGTCCTAACCACTAGACCACCACTGCCCACCATGCAAAATGGACAATGCATAGTGCAAGCATCATATTTTGCCATCAGACGACGTGTTTGACTGAGTAATCAGTGCAGTGATGATCAATGAATTATAGGCAACCGCGTTAATGATCCATGTACGTTATGTACAATATAGGCATATTTACAAGCATTTGTGTTTTTTAGTAAACACTTCCAGTATCTTGTATACGTATACATTTGCAGTGAGAAGGGTTATGTTCGTACTGTCATAAATTGAGTTATAAGGGAGCAGTACACTGGATATTTTGGGCAGTAAAATGCCTTTCTCAAGCTTTAACCTCTCAAAATGTGTACAGTGTTTGTAATAATATTAATAATATTATTTTGTTTTGTTTAGTTCTCCCTCAAGACCATACCACAAAGTCACCTCGCAACTTAACAGCAGCTTTTCCATTCATTTCATATGTATTCATAAACTCGAAACCCTTCCCATTGTCAACTTCAGACTGTAGATTTCAGCTTTAAGTCTTTCACTTTCCAATTGCACTTTTTCTAATTGTACTGCTTAGATGATGTAAATAAAACATATACATCAAAATAGCAAAAAATAACAATAATAATAATAATTATTATTATTATTAATATTAATTATTATATTATTAATTACATATTATCATATTAATATAAATAATTCTTTTTTAGTTACTATATATGTTTGTCATGACCTGTCCAACTAACAACTCCAGTCTTCAACATATCTTACCTTGCCATACCATAGCATACCATACCGTACCATACTGGACCGTACCACACCATACCATACCATATCATACCATATCATACCATACCATCCTCATCCCTCCTCAACCCTGAACCTCTCAAAATTATTTTGCACACCCTATTAAAATGTTTATATTAGTATGAATCAATATTATTTTGTTCTGGTTGAGTTCTCCCTCAGGACCATGTCACAAAGTCACCCTACAAGTTAAACTGCATAAGCCTGGAAGAAACACAACATTAAAATATATATATATATTCTATAGATAAAGTCAACACCCGTCCCATTGTAAGCTTCAGAGTATGGTTTCAGCTTTTACTCCTTTTCATTTTCCATTTGCACTTTTACTGAATTGTACTGCTTAGATGATGTGTTTTAGCATTAAAGTTTAAATAAACTGACTGCCCTGTACGTGTCTGTAAGTTCATATTAGTGAAGGTCGAAATTATATGGAAACCTAAAAGTCTGGATATCTCTAAAAACTGTAACAAATCACTTTGAGAAAGATGCCTTCCGAGAACACGTCCCTTGATGAGCCAGAGTAAAGGTTTTTATGAGATTTTCTTAACGTTAATATTTATTACAACTGATTTTTGACAACGTTTGCCGAATTCCTGCACCTGTCGTACACATCCGCAGATGTCCAGAAATTTCCTAGACAAACGTGCATGGACGTCCAAGAGGGCACGTTATCTTCCAAATACTGAATCTAATTTGCAGGTCGTTAAGACATACAGATACTAGCCTGGACCTGCGGACGTATCTGCATGTCTGACAGACGTTTCTTGCTTCCTGGGATTTCACTAAGCTGTATATTTCTACCAATAAGCGGAATTTATTTTTTAAATTAAATTTTACTTTTGAATTAAATTGTTTTATTTTTTTTAATTTTACAATTATTTAATTTTTTAAAAAAGCAAGTTAACTCTATTCTGTTTTTTCCTAAAGGTTATATCTTGCTATGAATCAGCTGACTATTATTTTATTTTATTTTATCATTAAAAACTGTTTACTGCTACTGCTAACTAGTGGACGTTTATTTTATTGTTTATTTTAATTTAATGTACATTAAAATATTGTTTTTACTCGACTCTCCCTTACACTCACACTGATCATGGAAATGTACATTTCTTTGGAGATTATGCGCTTTGATTAGTTATATAGCGTTAAAATACACGTTGCATTTTCAGACAGCCACAGAAATGGAAAGTAAAGCTAAAAAGCTAGATGGAAGTACAGAGCCATGTGTTCAAATAATAACGCGAGATAAGTATTTTTTCTAGCAGTGTCCTGTGATAAAGAAAATCAGGCTATTATACTTCTACTATCTTGTGATTTAAGTTTCCATTTTATGCAAAATACTGCTAGACGTTTAATTAGGACGAATTTTTTTGTGTATGCGTCTGTGTATGCGTGTATATATGCATTTGTAAACTAATTCTATGTATTTGTTTTCACACTGTTGTCCAGTTTATCGGAACAGACACTGGATCAGACATGAAACGCGCTCAGTATTTAATCATCAGTATAAAGGTTAAAGCGCCTGGCGTTTCCGAGTCTATGCAAACACAAGTAGGGTTATAATCAGCAAGCACACACACACATACACAAACAATGAATTCTAAATTCACTTTGATTCTACAATTTCAAGTGATATAGAATCTCATTTCTATGTAAGTCTCGTGTTTAATGCGCTGTAATAGAAAAAGCCTAAGTCACGTCTTATATGTGAAAATTACAATGTATCAGAAACATTAAGGATATTATTGTGCAATATGTGAGATAAGGAGTTCTGGTATTGTTTTATTAAAAATAAAATAAAATAAATTACACTAGTGTTCACTATCTATATCTATCTATCTATATCTATCTATCTATCTATCTATCTATCTATCTATCTATCTATCTATCTATCTATCTGTCTGTCTATGTATCACTTATACTGTAATGTATATAATGTTTTTCTTCAAAGCTTGTCATTAATTGCTATCGAATAGCTGCACTGTAGCTGCTGCCAGAACACTGAGCTGATGGGAGAATATTCAGACAAGCTTCAATTTTTAGAAAACATCACAGGTTTATTAACTTATTTATTAACTTATTTTAAGCACTATCTTGAAAAAGTGATTTTTTTTGTCTGACATAGTCGTGAGTGTGCATATGATTTCCTACCTCACTAACCAAAGAAGAAAACACACCTAATCAATGAATATATCTCTGACTTAAATGTGAGCCCTTGATCTTCATCTGCATCCATCATCCACTAACTGAGAACATACTTGCAGTGCTGCTGTCAGAATTCATGTCGCAAAACTATAAACTGCAATAGCGCATGTATGCTCTTTGTCGTTTAAAGTTTAAAGTTTAATTTGGCTCAAGATATAATACAGTTTTATTTTCATGGCTTACAAGTCTCTTAATGGACTAGCACCTGGTTATCTCACTGATCTGCTCCAGCCCTACTCATCTCGGTTTCTAAGGTCGTTGTAACTGGTCAGTCGAGGAGGAAGCTAAGGGGCGAGCATACCTTTGCGGTACCTGCTCCACGGTTATGGAACAATCTGCCTTTAAAAGTTAGATCAGCTCTGAAACTCGATGATTTTAAATCCAGACTGACAAAACACTAACTCTAATGCGTAATGATGATCCATTTTTTGTGGCATCAGTTTTGCACGGCCAGGCTTCTTTTTAGCTGTCCTGAAGTAAATGTACATGCATAATGCAGAGTTGGCATTATTATTGTATCTTTAGTATGAAAAGTACATTGTTTGTACAGCCCATTAGTTAACACTTTCGTGCTCAAAAATGTTCTCTATGAATAAAGTTGACTTGAAAAAAAAGTAAATCTAGACAGTTGCCCTAGTGCCACAGATTTCTTCCAGGATTTTTAAATATGTCTAATTTGAATGGTCCAAATGTATATGTAAATACATGCACATGCATTGGTGAAAAATGTAAATACATAATATCATTATAACGACAAGTTGCCTACTGATAAGTGGTAGAGACACGCAACCTCTCTGGAAGCAAGACAAGAAAATAAGTGCGTATGTAAAGTATTAATATTTAACAAATATATTTAGGCTACTTATTAAATCTGCTAAAGAATAAACTGAGAAGGAATCGCTTAACGTGTACAGCACTGTCGTTTTCTTTTCGGCATACACAGGAATTTTAAATAGTTTATTTGGCATATTGCAGAGCGTGGCTGCAGTTAGAGCGTGTCCTCATCGCTTCAGGTCTTAACGATGATTATTGTGAGCGTCATCTGAAACGCATTTGATATCACGCAATCATAAACACCCTGAAAGCCTCGAGTCAAACGTCTCAGTAACTCTTTGCAAGGCTGATATATTTGGATGGATTGTGACTGGATCACATTTTCCAAGCCATCTGGATGCCTTTTATTAAATATACAAATTAATGCAGAGATTTCACAGAGAACACACGTTTACATGAATACTAGAATGTTTTTGCCAGTTTTTCTGCAATGTTGACTGCATTAGACTGCATACATTAAAAATAAAATAAAAATTGCTTGTTTACTACAAATTAAATTGACACGTTAAATTTTCTCAATGCTCTAGAAATTAAAAAAATGGGTTGTTTGAGATGACAATTTCTGCAGTTGCATCCCATACTGAGCTAAAATGTTATGACATGTGTGAGGCCTAATTAAATACAAATTATTAGTTTAGATTGTTTTGTATAATTTAGAATGTATTATTTTATGATGAATTCATAATAGCAAATACTCTGCTTATAAACTAGACTTACAACAATCAATCAGACAAGAAAAACTGCATACATTTAAAAATGTTAAGTGCCTTAAGGTTCCACACCTGCAGACTCGGGCCTGTCGCAGTGGTGCGGTCATCCTGAATCGTCCCCAGTCAGTCTTATTCTTCACCCCCGACAAACACTCAACGACCAAGCTGAGAACCAGACTTTGCTTTCCAACCCCCGCGAGCTTTACAGCCCCAATTCACCCACTATAGGAGACTATAGACCACTTTTAGTGACACATAAACCCAGCGGAGATGGGAAGGGGCAGGTGGGGGGCCTCTGCAGTTAACAGAGGCGACGGTGGTTCATTTACAATGCCATTTGCGGAGACGGAGGGGGGGGGGGGGTAATTTGGCGGAAATGGACGCCCTTGATGAAGGCGAACTGACGTAATCAAGACAGTTTCTTGTTGCCGAGGCAGGAAGTCAATCCCAACAACATGAAACTACCTAAACCACGCATCAGCTGAACGACAGAGGCTATCCAATGGACGATCCAAATCATTTAATTATGTCCCTGACTGGGACTAAAATTATAAAATGTGTTAAAAAATAGTTTTTTATCCATAAGCAACAACATACATAGTCAATACAATGCACAGAAAATCTCAATGCCACACATTCTTTATATACACCCTGTTCTCCAAACAGTGGCGTATGAAAATAAAGCAAAATCCAACTGTGGAAAAGTTCTCGCGTACATCGCTAATAAAAAAAAAAAAATAATAATGATAATAATAATGAACGGTGCACACCAAAATCCTTGAGCGCTCTGAAATCCCTATTCCCAGCCCAAACACCCTCATTCCAAATCAGCAGCGACTAATACAGTCCAGTCCAGAGTCTACAGCCCTAACGGTACAAATAGGACCTAACAGCAATATCTGTGCACATTCTCTCCACGCAAACAACGTCAGCAGCCTCGAAATAAAGAAAAAATGATTTAGTCATCCATAATAAATCGCCTCTCATTTCCAGTTATCTTGCAAGCTCTCTGTCAGGCGCGCAGACACCCGAAGCAAGGAAAAGTAGCGACAGTGTCGGAGCCTACCTTGCACCGTGGCTGTTCATCGGCTTCCTTTCCACTCCGCCTCTGTTCCTCCGACAGTGGCGCGCATTCGTCCAAGCATATCCATTCTTTCCCCCGGTTCCTGTGCCTGGTAGGATTTTCCTTATGTTGTACCACCATTACAAAGCGAGCTCCACATGAACTAAGAAGTGGTCGTGTGAGATCAGTTAGCATGCCCGGATTGCTCTCCCCTGTCGAAGCCCATCCTACTCTTCACCTTTACAGTGCTTCATTGCAGTGCAGCGCGCGCACTGTAATTTACACATCATAAAAGCCAGCTCCAGCGCTAGAGCTCCAGCACAGTGACACTGATATTTTATGACCTTGACTTATTATGGTCATCTGGCTAATATTTAAATCAACGTTATGGCCTCCTTTACTTCTTCTCGCTCTCTCTCTCTCTCTCTTTCTCTCTCTCTCGTCCACAGTCTGATGTGTGAATTTTATAAAGGCACGTAGAGAATTTATCTATCTATCTATCTATCTATCTATCTATCTATCTATCTATCTATCTATCTATCTATCTATCTATCTATCT
>JBBPDA010000021.1:16692293-16752523 GCA_037974385.1 Arnoldichthys spilopterus | reverse complement strand
TCTCTCTCTCTCTCTCTCTCTCTCTCTCTCTCTCTCTCTCTCTCTCTCTCTCTCTCTCTCTCTCTCTCTCTCCTTCACTGCTTCATTATCTTTGATCTGATATCCTGTCAGCTTGCGCCGGATGACATCTGACTGCTAACATGTTTGAGGGAAGAGATTTTCTCTTTGTGGCAATTACGCAGCAACTTTCCTCCTGCTCGCCTGTCGGACGAAATTATTTGGACCGTCGTCAGATAATCCAAATGTTGAGGCTGAAAAAAGTCATTTTGCTTGTGCCCACATACGGGGTGTGGATGCGTAAATGTGAAAATGTGGTAAGAGATTCTGTGAGGCTTTCTGGCCTCAGAATAATTTCACATCTGTTTTGGTGCTTTGTCTGCATCTGTGAGCACGTCAGTTTAATATGAATTCTGAGGCCCATGAAACTTTGTGAAAGAAACTGCCGAGTGGTAGAGTCTGACTCACTCCTGCCGCGTGACATCTTAATAGAACTGTGTCATAATGAGCAGTGGAATAAGCAAAGCCTTAGCTAGTCTGGAAAATTTGCTGTTTTTTCTCTCCTCTTTTTCAAACTCTGCTGTCCTAAATAGGTCCAGAATACTGACACTAAATTTCAGGAGCTGTAGAGACTTTAGCTGTAGACTTCAGCACATGCGGCCTCTGTAATTAACACCTGTTACTGACCAAAAACTGTTGTTGTGGGTTGTAGCATTTGTAATTGGTGGATATGTTTTTTTACTTTGTTATATTGCAGGTAATTTCAATAGGATTGAGGTACAAATTTAAAGGTTTCACTAGCACACATTTGACATGGATATATGCCAGTTATTTATTTCAAAATCAGTGGAAATTCACAGATTTTATAAAATTCCTGCAAATTTAAGCACTGGGGTGTAAGCAAAGATTGCTATATTGTAGAGAAACGTACACACTTGGATTTCTTTACATACCAGATATTTAGATTGGCAGGGGTTGTTATAGGAACCAGGAATGATAATATCTACAACACACATAGAGGCTTTTGTTTTACTGTTCAAACGAACAGTGATTCTACATTTGTCAAGTGTGTATATGCATTGGTAATAGTGTTAAAATATAGGTAAAAATAGAAAAAAATATATAATAAATTTCATATAACAAAATGTCTGGTTCCTACTACTACCACTGTGAACAATTATCAAGTTTTTCAATAATGGAGATGCATATGGAGCATGATATTTTGCATGTATGGGTGTAGTTTTCTTTGTTGTTGTATAAAATTAGCATGAAGTGAAATTTGTTGTGTTTCTGGCTTGCCTTGTCTCCTTTAGCCACAATAGTCTATCTCAGTAGTGCAACATTTTCACCTAAAAAAGCTCAACATAGTCTAGCAACTGAAATTTCTTGTTAGAAATGTGAACGTTCCTTAAAGTCTGTCTGCGTGGGCTTAGCAGGTGTAGGTCAGTTCTATTACTTTTCCCATGGTCTTCAGAAGTGTCAGGTAAATAATTTAAGCCACTCGCATATCTCAGGAGAGAGAAAAGTGTTTTTCGATCCCAGTTGTATCTATTTACATCCATTGTGCCCACTGCGGCAGACTGGCCATCTGAACCTTGTCCTCTGATGTTGATTTGCCTCTTCATCATTTGGAGCATGCAGTGCAGTAACTGTAAATGCTATTATTTCAAGCGCTTCCTGTTTGCTGTCCGTTCTCATTATCACCCTCTCCAGTGGCCAGTGAAAGCCATTGATAGGGCAGGGTTGAAATGGCGCACACTAGAACAAAGCTGCGAGGGGAAACGTCCATCAAACCGTGGTGTGGGGAGAACAGGAGAGTATGAAAGCTCGCTCTGGGTGCTGGTAGTCACTCTGTTCTTATTCCTTCTTCCTCCAACAGGACGGACCTCCCGCCTGCTCACAAACCCGCCCCCCCGCCGCCCAAGAAGAAGACCAGTGACATGAAAGGAGGCCTGACATCTGATGACATCCAGGTAGGGTGGATTCCTCTCTTACACCCACACTCTTGCATGCAGGGCACAGCTGCACACACAAACAGATTGGCCTGCGGGATGCATGGCCTGTGGCTCGTGCGTCTTTAAACTTTATTTTACTTAAGCCATGCCAGAAAAGACTCACATTCACTAGTGTTTATTGCCAGGATCAAGAAGTAATTTGTCTTAACCCCAAGAGGTCAAATGTTTCTTTGTACTCTTATACTATTTAAATGTAATTATTTATTTATATAATGGGCATTATATAATATTGTACATAATATGTATACATCCATATCAGCAGGTCTGCACAATATTGGGATTAAAAAAAAAAATCTTGTATCTCCATTTGTTTTTTGTTTTTTTTTTGACATGGTTAACAACAGTATTCAAGACAGTTTAAATTATAATAAAATATCATGCCTCTCAAGTGGCACTGCTGTTTCGATGGCCGCCCAGATAATCGGAGATCCTGAGTTCCCCTAATGGAGCCATAGGCTAGGCCAGGGATCTAACAGAACAATTGTCTTTGCTTTCTCTAGGTGGGTAAAATGGCCTCTACTCTCTCCCATCACTCAGTACTAGCCTGCGTAGGCATCTGTTACTTGACATAACAGAATTGGAAGTTAGTGCTTTCCTCTGATGATGTTTAATGATGTTGCATTAGCAGCAGATGTAAAAGATGTAGTGGCTGGTTTTATGTGACTTAGCGCTAAAACATGTTAACCTTCAACCTCCCAGTGCTGGTGACATTGTGTGACTGGGCAAGTCCTAGCTAGTGGGGTGGAACTAAACATTAGCAAACTGGGGAGAAAATGGGGCAAAATACATATTAAACTGAAAGCTCCATCAGCATCTCAGAAGTGAACATTTTGACCTGCATTTTCATTCAGCTATTAGTGAAAAATACTTGCTATCATATTCCTACTTATTGTCAGGTGATAATTATGAGTTGTAAGGGTTAATGTTCTGGGTGCTTGTTTGATGCAGTTTGATGTCAGAAATCCACTTGAGGCTTTAAAATGGAAAGAAAGCATTGAGGAGACGTGCTGGTGGTAGCATGACATTTGACAGTAATTGGTGCACTTACACAAATGCTAGGTTAAAAACCCCATTTGGGTCATTTCCATAACTCTGTGCTAAGCCATTGACATGTGCTGGGTTAAACTGACCCAACAGGCTGGGTTATAAGAGGTACATTAATATTTAAGGTTCCTTTGACCCAGTTTGAAGTTGTTTTAACAATTGTATTTGGTTATTATTTGAGATTTTATTTTTACATTTTTACATTTTATTCACACACGTATGCAACTACTTATTAGACTAATGAGATGAAACACTGCTCAAAAATGGCAGTCTGTTCGATTAAACTCAAATATTTATTCATTTTAAAGCTTCTGCTTATAAAAAAACATCCAAAAAGCCCCCCAAAAAAATGTCTTGCCCAAAATAATCAACCATACATTAAGATAAGGATAGTGACATAATGTGTAGTCATTGTAATGTAACAGTCTGCAGGCATTAACCAAATGCAATAAAATGAGTACATAGATAACATAAAACAGTCCAGAGTACATTCATGTATACATAATAATGGATGTGGAAGAATGCATCTTTTTAGCTCATCATAAAGCTTATAGTGTGGTTCACATGTGCTAGACAGTCCCTTGATGTGCCATCTTGTTTATGGCTATGCATCGAGAAATGTCTGGTCAGTTTATACACTCAACTATTTAGTGAGTATAGTTTATACACTTTTTGCCATTTAATCTGCATTCTCCATTAACCACAATTTCTCAATGCTGCTGTTGTTTTATATGTGACATACAGGACATATCTTAAAATTGTATAGATTTGTATGCAGTTTTTTTTCACAAACTGTCTTTCTGAGCAAGAAACATAAATAAGAAATTAAATCACTCAATTGATATATACTCCAATGAAACAATGATAATGAGAGTGAACTATTCTGTGAATGAGCTTGTGCACTTACATCGACAAAGTCACAGTGCAGCCAGCACTAAAGGAAGCTTTAGGCACCAGCAATAGAAATCATGATCCTTTTGCCAAATTCTCTAAATGAAATTGGTGGTGGGATGAGTAATTCGGAGCCCAACTGACAAAAACCCCAAAGTTGAGGTCATTTAAGCTTAAAACAAACATCAGACCACTTTTCTTAAAATCTTTTTTTATTTTTTTTAAGTTAGCTGATGCTGGAACAGGGTTGACACTATATGAGGACAGCAGTGCTGTGTGCATGCTTGATTAACTAAATACAATGATTGTGTATCCAATAAAGGACAGCATGTGAAAGTGGCACAAATCTCATCTCCAAAATGGCAGGTTTGTGGAGTATGCAACAGTTAGTGCCTACCAACAATAGTCCTAGAAAGGACAAAGAGGTGAACTAACAAGTGTAAAGGCCAGCACATCTGGTTTTATCCCCTGCTACAAAAAAATCATGCTGGCTAGGATGGAAACGTTTCAGAACACAAGTGCATTGCAACATGCTGCATATGGGAATGTGTAGCCGCAAGCCTGTCAGAGTGCTCATACTGAACCTGTCCACTGCCAAAACCACCTACAATGGGCATGTGAACATTAAAACTAGACCATACAGCATTGGAAGAAGGAGGCCTGGTTTGACAAATCATGTTTTTTTTACATCATGTGGATGACCAGGTGTTTGTCCACTGTTTCCCTCATAAGGAGATGGCACAAGGATAGACTATGGGGAAAAGGCAGAAGAAGAAGGTGGCAAAAGAAGTACAATATACTGAATACTGCTAGACATATTAGAAAATTATTTCAGTCTAGGATTAGGACATACTTTGAAGGCAGAGACTTTTTTAGTCTCTTTTAGCACTTATGAATAAGAGAAAATGGCCATGCCAGACAGAGTCTTTCAAGGACCTATGGGCTCCTTTTGTTCATCCTGTACATTTTTTTCATCTTAGCCATATTCTCCAAGAGTACAAGGTGGCTAATCATAGTTGAGCAGATGACACTCAGATCTATCTAGCTCTTTTAACAAACTTCAGTCCCATGGAACTCCTTGTGTCGATGCCTAGAAAAAGTGAAAGGCTGAACACAATAAAATATCCTTTAGTCAAAGACAAGACAGATAAAATTCTGTTGTGGAACGTAGAAGGAAGATTGCAACATAGTGCTAACCTGGAATCTAGGGCAATAAGACCAGAACTCACGTCACAAAACATGGATGGGGAATTTACTTAATTTACTAATTAAAGCAGTAACTAAATTAGCATTCTCACTGGGTCCCAAAAGAGATAATCAAACAACTACAGTTTATCTTTCTAACCCTTACAGTCTAACCCTAACCCTTAAACACAAAACAAAAATATGTGTTTAAAGGTCATTCAGTGGTTGTGGTGCTCAGACCTGAAACTAAACAGTCTGAAATGGCACTTAGCCATCATGTTGCCTCAGTGGTTAGTTCTGTCCAAACTGTTGCCACCAGTAAAAAGAAAAAAAACCTTGTTATTCTCAATACTTAGTTGACTCTACTTTGAAAGATTGCACAAACCATTGCACTTTTTTCAGTGTCACATTTTTAAATCTGTAATACTTGCATAAAAATACATTATAACATATTTTAAATGTTACTTTTTTACTTTAATACAGATTTTTAGATTGATTCTTTATGTTTTTTATGCCTATTTTATTCATGTAAAGCATGTTGAATGATATATGTGTATGATCATTTTAAAAAAATTTACTTGTTTTTTGCTGTTTTTTTCAAGTGGCTTTACTGTTATGGTTGAATGGTGTATCGAAAATATAGTCCAAGAATACAATATCCAAATGCTTACATGGAGTGCATGAGATCACTGTCAGCCTGATGAATGACATGTAGGGAGGAGACCCATCTGGAGCAATGAAAGCACTGAGGGAAGACTTATTAAACTGTGAGATTAGTAAGCCATGATAGCCTCAGTAGTCATGCATTGAGAGCCTTGGTCTGCACGATGCCTGCATTAGCATTCTCAGCGCACCTTGTGCACATTTGCATTTGTCTTCGGCTAAGTACTCACGATGAGGTCCATTGTCCTTTGTGGGTGATGTTAATTTTGGATGGACGGGAGCAAAATCAACTTCCCTGCATTGATCGTGCCCACATAAGGTCAGCCTGCTTAATGCTAGACCATCACCATAAATGTAGGAGCATATGTTGGGCGAGCTTGCTTTGAAATTTCCTCACAAGCATTTTCGACCCTTTCCTTCATGGTGCTTCTGAGTGCACCTTTCATTCAAATGCAAGCAGGGCTATGGTCACTTTGAAGCATGGAGATAAACACACGGAAGCTGTGATAGCCTCTTTCTGACCCAATCTGAAAAACTTCCAGGATCAGGAAGATCAGAGATGTCTTGCATTTAAAACTTTGCAGGCATTTCCCATTTGTGGCATTGATTTCTACAAGCCATTGTATATCCTGGCAAAGCCACTAAACCTCAGATACCTGACATACATGCCCGTGTGCATGTATGATTCTTCCTGAGATCCCATCACATATTTTAAAGGTTAGTTTTAGGTGAGCACTGGTTTGCTGAGTTTGACTGGGCCATGGAGGAAAAATAAGCCACAAACTGCGAGCTATCTGCTGTCTGCTTCTGAATCTAGGTTGCATAAGTGTTATATTAGCTTTTCTTCTTTATTGAGATGACCTGCTCATGCCTATCTTTGAATTGGAATGTAATGGAAAATGGGACCCGTATGTTTGACAGGATCTGAAACACTGCTGTGGTCAACAGATGTGCAACTCACATCATGCATTATTGCTTCTTCAGCAAGCTGCTTCTACAGTAGCTTCTACAAATATATCACAAGATAGCTACCCACATAGGCTGATACATGTTTTCTTTGTAGCTAGTCATCTTTTGCCAATAATGAAGGAGCTCCCAACCCATTTTTCTATTCTCCTACAACTAACCCAACAAATGAGCTAATAATCAAAACTTGTGTTAAAGTGGGTGTTTTATAGCAGAAAAACATTATTTCTCATATAAGAGGTTTTTCCAGGACAATACATTGCCAGGGATTGGCTGATTTGGCTTGAGAAGGAGCTGCTGATTTTATTTTTTATTTTTTGCTTTACCTGACAGATACCATATCCTTGCTACTTGCTCTCTAGCACTAAGCTCTGTATTGACAAGTAGAGTGCAACAAAAACATCCTTTTCTTATCCAACCAGAACCCGGCCAATTATACAGTTGAGCCATGCAAGACCTCCTTCAAAATCTGTTAGCGGCCTTGGCTGCATGCCCTTGCTTTGCGGAGATGAGACAATGGTTTGTCAAATCACATTGCCACACGTTCATGTGGCAGGTGGCAAGTTGAAACTGATGCAGATGTGTCATTCTTCACATAGATCAATATACCATAACTGGCTCTCAAGCAAAGCTTCTACATGCGCAGATGAAAGGGTGGTTTAAGCTTGATTGACAGCGTCTCCAGAGAGCCATTCCGTTAGTTGGAAAGGAAGGTGCCAGCAATATCCCATACGGTGTTCCTTTCCCAACCAAAGGCCTTTCAGCATTGCCCGAGGGAAGAGATAACAGAAAACAAAATAGTTGGCTGCCGTAACAAAGAGGTGGCGAAGCCCTTTATTCTCCCTTTAGATTGAATTCTTTCCACTGTCTCAAGAAGCCCGTCTGTAAAGTTAAAGTCTTCTTTACAGTGAATAGATATCCTTCTGAAATGTGACATAGCCAGACAGCGACGGTAGAAAATCTCCACTCAAAGGCTGCCTTTGCTGGAGGATTATCCCACATTTAAACATTTCATTTCAGTCACATCAAACCATTAAAGCACCCAGAGCCATTGTCCCCTACAGTCTGTGCATCCCACAAGCAGGAGTTTGCAGTGACATAATGACATAAGACAATGCGTTCAGAATGAAACAACCATCCAGCCTCACATATGGGGGCCTGCAGTTTCTTCCCTATTGCTTTTTTGATTTTTTTGGACACTGAAAATCAATTTGAAACAATTTCAGAATTTTCGTATTCTTGTTTACTTCAACTTGACTTTTGTTCTTTGCCCCCTTCTTCTTCCTTTTTTAGGCCGTTTGGACAAGCAAAATTTGTTATAGCTCCAGACATTTATTTAGCTTTACATGAGGAAAAATTACTAGCCTTTAACAATTTAAGCATTTAAGAACCACTTAAAACTTTGCACACAGTGGCAATGAGATCACAAAAAAAGGTAAACACACTCTGCTGTGTGTAAATGAAAAAAATAAATAGTTCAAAAGAATGTTGAGCTGAGGTGATTGCAAACTGTGGTTTGATGTTTAAGTGTAAGGATTTCTCTGCACTCCATTAACTGACCAAATGAGTGGTTTCTTCGGAAGTTCATAGATGTGTGCTTATGATTCTCTGTTCAGCTCACCCTTGGGTATCTTGTGTGTTGTGAATGCACCAGCACAGTTTATAGCAACCAGTCACAGCTCAATATTATATGTAGTTTAGCACTTTTCATATTGTTCAGAAGTCAAAGGCAGGGTCTTATGACCACTCATCTGTTTAAAATTGGTCCTTTTCTCAAAAAAACATATTTGGTACAATAGGTACAATTATAATTAATTTAGTAACCTTATTCACACATTGGCTGTTTACATCATTCATGGTGGAATGCGTCAAAGGGTTAAATAGGGGGGGCACTCTATTATTCTATTCTATAGTTTAGGGCTTATTAATTACCATGTTCCGTGCTTGACATAATAAGAATAATTGTCAACATGTGAATAAGATGGATAGAAGGTGTGCTTTCAAAACAAATTCGGTGGTTGGTGGATGTTTTTTTTGGGGGGCGTCCCAATTTTCTGCTCAGTTAGTCATCTCCAGGTCCACCCACTAACCCACTAAGACTCCACCATTCACCTGCTTCATTAGACAGCTTAATGCACTTGTAGAATAACTGACTGCAAGCTGTTATGTCAACTAGCAGATGCCTATTGTGTATTGTGCTGAGTGAGAGGGAGGGCAACCTACATACCCAGAGAGAGCAAGGCAAATTATGCTGTCTTGGACAACCTGGACACAGATGGCTGCAGGACCAAAAGGGATCTACTGGAGTGGTGGAAAGCTTAAACTTTTATGGGGTTTAATATAATACCAGTCTGAGACTTCTGCAATGGGGGAAACCGTATTTTAAGGCTGAGCTGGAGATAAAGGTCTACCATATGAAAAAACATGTATTAGTCTGTCATGAAATAAAATATAACGAGTAAATTAGGACATTTTATAGCCATAATATCTCTCATACATTTACATGACCTTTCCAGGGTGTTTCTCCAGGGAGAGGCTCCGGCACACCTCATGACATTGATTAGGATAAGAGTCTTGAAAAAAAGAAACAGATACACAACAAAATACAGATATACTACATAGCTAAAAGTGCTGCTAAACAACAACCTCAAGCTTATTTAACACTCATTTTGTAAAGCTTTAACAAACTGAACATTCAACATAATTTAGTTAATTCATCATGTTAGGTATAACTATCTTTTTCCGAGCTTATGATTTTCTATTAACTCTCCAGCAGCTCAGATGATAGATGATTAGCATTTGTCTATGTACCTCAAAGACTTTGGACTGCCTATGCTTCTTGGTGTAAATCAAGCAACTTCGTACCTATTGTGATGTTTGAAAAGTGGTACTTCAAATTCAAATATCAAAGTTAAATGAAATGGGCATCCCTGAAACGGGGTCCTTTCTAGGCATTGTATAGCTATATTACATGTAACCCAATCTGTTTCTGGACTTGGCAAGAACATTCATACACTCATGCTAGATAACGATTTAGAGTCAAATCTTTGACCTGTTGGACCTTTCTTCTTTCTTTAGGTGGTGCATCTGGACAAGGAAGATGAGATGCAGAAACTTCCGCTACAGCCCCCTTACTACGACATGGCACCCTCCGAGTCCACCGCCTTCACCGATAAGCCTGTGAGTAGCACTACTGTCCATTCTTCCATCGCTGCTCCAGCCATCTTTTGCTTTGAACACAAGACTGAGGGGTAAACGGTCTTCCAGAGACCACCTGCTGGAGAGAGGGCATTTTCTCTGGAGAATGAAAAGTATGTGATGTTCCATCATCAAGTCTGAAGATGAATGGCTTTTAAGAATAGGATATCTTGAGCAAGGGACCCAGGAGACTTATTTATTTATTTGTAGCATGCGTTGTCTGTTGGGAATAATGGCAAGGTCCAGGAGACTGAGATTCAGCTGTCCCTTAGAGGGTTTGCAATGTCTTGCCTGTTCATTTTTTTCTTTGCCTTGGCATACATCATTCACAGCCTGATTCAGTCAGTTTGTTGCATAAGGATGCATGGAAAGTGCAGCCTGGGAGTGCACATTCATCAACTACGATATACAAATTTGAGACCTAGATAGCTGAAAGAAGGCAAACTACTTAAGTCAATGCTTTGACAGCATGTTTGAATAGATTAGCACTGATTTTCACTATTTAGGGCAGAGTTAAAAGAAATATTACTTTTTTAACATCTGATTTGTCTTACAATAATGCATTTTTTATTATTATTATTTTTATTATATATATAAAAACCAGCTGAACTTCAGTAAACAGTCCATAATCCTGCTAGCTAACCTAGAGTAACAGTAGACAATACATGCGCAAGCTACACTCATATGATTTTAAGCAAGAAAAAAGACTTTCATGTAGAACATTACACATGAAATCACATGCCACAGTCCTTAGACTGGGTTCTGTTGCAGGAAAACTGTGGCACATTTTGTTATATCCACATTGTTGGGTAATATGACTATATTATGTCTACTGACAGCTAGACATTTTGCAGTGCACAGATAGAGTACTGGGTATATCAGTCAAGTGGCTTCACTTTGCTGTGTATGGAATGACCATCAGCTATCTAGGTCTAACAACAGGCAAAGCACCTCATTTCCCCTAATTTACGAGTGTGGCATATCAACCCTATACACTCTCCTCCATCCCATTGAATGGACCCGCCATTACCTATCCACACCAGCTTGGCCACAGTATACCTCTTGTTAATTTATGCTCCCCCCCCCCAGCACTCCCTCACCTCCACCTCTACCCAAATTACTCTGCATCCCAGGCTTAATTACCCCAGTAATTACCCCATAGCCCTGTAAAGATGAACTGCACTGCAATACATCTTCCCATTAAAATGTCACCCCTGTTCTCTGAGGGGTGAGACGTGTTCTGAAGAATGTAACGAAAAAGCTTCACGCCTCTTTTCCTTACTCACCTGCACACGTCACCAAGAGCTGCCAGAGACACACTTGGCAGAGTGTTTCCACAAGTTCCTTCTGTGCTATTTTGGCTGCTACTTTGTTTGTAAGGCTGACTTGTATGATGGCATTGTATCGTTATAGAGTGGTGGACAATTTTTGAGAGAAATGGCATGTTTTTGTTGTGCTACGTCCTTTAGGTTGTCATTATGTTGCAAATAAAAAGCATGGCATAATCCTTGTCCCTGAACAAAAAAAAATATACATTTAATAAATAAATAAAGTGTGATATAAACAAATCGGACAAATGAAAACATCTGCTTTAAATATTTCGAGAGTCAACCAACTTACACTTTACGAATTCCTCAAGTACCTCAAATTATTATAGACACAGTCTGATTGATCTTTGTAACCCAACGACTCCACAAAAAAATGACATCCACTCTACTCTAGAGGGCACATTTCATTACATGCTGTCCATTCAGTGCAGGTAAACTGAATGACCATTGAGATGCTGTTAATTCAATGATTAATGCATGCAAACAAAATCCACTAAAGCACAAGGAAATCCAGAAGGGAACCAGAGTTTGCAGCATGCGGACAGACTTTTGTGGTGCGCTCCCCGTGTGACAATGTTGGGTTGTGCATCATAGATTGTACCCAGCTTGGTCTCTCCATCTGTTGTGTGGGTTTATGTGTACTGGTCTGGGCTATAGGGACATACAGCAGGGGATACTGCAGAACAGCAGGGTTTTATCGCTGCAGTATACTGCATGCTCTCTCTCTCTCTCTCTCACACACACACACACACACACACACACACACACAGAGTTATAAATGCCTCCTTATAACATATAACGGTTGGAAATAGGGAAAACATATAATATGATACTTGAAATAAATTTCATGGTTTTTCATGCACATATTGTATACAGTGTAGAAATTGAGACATACACACTACTAACAAACAACTACTAAAACTACTACAACACAACAATAATACAAATGCAGAAACCTTAATGAAATACGGGTATATTACTATGCATATAGTAGTCCAGCATCCTAATCATTAAACTGTTGCAGAGTATAATAACTACATCCAGCTTGAAATATTGATCAAATGTAAACATCGCTCTAACTTAACTGTTTTTTGATCTCATACATAATAATGTAAACATATCTACTTTACAAACAAGATGGAATGCAACAGAAAGATAATGGTATAAAGTGCTGACATCCAGTCCGCTCCTTTACTCCGTTACTAAGCAGGTTCTGCAGTAACCATATACTAGTGGCTGTTTACTTTTTTATTGGTAAAAAAGTCGTTTTATGATCAGTGCTGTTCTGTAGTCTATTAGAACACTTACAATACACATGAAATCCTCTGAAAACACATTTTTAAATATGTTTTGTTACAATTAATATTATTTTGTTGTCTATATATTAGTTCTATCACTGGGAATTTGAGCCCCGCCTGACCCTACAGTCAGTCTTGCTTTAAGATTCTTTTTGGAGAGCAAAAGTTTTTCCTGACATGCCTCTCCTTCAGTTTACATTTTCCAATATTTTTCTATATATTATTGCAAACACATGCATGTTTACATCCACAGCTGTAAACGTATAGTCTCAGTGATGAAATTTTGGGGTTCTTGGAGACTTCTTTTTGCAGGAGTGAGCAGTCCTGGACAAATTGTTGTTTGAAATTGGAAATAATTTTCCTTATAGTGGAATGATTTATTTCCATTTATCTTTTTAAATATCTTATAGACACAACCTTTTTGCTAAAAGCCTTCGAGAGCCTAGCTGTTTTTTTCAAAGTAACAGATCTGTTTTTTGGTTTTTAAATTATAAATATGACAACAAAATATCAAGTTTGTGTCATTTGTTGGAGCATAATCACCATTATTTGTAGGAACTGTTTCAAAGAGGGTTTTTATTTATCACATGACTGGTCTCGGTCTGCACCAATGTTTTTGTTTATTTATTTAGCCACTAATGCTAATGCTATAGCAAAGAGCAGATATTTCATAGCAGTGCATGCCCTTCTACCTTGTTGTAGACATCTATTACCCTAGATAGGTCATATCAAACACAAAAAGTTTTTATATTTAGATGCCCCTGATGGTCTTCATAACCTGTTAGATTATGGTTGGATCTAAACTCTGCTGGGTGGTAGATCTCTAGAACTAGGACAAGATACTCTTGCCCAACTACATGGAGTTTGCCTAGCCTATTATGACTATGAAATATTTATTTATAAACACATATTTTGGGCTCAGCATGAAACTTCTTTTATTAATTTTTTAAAAAGAAAATATGGTAATGTGTTTATCATCCAGAAGATTTATAGTTTCTTGGCCCATAGCAAGCTGTGAGATTAGACTGGAATGTTTTTGATGGCAACATTACTGACAAAATCTCACAAAATACAAATCAAACCATTTCCACCAACATTATGCTGATCTATTATGTCTGAATTTAGACTGACGTCAAGTGTGTTTGAGTGCTTAGCAGCGCTGCTAATGAAAAGAGCTGGTGACTAATGAAGGAGCTTTGCTGGGCCTAAGCTTACGCTCCCAGAGGGAGACAGCCATGCTCTACAGCTGACATGAGTCTAATTAGTGTGACTAGCACATGCATTGTGTTCACTGGAATCTGCTATAGTCTGGTAGAGGAGGGCAGAAACTTTCAGAGGCATTTCAGAATGAGAGTTTTTTGTGGGGGCGATTTGAGTGCACCCTCCCCCCCCCCCAAAAAAAAAAAAAAAAGACAAAAAAGAAATGGCATTTCAGACCTTGGAATCGAGCAATCAGTGCCAAATTCCTGAAAAGACCTCCACTCCCTACACAGCCTTCAGCAGGTCCTGTGGTGCGACTGCATAGATTAACATGGAGTCCTTGCTTTCTGGCGTCTGTCACCAGTCATGTCCTACTGTTGTTTCTCATTAAAAGGCGTCTCCAGCGACAGGTGCAGGGACGGCATACCGTGCCATTGGCATCTTTTGCCATAAAATGACATTTGAAAATGATCTGCTTCTTTCTGAGCTTAAATAAAGAAAACAACACCAGGCCTTTTTTTTTTGCTTTTCACACTGAACTCCTCCATTTCCTAGTGTAATGCCACAGGCACATTCACTCACTCTAGAGGCTTGTTTCTGATTCATGAAGTGTGCATGTGTAGAATTTTCTGTAAGTGAAAGAAGTAACATGTTAGGAAGGTCTTGGTGTATAGATTTCATCCACCATTTATTGATTTATGTGCTTTTTTTTCGGGGTGCGTCCACAAGCCATATTGAAACTCAGAAATGCTTAAGCATTGGTCAACAAAGCTGACACTTTTGCTTGCTCTTCCAAGTGAACTATTTCTAAGGGACTGTTCAAGCATCCGTCAAGCAGTGGTTGACTGCAAAGTTATCCTTTTTGTACAGAATGACACTTTCTAGCAATGGCAGTGGCACATTTGCAAGATATTAAGCAGTAAGCTATAGATCTCCCAAATGAGGCAAATGTGTAGGTCCTAAGACTGGATAATTGCAAGTTCGATGGTATTCCCATCAATGGCTGGATGTCCAAAAGAGGATAAACGGCCTTGCTCTCTCTGGGTATGTAGGATGGCCCTCTCCCATCATTTAGAATGATGCTTGCTAACATGGGCTTCTATTTGCTGGCAGCATTAGCAATTTCCCCCAACATGTTGAGCCATTCATTGATGCTGCATTACCAACAGTTCCCAAAGAACTGGTGGCACTTCATGTGAATTGGAGAAAGCACATTGCCAACCCTCACCCTCCCAGGCAATTGGTGTGATTGAGGGACTAGACATGACTACAGTTGGATAGAAAACTGGGACAAAAATGCAAGAAAAGCCCAAAAACGTAGGTAGTCTTGATTTTAACAGACAGATGGGCTAGTTCTAATAGTTAGACCTGGTAAATTGATGCAAAACACACTTTTTTAGTGCTATTCTACATTGTTTGAACTGGACAAGCTTTCCAGCCTGCATATGCTTCATAATAAAAATGATTAATGGAAAGAGAGAAAATATCAGCACGACTGAAATATGGTTTATGTACATGACATCGAAAGCATGTTTTCGTTTTATAAATCTGTGAATAAAGACTTTCAAATAATGTTAATATGTGTACTTCTATTGTCCACTGTAGGGGTTTTAGTTGTACACAACGTTATCACTGTAAAAACTGACCCTAATATCTGGAGGCTTTGCTGTAGCCTGACTGGCCCTTAGTAGACTTATTTATGTGCTTCAAAATTGCTATATCACAGAAGTGATATGCGTGTGATTTCTGTTACTTAGACACACACAGTAATCAAAAAGCACTTAGGGTGAAAAATTTACTTTTGAACTACTAAACATTCTTTAAAGTGAACTTTGACAGAAGTCTATCCAGTCACTGTCAAAATGTGCTACATTGCTGCATGCATATGAGAATGAAACTAGAAGCATGTTCTACTTAAACCTATTAAATGTCCATGTTGCATTTATTTGTGCCCCACTGTCCCCTACAAGCATCAGAGAATGATGAAATCGATAATGATAGATGTTTGACAGGTGTTTACTGCAGCAAGAACTGATTAAATGTCCAGTAGACATGGCCTCAAAATACATATATAAAAGGGTAGGGATGGCAGGAGCGGGAGGGGTACACAATGCCTTCCTCAACAAACTCTTTGCACACCCTTGATTTTGAATATAATGATTTTGAACATTGTATTTACCTGTTTTTTGTTCTCAGTGGTCAGGCAAGTATAGCTAGATAATGAGATACATGGCATCATCACTCCTCTTTGCCTAAAATTCTTGTGCCAGTGGACCTCTTGATTTGACAGCATAAACAAGTGGCTGACTCTGTTCAGCTTGAGAAACTAAGCTCTAAATAATGATGGTCCAGTGGCAGCGTAGAATAATATGCTGGAGTCCTGTTTACAGGGAATTTTTAAGAAATTTACAATGCATTCTCAAAATCCAACCGAATTTGACTACATTTCCTAAACCAAAGACAAGCGGAAAAGCACAGGATCTGGATTAAACACTGCAGACCAATTAAAGTAATCGGTAATCCAAGGTATGGCTTTTACATTTGACTAGTGTTTGGGGTCAGAATTGAGTGAACTGACTGTAATGGGTTACTGTCGCCACAAAAATCAATTGATGTAGGGACTGAAAGCTTGCCAGAGAGCAACAGCAGCCAAGGGGGTTGGGGTTAGTGTGTTTTGCTGCATGCTTTTGGTATATGCCTTTGTGAGTTTGTGGCACGTCACTGCTCTAGTGCTCCTCACAATGCTTGATATCACTCAGGTTGCTTGAATTGCAGCAAATATGTATCACTGACATGTCAGATTGTTTCATAGACCCAACTATTCAAACTGTCAAATGCTACTTTCCTTGGTTTGTGTTATAATCAACTCACTTTATAGGTCATTTGAGTAGTGTGTTGAAATGTATTGTGCCGGTTAATCTATGATAAATACATGCTGGCCAAAAGCTCATGTCTAATAGGCCCGGTTGGTAATCCGTCCCTGAAAACTACACATTACAAACTGACAGAGGCTCAGATTTTTTGGACAACTGAATGATGCATAGCAAGTCTCGTAGCAGAAATGTATTTCAGCAGTGCTACAAAGCCTATTTACCTCCTCATGCCCTTCCATTATCTAAAGTATGGAGTTTTTTGTTCACTGTTTGAACATTGAGTACTACAGAGGGGTTATGGAAGACCAGTAGCGACTTCATTATTTTTCCAGAAGTGATTTGGCAACAGCTGGAAAGTCGTCACAATAATTCAATTTGCAGATTAAAACAGTATGGCATTATTCATTCTTTTGTTAATTCTCAGTGATAATTTGAAACAGAAAAAAATAAAAGTGTTTCAACCAGTAGAAGGTGTTTTTTTCAGCTATCCTAAGCAATTATGTTTTGACTAAAGACATAAAAAAATGTTTAAACAGTGCTGCGTTTTACCTTTCTTGATCCTAATGTCAGCTCTGCCCAGAATTTCCCACTTTACTGGTTATATTTGTGTGCTGTAGTCGCACTGTTTTTTCTTTTTTGGTTTGTGTGCACATTTATTTGAAGTTTTGATGTATTTGTATGTTGCTGGGTCTTTGAAATAATAACATACCCCAGGTTTTCACTTACCCCATGTTTTGTGGCTTATCTAAGTAAGTAAATGAATCTAGTAAACTATCAGGCTAATATTTAAGGATATTTCCATGTTAATAAGGTAGTATGTTCAGGAACAGTTTTAGTTTTAAACGTTTTATCATTTTATCTACAGAGATCTGTCATTGCTCAATTTCATCTGTATTTTACAAGGTTTCGACCAGATTGAACATTTTGTGGCTGATATGCATTTTTAGGTGGCAAAAAATATGAATAGGCATTTATATCACCAGAGATATACCAGAGGTTTTATATTTTTAAATTAAAAATTTATTTCTCTCAGTTATTAATTGTTACATTTTACAAATTCAATTTAATTCAATATGTTTTCGTAATTTTTTTCTGCATTTTATAACACATTCTCTTGCTAATAGTGTGGATACATTTTATATAATTTTGTTGTCTAATGGTCACATTAAAGTGTTATTGCTACCACTAAATTAAAGGGGGTGACTTACGTTGGCCTCACAACTTGAGCACAGGTTTTTGCTTATTTTGTCCGGAGGTTGCATGTCTGAAACTCAGCAATGACATGGCCATGATAAAACAATATTCAAAATTGGCCTTACATTGCTACAATACTGATTTTTCTAACTTTTAATGATTTGTATGGGTTTTAGAGAGTAACCTGATATTACTTCCTTCTTCCATGAAGAGATATGTAAACTACTCTTGAATTTACAATCATGTGCATTTATTTTGGCGCCTCTGGTTAAATACATTTGTTGATGTTTAAGCAGTAGTAATTAACAGAGAGTACATTTTAATGTACAAATAACTGTTTACTTGCTAAATTTAACATATTGGTGAGAAAAAAAAAAAAAACCTAAATGCTATCGGTGCAAACGTTATGACCAATATTTTTTATGCTTCATTTTTCCCCGGTATCTTTAACTCAACAAGCATATATTTTTATTAGGGGTGTTCAAATTTTAGCATGTAAATAATGTGCTAGTAAGGTTTTTAGGTCAGCTGGTCAAAATAAATAAAAGAATTCCAAACCACACTTTGGGGTAAATGAAAAAAAACACTGTTCCTGTATTGTGGAACATGTTTCATTCCACTGCCTCCTGTTAAATCCTTTTCTTTATCATTGCTATTGACTTACATGTGCATCACATGACCAAAGATCATGGTCTTGGAAAGAAAAGACAACATTCTTTGTTCATGCGCCATTGTGTGGATGTACGCCATTCACAAAATGACATGTAGGTATTTCTAGAACCCTGTGCAGTCTGGAGGATGTTTGAAGCCTTCAGATTTTTTTCTGTTCATTCATTTCTGCATCATCATACCTGCCAGGTCTTTCATACGCATTTGAAAGAATTAAAACTTAACCAATGTTTATCATCATGATTCATTACTTGCCTGTTCATTCCTATGTTTTCTTGCATAGAACTTTACTTGAAGTTTCCTGTCATGCCTCATATGCTGCTGTAATTGAAGAATTTAAAGACAAGTGCTGACACTAATACCAGCAGGAAAACACAGTTCTGGAGCAAAAACATGTGCTATGATGTGTTTAAGACTGTGGGCTTCTCTGTCTGCTGTAGGGGGTATTTCTGAAGCAGATGGAGGTGGACATGACTGGAAACTTAAGTGAAGTTCTTCTGAAGTTCTGTTCTGTACCCTGACTCAGTGGTGACTGTCTGGGGCGGCGTTTCATTTGACGTTCTGTCTCCCTCTCTCTCTCTCTCTGATTTTTTTCTATCTGTCCTTGAGGAGTCAGTTTATTAGGTACACCTAACTTGTATATACATTCATTGACCATTTTGTCAGGAACACTTACCCTATATGTGCCATTTGTAGGTTTACAGTAATTGACTACAATCGATCTGCTGCTACAAATTCACTCTACTCTGTCTATTTAATGGAAAGGACCATTGATGACCATGGGTGGTGGATCATTCCTAGGATATCAGTGATACTCACATGGTAGTGGTATGGTGTACGACAGTCAGTAATTTGTCACTGTCATAAACTCATAACTCTGCCCTTCAGCTGCCCTCATGATAAATGGACCAAAAGAAGTGGTCCAAAATGACTTGGAATCAAATTTTGTTACATTAACTCTAAATGCTGTCATCATTTCGGATGTTTTGTTATGACAGCGATGAACTGTAAACCTGCAAAGTGCACCAATATGGTAGATGTACCAGACAAAATGACCAATTAGTCTAGGTCAGTGTTTCCCATCGCCAGTCCTGGAGGACTCACTGCACATTTTAGACATTTCCCTGCTTCAGTAAACCCACTTCAACCCTGGAAGGATTTCTGAAGGGTTAGATTACTTGGATCAGGTATAATGGGAGCAGGGAAAACACTAAAATCTTTAGAGCAAGTGGAGCTCCAGGACTAGGGTTGGAAATCAACTGTACTTAGAAGGCCTACCTAATAAACTGGCCACCCAGTGTATATCTCTCTTTCTCTCTCTTTTTGAGCGCCACTCCTCACACACCTCTCCACCTCTCTTATCTCCAGAACTCTGGCCACAAGGACTGTGATGTCCAGTATGCGGAACTGGATACTGCAGCTTTGGCTTCCTCTCCCAGCCCACGGAGCTCAGTGCACACTGGCGGGGACCTTGTCGAGTATGCAACCATCCAGCCTAGCTCACACTAACGCATGCCATTGTAGGCCTTTCCCCTATGACTCTGGCCTCAAGGTACACAGACTGATGCACTTCCTCTCTTTATTTCAACCCCTTTTGTTCTCTTTGCTTTTTTTCCCCCTCACTCTCTCACACTAAGCACTGAACTCCCTCTGTGTCCCACTTTAATGCCCCCCCCCCTTTTTTGTTCAAATTTTCCCTCCTCCTGTTTCTCTATCCACTGCTGTGTTGTCCAAGAGAGTTGGATTGAGGTTTTCATAATGATATGTTTTCAAAAAAGATCTGAACGGAAAGCCCACGTGTCGGGGTGCTCAATTAGAAGGCAAATGAGCTCCTCTGGGAGACTTTAGAGACGATGCAGAGGGAGGTCAGCCAAGGGGTCAAAAAATATTCAATAGGTTCTTAAAACAGTGAAGGAGGGGCATGCCTTTGTCCTCTTATCAAAATTAATATCTCAGCATCAAACCTTTTAGGAGTAGAAATAGAAATGACCATACGGAATGGAGGGCTGCATACTCTCTCTTTCCCCTGACTCTCATTACCCATGCATGACGTCTGGTTATAGGGCTATGGGTTAGCTGTATCTGGGGTGTCAAAGTTTGTGGGTGCTTCTATAAATAAAGGTGCCTAAATCTTTGTATAATACAAAATTCTGGCTTCTTTTAAAGAAACAGTTTGGTGAAAAAATTCCATTCACATAACATCCCACTGACTCCAGATGATCATCCAAGACATGTTTGGAGTCCAAATTTTGCTTCGTTAGTTCAGCACTGAAGTTTAATGGCTAATGATTCTAACAGACACTAGAAGACATCTTTTGTGTTAATACCTTCCCACATCTCCTCAAACCACTTCCAGCTTTTTATGAATGTAGTGCAGACTTCACTACACCCACAAGTCTGTACCACCTTAATGAAGACCTGGCAGCATTTAGAGCGATTTGGGAGAAGGTTTAGTGATGCATTTCCTTCAAGGTTTGAGTGGCGATTGACTTCTAGTGTTTTTACCTAACTAGCCCTGAAGCTCCAGCATCGAACTAAAGGAGTAAACTAAACATGCCTTGGATGATCAGCTACATCCGGGGTAAGTGGAACATTATGTACGTTCATTTGCTTGCCAAACTTTTTCTCTAACTGGTCTTAAACCTTGACATGATGCAAAAATGCTTAGAAATGGTCTGTCACACTTACATATCTCTTGGAAAGGTTCTTTATGGCACTGGTACAAAAAACCCTTTTTGGCATCTTTTATAAGTGTTTTATGTCCGTTTTGCTAAACAGGGTCCTTTGCTTCTAGAGATATAGCACTCCGTGACACAATTGCATGGGTCTTTTTCTCAGGCATGTGTGTGTCTGTAAGTGTTGTATCAAGCATTAGGATTGGTTGCAGTGTCCCATTCATGGACTTGATGTGAGGAATGTATATATATGCATTAAGTACTTTGGGCAACCTCTTTTTTTAACATACTAGCAATGAATCTTCTTCCAAACTGCTTAATAAAACTGGATATTAAAGGTCAAGCCATCTGAGACTGCTCTGCAATACAGAATCCCACAGATACTCCAGGGTCCTAAGTCCTTCGACCGTATGTGGTCCTAGGTCTTCACTATTTGAATCATTTTATCTTCTTCCGCACACCCCAAATGTTTTCTATGGCTCATGAGTTTGAAATGTCTAAAGCCTAATTATGTGGTCATTAGACCATTTTGTGTGTATTTTTGTTTCTTTTAGACTTTAATGTAAAATGATTTGGAATCTTACATTTTCATTTAATATCTTCTGGTACTTCATGGAGATATGATGTATTCTTACAACGTTCCCAGGTTTGTTTGAGGAAAAACAGCCCAAAAGTTCAAGTATCCAAACATTATTTCCCATACAACCAGGAAAGACCACCAAAACCCAGCTTGAGTTTTCATCACCCTTTGTTTTGGTTCCAAAGTTCCAGTAGTTTCAAGTGATCTTCAAGAGGTTATATACATGGTAAGAAGAAAGAACAGGCTTTCCACTGACAGGCCTTCTAAATAGTTTGTGGGCATGGAGGAGGCATTAAATTGTAGTTTTGGAGTCTTAGCGAACCCAAAGGATAAATACATCTCAAACCATCCATCTCACTGTGTATGAGGTAAAATGCATGCCCTCTTTTGAGAAAGTTTACTACAGCTCTGGCTATTTTCAGTGCTGGTTCTAGCTTATATGGCACCCTTGCTGAACACTGCTTCAGCTTTTATGAAGCCCTAGACAACCCCCTTGCTTTTGAAAGTGAACTGTGGTCGCCTGGTAGCCTACCTAGCTACCTATCCACCTGAATGAAGTACATATTTCGATCATCGAATCATCATGCATAAAGCTTCAGAGAGAAATCAATTACAGCTTGAAGACGTATCAATGATAAAGTTAGTTCTACTGACTTTCTTAGTAACTAGACCAGTGGTTCTCAAGCTATGTGCCTTGGAAAAAGCTTTTTTTTTATAAATGGTGTGCATGTGACAAAGATTTGAGATCAAACTGAGCTACACTAGAGAGCAAGCTAATGAACCTCCTTCTTCACCAACCTGACCCATTAGTGGCACTTCCACTTCCTGACTTATCTGCTGCCTGTAATAATTGATATCTGGGCCTAGATAAAATATTTGTGACTGTGACCTCAGTCTCCCAAACCCAGCATAACCCCACCTCCCTTCCCCACTTCTAAGGCAGACTGTAGTTTTCTAATGCCCTCTCCTACACAAATCAGGGCACATGCTCAGATAAGGTTAGACTCCCACAGTGACAAGATATCACTGATGTATTGTGCAAATGATTGTTAGAAATCTGATCCAGCCAATGTCATCAACTGTTTTGTGCAGACACCTCGGCCACCCTTGGCAAGATGCCGCCCTGGGTGGCTGCACATAATGCCTATATCTAAATCTACCACTGGTTGTTGTACACTTCTTAATTGTTATTTGTCAGTCATGTAGCTATTCCTGTATCGCCATTGCCTGATTACGAAGGTCAACACACTTTGTCTAATTTCATTAGTGTATTTCCTGATCACCCTCATGTGGATAACTGACTAAGGACATTTAGCCTTTGGTCTTGTCACCTCACATTTATACCTCAGTGGATGACTGTTTAAGAGTACATGAAATATAAATAGGAGCATGGTTTAAGTTACAGTCCATAAACATTTCTTGGGTGTAAATAATTATTACACATGCTAAAAATCTATTTGTTTTGTTTGACTAAATTTACTTTAATTAAATGTTGTTTTTTGTTGTTGTAGTTCCTTAGTCATTAAGTTTAAAAGATTTTTTTTTTTTTATGATTGGCTGTTCTGCATGTAAAAATGTTTAAGGTGATTCAACATTTACATTTCTTCGCATCCAACTACAGTTTGTTCAAAAAAAAAAAAAGAAAATATCTGAAAACGCACCACTGTGAACTTTAATATATTAAAGTCTATTTCTCTGGATGAGCTTTATATAGAATAGAAAAAGAAGATGAAGCAACTTCTTTATTTTATTTAGTCTTTTAAGTCTTATTTTATTATTTGATTTTATCTATTCTTATCTGGGCATTTCAACCTTTGAGATGGCTGAGTGTGTGAACACTTTGAGCATCAAAGCCTACATTTAGATGTTTATCAATTTAAAATGGCTCATTATAATATGTAGAAGTTTCTAAAGAAAAATGTTAGACAGGTATCAACCAATACCCAGGGTTTGAAAATTGGTATTGGCACTAAAAATAAAAGTGATATCATATTGACTCTAATCTACAGCTTAACAGCTACTACAAACGTATTCCACTGATCTGAGATTAGTGTAAATCCATACCTTCTGAGCACATTTCTTTACAAACATCTTGCAAAAAACTTGATGAATTATCTCTCCTTTTTTATCATATTCTCTATTTTGCTGCCTTTGTAGGTTGTTTTTAAGTTGTTCTATATTAGATAACCCCCCAAGGATTCAATTCAAACATCCCAGTGTTGTGTGAGATTTCTTTTTTGATAGGAAAGCCATTTCAGTTTTTTCAGATAATAGAGTATGAAGATTTTTTTTCTTGGGTCTGAGTCACTGTTAAAACAAGCAACTAATATCACAGCATGGCATTCTCAAAGGGATGGACCCTGCTGCACAGGAGTGAGAGAAAAGGGGGTGGATAGAAGGATAAAAGGGCAAAAAGAAATTGTACACTTCAGCAATGTCTTTAGAAAAATGGTAACAACAAACAAATAACTACAGTTTCCAGATTCAAGTTGGGATATATGCCATGTTTGGCCCACAGTTACAAACTGACAAATTGAGCTTTTAGAAGAAAGCATGCTATGAATGGAGGAAGTCCGCATCAATGTGGCCTGGCCTTCATGGGTGCCCTCTGCTGATATTTGCCTAGACAGATACACAGGGCCCTATTTTGCACCAGCAGAAAGTGCAATGTAAAGTGTTTATGCTAGTTTAATACCAACACATTGTTTATTTCCATGCCATGTGTGCACATTTCTAAAATAACAAATGATGTTGCATTTCCCGCTTGTATGAGTGGTGCTTTTAAAATGATCAACTTTTTGATCAAGACACTGGTACATGCTTGAAGCACACTATTGGTACTCAGAAAGCTTAGGTGATCTGGCTTGACTGATAAATGCCCTATTATAATAGCAATGCACCATGGCTTATGGAACACCTCTGGATAATTAAGAGAGCTAGGACAACATTTTTGCACCTTGCGCTAGCTGCTTTTTTCCACTGTCAAAATAGCAAAATGGATTTGGACACACCTGTAAGTGTTAGTTGTGCCTTGTGATTTACATGTTGCAGCATATTATTAATATAGAGCCCACTGTGTTGCCAGTTTATTTGCTACTGTACCTTGTATCTAAACTTAGCTGTTTTACCAGGTCCCCTTTGTAGATACACAGTTACTGACTCTAGCCCATCTGTTCCTGTACAGTTTGTCAGCCATACTCGCTACCATTCTTGGAAAGGTGGCATCATAAGACCACTGTCTTATTTTATTTTATTAGTCTACCAACAAAAAATATCCATGTATTTACCACTAAAACTGATGTCGCACAGCTAGAGAATAGCTAGCTTTGAGAATGTCTAGCTTTGGACTACACATGATCTTGTACTGAGATTGTCTGAAGACAATCATAAGAAATTTTAGGCTAAACATACAGAAACAAGTGGACCAAAACAAGTGTAAAAATTTTTAAACTATCCAGTGCCCTGTGAAAGTGGATGATGGTGCTGTTAGCAATAGAGCTAATGCAAGTTAGCATAGTTATACCTCTCAAACAAACTTCAGTTATGCATGTTGTTTTTTTTTGTCATGTGTATTGAACTTATTACATGTGTTAAAAGTAAACATTACTTTTTTGCAGAAAAAATGCTTTTCCATTATACTAGACTATATGTCACTGGTCAAATGAAGTATATAAAGTATATGATAGGTTACTAGTGGCAATATAGTTCTTCTGTTCACAACTGTGATGATATATATGTGTGTGTGTGTGTGTGTGTGTGTGTATGTGTTGTTATAACCTCATTATCCTTATAATCTTATTCTTATAATCTTATTTCTCTGACTTTTCTTCCAACTAACTCACTTCTTATAAGATCAATTTATGTTGTCCATTTAACTTTTATCCAACACATCTGATTCATTTTAACATTTAAGTTTGGGATAAGGATCATGCTTGAATCTTTTTTTTTCCCAATCAGTTTACTTAAAGGGGGGTCTGGCCTTGTAGAGTAAGAAAAAGCATCTAGAACTCAAGTCCAAAACATTAAAATCCCCTGCTAACATTGTGCGCTCACCCCCTTTAGCATGAGATGAACATTACAGTATAAAGATTAGCGCCTTGTGAGCCTTTTAGAATTTTCTGTGTAAATATGACATAAATAATTTTCACATAAGTCTTAAAAAATGGAGAAATACAAATTACAAACATACAAATTAAACAAATAAGACAAAAATAGTATGCCTGGTCATTTATTTATGTAGCAAAATGAGCCAATATTACACATCCATTAGTGGCAAAAAAAAATGTAAAATGTAAAATTTCTACAATTAGGAGTTCATTTGAGTGTCTTATTTGTCATTGTAAACAGATTCAATCACACAGTGTACAACAATGATTTGTGACCTCTGCATTGACAGCTGGAAAAGGTTACAAAATCATCTCAAAAGAGTTTGAATTCTCCAATCCACAGTCAGACATTCTGTGTACAGACAGAGGAACCTCAGAACCTTCAGAAGGCCATTTATAAATGTTTTGTGGATGGATAAGACCAATACAGAACTTTCTGGTTTAAAAAAGAACCACAATATTCTGAGAAAGCACAGCTCTACATTCCAGTGCTTTAAAAGTTATCTAAGTTTTTGCAAACCATGGCAGTGACCATATCTTAGTTTGGGCCTGTTTTGCAGCATTTAGGCCAGGACAGCATGCCATAAATGATGGAACAAAAAAATTCTAAATATGTGTGAGGGCCCAGATGTAGTTTAGAAGATCAGTCAAGATATCTTCATCCAAATGTAGCTTCTTTAGTTCAGCATTGAGGCTAACAGGCAAATGTTGCAGATAAACACTAAAGGTCAATAGTTACCCAAAAATGTCCTGCATCCAGATCTTCTTTAATGTGGTGCAAGCATGTCAGTGTGATTTGCAATGATCCTGCAAGCTTTTTTTTTTGTTTTATATGGCCATTAACCATTTTGGACAACAGGGTCTACTTGCATAAAATGCCTCAGGAGTAGCAGTGCTGTCCTATATTAACAGGCCAACATTGGCAGGTTTGTGCCACCTTAATATAGAGCTGGATGTGTTTTGAATGTAGCTTCAGTAATGTATTTTACAGAGTTCTTCGAGTGTTTGTAAGCAATGTTTGCCTCATAGCTCCAGCACTATACTAAAAAGAAGAAAATGAACTCCATGTCTTTCTTTGATGGTATTTCAAACTTGTACCAGTCATAAGAACCTAATTTGAAGGTTTTGTCACAGATTTGTTGAAAAACCAGAACAAAATTTTATGCAGTGGAGTTAATTTCCATATAGAGATAAGGCTGGGAATCAGTAATGTGAAAATATGCTTGCTTTATTTTTCACCTTTGTATTACATTATCCTGAAAAGCCCAAACAAGCTGAAGTGCCTCTAATGTGACACTTCAGCATCACTTTGGCTGATCCTTTAACTCTTTTGTAAGGATTCTCCCTGAATAAACCAATTGATCTGGGCTGCTTAATCATTTCTCTAGGAAATGTTTGGAAAACATATTAAATGATTTAAGCATAATCATATAATTTCCATATTGTACCTGAGGGCCCAGTGTAGCCTCTTTATTTCTACAATGTGTATTGCTCCCATGGTGCAATTATCTTAGCTTTGAAATGCAATTTAAAGTGTTTTTATTTTCCATTAGTATTTATTAACATTAATGAGATCCAATTTCAATTGTAATAACATTCAAGATCAACTTTGGCCTTTAAAAGAGATAATTGCCTCACTGCCATTAAAAAGTATTAAAACAGAAATATGGCTTCAGCCATTTGACCTCAATTAGCATAATGATTGACATTAGCATATCAGAGAGTCATTAGGGAATGAAAATGTTTTTGTTCATTTCTGCATGTCAGTGAGCTGCAAACAAATACTACTGGTGTAGAAAGTATGTGAAATGTTTAAATTGAATAATATAATAATAATAATAATGTATTAATTAATTTTTAAATTTATTTAATCTATTTATTTTAGGTTTTATTGAGTCTATTTTATACCAAAACATTTTACATTTAAATTTGAATGCAGCATTGATGTTAACAATTCATGTTAATAAACACTGGCAGGTCAAAATGTGTCTCAAATGTGTTTTTGCTCTCCTGTAAAATGTCATTCACACCCCTCTGATTCCAAGCCCTCAACACCTAGTATTAACATCTGACTCAAGTGATATGACCATGAGTGGAAGCAAGTGGATAAACGTTTACATCTGACATTTTCCTGAGTCTCAAATATTTCTGTGGTGACCTCTTATGATCGAATTTCATAACTAGAGGAGGGCCCTGCTTTGTCACTTACTCACTGTGTGTTTTTATCCAATATGTAACATGACCTTTGGTGGTGCTAAAGGTGCTATATATAATTAAATGTATTATTATTATTATTATTATTATTATTATTATTATTATCTCCTTGTTTATCTTCATGTATGTATTTTAGATGTTTAACTTTAGTGTTTTGACCGCATGGACTGTTAATACACTGTAAATATACAATGGAGGAGATAAAGAAACAAGCAACGCAGCTCTCTGTGTTTTAATAAATCAGTTTTTAATACGTTTTTTGCATAAACACGCTTTACTTTTCACAATGCAAATGTTATGTTGTTTAGACCAGAAACAGTTTCCATTATCAATGTCGACAAATATCTCCATTGCAGATTTTTTGTGATTTTCCTTTATCAACTAAACCTGAAGAGGGTAACAGTTCAGCTAAAGGGTGGTACCTATTTGAGCATATAGTTAAGGAAAAAGAACAATTGTGGCTGAATGCTCAAAAATAGTTGAAGTCTGGGAGCATTTTCTTAAAATGAAGGATAAACTAGATCACATATGCAAGTCTGGCTTTTTTCTACAGAAGCAAACAGTAGCATTGCCTACAACCCAGCTCAAAATATAAAAAAAAAATAAATAATAAATCTGCAAATTTTTGTACTCTCTCCACAATGATGTTCTGACAAACCAAACCAATTTCTATACACATGCACTTCAAGCTGTACCTTGTTCTTTTATAATGTTACATCCATTAGCTATTTTCATTTTTTTTTCTTTATTTTGTAAACATTATACATAAAAAAATCCAATGAAGACACTCTGGAAACCTATTCACACATTGCTTGTCTAAAAATAAATACTTCAGACCACCTTGTTAAACAGTATGCAGTCCCTGAGTATGTCGGAACATTGCAAGACATTATTTTTTTTAAAAAGAAACAGTGACAAAAATGCAAACCAGTTTTTGTTACAGCTCCTCACATTTATAGGTCATATTTCACATGTTCATATATAATACACTATTATCCACTTACCCAGTAATAGTTGCTTGTCACACTAACATGGTCATATGCAACCCTGACCACCTCTGAAGGTGACCTGACTGACTGGGTCATGATATTTTATAAAGATGCATTGGAATCCCACACCTGCTGACACACTGTCCACCCAGGTTGGATAGATTTTAGCTATGAACAAATTAAAAGCATAATAATATTCTATGTCCTTCCTCAGGACTTGTGTAACTGAAAGAGCCCTAGCTTTAACAGTTTTGAACATTATAGAACTCATATATGGCCACATGTCCAAACTCATCCTCTGGGTTTCTCATTCAGCTTTATTCAACATTCCCTGTGGTGGAAAGTGTGTGCGTACATGTAGATCTTTTGTTTGTGTGCTTGCAGGCACTTTTTAATTAAGGTTAGCACAACGCTGATGTGCTGAGTCTCAGATTAAGGGAAATTAAAGACAAGTCTGGGCAACTCTCATCATCCAAGCTAATGAGGGTTTCAAAAGAATTGAGGATTTTCTTTACTGCCCAACCAATTGCTGTGTGCACATTCTGCCAATGTAAGCCACACTGTGGAGCTAGATTACTATGCCAATAAGAGTAAATGAAATGATCAAGAAACTGCAACTACCCATTTTATGCTTTGGCATTACAGCTTGACATCTGACACTCAAGAGCTGGACTGATATTGGCTTTTACACTGAAGCTTTTTTGCTATTTTCTCTGCCTGAGTACACTGAATTGGCTTCTTTTTTCACAACCAATTCATTGCCAGTCCTGCTAGCCTACTAGCTTTTCCCAAAACACACAGAAATGACCTTTCCATGCGGAGTGTGTCCTGGACTTAGAGTGATGAAGCCAGCAATTAACCTGCCAACTTGGCGAGAAGGAGAGTGCACTGAGAGATGTGGCAGTGGTGTGATTACCATAGTCAACTGCCTGTAATAAACAGTTTATTTAAGATAAAATGGTCATATTGTGCAGCTGTAAAAAGCATTTGTCACTTATCTGTTTAATCTTACATTCAAAATATTAACAAAAACTAACCTTTTTTTGATGATTGAAAAAATTAATGCAGGAATGTAAAAAAAGCTGAAAAACCCATCCAGTCATTTCATTTGTCCTAAACTAAATGATTGGATGACCTACCTGCCTGTCTGCAGCAGCAATCAGGAAGTGCACATTCATTTTGGAGTTGTTATTTTTTTCAAAATGTGCTGTATTCTCCATAATCATGTACCCCAGCATTAATATCTGCTCATAGTTGACTGAGTTTACAATGCTATGTCTCTGAACATGTTGTCCAGTGTCTTTGAAAGAAAAAATGCCCCACATCATTACTGATCCACCCCATACTTCACACTGGGGATGAGTTTCTGAATCTTTGTGTCTACACCAAACCTTTGATTATTGGCCAATTATTTTTTAGTTGTATCTCTGATAAAGGTTAGACTTTTCTTAATATTTTGAATGAAAGACCAAAGGAACATGCAATGAAGTGTGCTGGGGTGCTAGTATTTGTGAATTCACTGATAAATGGCCATTTCCCAACCTCTCTGTATTTCTGTTTTTGAAACTGTGCCTTTAGGACTTATATATACAAATAACCTCTGTTTTTATTGGGTGCCCTGTATTGTGTCTCAGTCAAAATGCAATCTGGGCTGAAACTGGCCTTATAAATCTCTAATATGGTGCTTCATTTTGTAGTCAGTGCCATGCTCAAAATAGGAACTCTAGGACAAAGCATTACTTCTCTATAAGAAAAATGATTGGACATTTTTAATAAAGTTGCCTTTATTGCCCTCTAAAATAAATAAAAAAATTAGAAAAACAAAAAAAACCCAAAACCTTCTAGACTCATTCCCTGATGCAGGTGGACTTAGTAGTCATACTCCTGATAATACATTTGCAATTACATTTGATATTACATCTGCATTCTTGCAGGTTTGCATGGAATATTGTTTGTGGCTCTTAAACAGCCTTGTAATTCAGAGAATACAATGACATTATGGGAAAAATATACACAAGAAAAAACACAAGCTGTGAAAGTGGTATTTATTTAAAAATTCATTCACTTCTCATGTTGAGAATTTCGGCTGACATCTGGATTTTCTTTATATGGGCATGTTGCCAACTAAAAAATGGCAACACGACTTTAGAGCTCCAGACTTTCAGTTCTTTTGAGTTGAATAGGTAGATATCAAGATGTCAGGTTGGTATTAGTGACAGAAAAAACAATAAAATGTGAATTTTACTGCTTCATATCCATATCTGCACTGAGGAATTAATAATGCAGTATATTCTGAAACATTAACAGTGTTTGTCTCTTGTATTTCAAAAAAGAGGGGAGACAGTTGTCCATGATGATATGGGTCCTTTAATGAAAAGAAGTGAGAAGATGGCAGTGCAGATGAACAATTGTGCATGAATAGCTTTTTGTTGCCTTATTGTCAGAGTGTAAAGGTCAGACTACGATGAGCCGATGGCTGTGCCATCTGCCTCATTGCAGAGGCTTTAGAAAAGACTTCCCACATGCATCATAGCAATATGATTACCATAAGATGGTAGAAAGAGTAGCTTTTGATGACTGTCTCTCACAGTTATGATCTAATGGCTATGATGCATGTGGGAAATGCACTCATATTCAGTTATATTACGCACAACGGAATAAAGTTACTTTTATGAGGCATAACTCAAAATGATTGCAATTTAGAAGTGGAGGGTTAGTACTTCTGTACTAACAAAATACTCAAATGTAATTATGCTCACAATTTTACATTCATTTTACAGAATTATTATTCTTTTTTACATTATGCATGTATAAGTTTGAGTCATGGGGCAGTGGTAGTGTAACAGTTGCAGTTGCCCCTGTGATCTGAAGGTCACTGGTTTAAATGCCAGACCAGTAAAGGTGTCACTGAGGTACCTGTGAGCAAGGTACCCTCCCCAAACACTGCTCCCCATGTTAGCTGCCCACTGCTCCTACACAGATGGGTTAAATGCAGCGGTTGTATTTTGTTGTGGTGCAGTGTGTCGTGCCATGGTGTGTTCAAAATAATTGCTTACTTTCTTTCACTCTTCTTCTCATTTATTTCAAAGCCTTGACATGTTATATTTCATCAAGCGTTCTCCCCCATATAGTCATGGCCAATCCCAACTCCTAAATCTCCCAATCCTAAATCTCCTAAATCTCCCACCCGGGCAGTCGTGGCCTAGTGGTCGCAGGTTCAAGTCTCGTCCTGGGCACCACTGTGGTACCCTTGAGCAAGTCCTGCTACACTGCTCCCCAGACGCTGTTGATAGCTGCCCACTGCTCCACATGTGCACGTGTGATGGGTTATATGCAGAGGTTACATTTCGCTGTAGTGCCTGAGTGTGTTCACAATGACAAACTTTCACTTAACAAGCTGGTAGGGTAAAGGTTAGAATTACTTCCCAAGACGCATAAAGCAGCATACATTTTCAAATGGTCAGTAGACAGCTCATTACTTTTTAAAGAGAACATACACTGCCAATTTTTCAACTTGTTTTAATAAAGTATGAGGAAGAAATCATTCATTTTGAATTACACAATGCTTTATTATCATTGGGCATAACAGCAACTCCTAAGGGTTAAACTACAATCACAGCAATGTAAGCAAAAGGTTGGTCATCAATAATGCTTTGGCCTAATTGAAATTACAATTGTGTCTCTTTCCCTGTGAGCTTCTATAGGTTTATATCAGTTAAAAAAAAACTGTTTTCTCAATGACGGTGAAAACCTGTAAATTTTCAGCCATATAATTTATTTTATTTATTATAAAAAAAAATTATTATTGCTTCTTTTTACTGTACTCAGCAGTTTTAGTATGTTATACACAAAATCATTTTGAAAACTAGCTTTTAAACATCAAAAATTCTATAAAATTACATTTAATTTATACTATAACTATACTACCTCTACTGGTCTGGTGTAAACATAAAGGTCGTACACAACATCTAATCCCAAGTAAGAAGTATGGTGGTGGTTCCACAATGCTGTACAGCGGGGGTGTCCAAACCCATTCCTGGATGGCCGGTGTCCAGCACAGTTTGGTAGTTTCCCTCTTCAGACACACTCACTACATCTGGTAAATAACAGGTTCACTGAACCAGGTGTGTTTGAGTAGGGAGACTGTGGACACCAGTTCTCCTGGACCGAAGTTGGACACCCCTACTCTAGGGCATTTTTTCTTTTGAAGACCCAGGACAACTTGTTAAAATACAGTATATACATATTTTTACATAGATTTAACCCTTGTAAATTGCCATTTATTATTTAATTTGACTTTATTTTTACAACAAAACTTGTACAGGACAGAATATGAGTCTTAACTGTAGCACAGCATTTTAAGCTTGAATCATAACAATACGTCATGATCATAATGTAGTTGAATGGAATATTTTCACATTCTATTAAACCTGCTCTATTTGTGATCTTTGCAATGCATGGGTTACATTTGTAGGCGTAGCAAAGATAAGTCAAATGAGAGCAGAAGTATGATCAGCACTTGCTTTTTCAAATTTATTTTTCAATTGCCGTGCGTAATCACTTCATGCAAAGCCTCTCTAGAGGGAAGACGTCCAGACCTCCCTTTTTAAAGATACTTGAGTAATAGCTCTGCAAATTTCACAGTCCTGGAATGCACCACACCTGCAATGAGGGAGTCATTACATTGTCAGAGGAGATAAAAGAAGCCTATTTGGGTCATATTCCCTAAAGGTGGACTATCAGGCCCCACTCTTAAGGTGTTGCAGAAAAGACTTCTTTGCTTGGCCAGCGATTTCCATTTAGATTAGTAGCCAGTTTAGCGCCGGGCCCAAGCGAGTCTCCCTCGGCAGGTCTTGCACCAGCAACGCAGAGGGTACTGTCAGAAAACGGCAAATCACCTCCACCTGCGGACATTTCATTACATATAGCATTTGGGGAAAATAAGACTTATCAAAGAATGCAGCTGTTTGAGCATGTGTTTTTATTCTGTTTTTTTTTTTCTAGAAACTGGAAATTCTATAGTGAGGTGCTCCTGCGCATTAGGCAAACTAATATAGGAGCTTATTTTTCTCATTTCCCTTAAGCAGCACATGAACATCCATAGTTTTTAGGATACAAAAATGCATAAAAGTATCATTTTGGGGTTTTTTTCCAAGCCACCATACATGCAGAATATTTTCCATCTCCCTTTGTGAATTTCACCTAGCATGCCTAATTAGCTCCAAAGGAGTCCTCTGTTTTTGGGTACAAATTCATTCTTTTTTTCGGAGATGAAGCAACACAACATTGCTAATTAGCTGATCATACTGCTGTGCTGTCTAATTCTATTTGTGTTTTACTGTTATGTGTGCCTAGTAACTGTAAATTTAATTTTTGTTTTTTTCATTACACAATCCCAGTCTCATTGGGTAAAGTTACAAATTCCTCTTACAATACAGTGGCAGATCATGAGGTCTTGCTAAAGCTGGCTCTCTCTTTGAGCAATTATTGCACTGTAGTTGGGTATTGTGCTGCTAATTTATGTCAGAATGCCATGGTTTTGGTTTAGGACAACCATGACAACATTTGAAGGGTATTTTTTGCATGTTAAATCACTTTAAGCTGTTTTTTCTCATTATTTTAGTTGGATATGCTCAGTATTTTGACACAAAATGGCACAAAAAAGTGATGAAACCATGGAATGTGTATTACAGCCAAGACGCAGAGTGTTTTTTCTCTCCTTTCTTTTTTGTTTTTTATTTTTTACAAAAAGCCATTAGACTAACTAAGAGAAACCACTTATAATTCAAATCATTCCAGATGCCTCTCAAAAGCACATTGTGCTTCACAAAATGGCACAAATCACCCACCTGACACTTCTTCAGGGTTCAACGTCTCTTCCACCATCAAAGCCTTAACGCAAATTAAGGCCTTGATGGTGATAAAAGAATGTTAAAGAAGGGTAGGTCTTTTAACAGACTGGAAAACAATCCAAGATCAACTTAAGTTCTCACATAACTGCTACAATCCTTTGATAGGAGAAACAGAGCTTATAAATGAGAGGAATTGAGAAGAATGCATTGAGAAGGTATTATTCTGTAAATACAGAAGTGGAAATTGCATCCACACTTTAAAATGTAAGTGCCTTAATGGTTCTAGGCTTGGACGGGGAGGTTTGTTCTATATGGAGTGGAGGTTTCCTCACACTTGGATGCATCATTTACAAAACGGGTTCTTTAAAGAACCTTCCATTTAAAGGTTAAGGACTGTGAAAGTGGTTTTTGTAGGCCAAGTCCCCTTGTTGGCACCTTCGTTTTATAAGCATGTGCGTTTTTTGACAGTCTGCAAAAGCTGAAAATGTTTTCCTCATGTCATACATTACCATCGTAACCCATTCAAACCTTGGCAGACATCCCAAGTTGCACAGTAAGTCTGGCAAGAAAAACCTTAAAATGCATTGAATGTCTTCATTGTCTAATATTTATAGTGGAGTCATTATTAACAAATGAAGGCAAGACTACAGTGCTTATACTGACAGTGCCAGAGAGAACAGCTTTATTTCTTTTTGCAGCTACTGAAAGATTTGTATAATGGGTATAATAGGCAGGGGCTTTATGTTTTCAGTAACCTTTTCAGGATTCAAAATCAATCACTGACTTATCTACATGCAAGTTCTACGATTTGCAAAATTCATTTGCTTCTGCTAGTTTGCACCAATCCACCCTATAAAAAAAGATTTTTTTTTTTTTTCATGATCTGTATTTATTATTAACATGTCTGGTTTAATGCATTGTCTTAAAAACAATGTTAATATAATAAAAAATGCAAAACTGCAAAGAAACCTGACAATTCCTATTGAATTTTTGTCTAAAGCACTATTCAAGCCTAAACTTAAATTCTAAGGGCCCTTCATGCACATTTTCCCCTTCTTTAAGTGAAAGTGAATGTTTGTCATTGTGAACACACTCAAGCACCACAACAAAATGTGACCATTTAACCATTGATTATTAGTTTGCTTATGTGAAATGCTGTTCCAGATATCTCCAAGACATTACTTCTGCCATCTTGGGATGTCTACTCATAGCAAGTCCAAGCATCATCTAAACCCCTTGTGTGAACCCTTGTCTTTCATTATTCAAAGTATGAAAATGAATGTGGGCCAGAGCTGAGCCCCAAAGAACACCACTGATATCCATATTGTGAGATTATTTTGATCCTCCTACTTACATACTGCTCACAGATTGGGAATCATCGTTATCGTAGATGTAAAGATGTTTGGGGAGCTTGCGTAAGTCAACTTTTCATTTCCGTTCTCATGTCATTTTCTCATTGTATGTTTCCCAATGACTCTCATGTCCAATTTCCCACTTCTCTACTGTGGTGCAAACTCATAATCTAGGTTGTATTTACAGCCTTTTGAAGAGTGGAAAAGATAAACATGGGCTTACAATTTGAGGATGTGATTCTGATGTTTCTGTATAATGTGTTATGATCATATATGTGTCACTGCATTACTATTATATTATTATGAAGATTACAAATCACTGTGTGGTTTATATATCTATTGTGTTGGTTTTATGATTGATGCTGTTGAATTGACCCATTTACATAATCAATTTTCTTTTTCAAAGAAAATGTTATTACACGCCATACATTCATTTTTTAATCAGGTTATTTTTTATACGATTCTGCAACAAGGTACCTTGTGAATCATTAGGGCCAACAGGAGGTTGTGCAAATCATTGAATTGGCCTAGTATATGTAACTGTTATGAAGTATAAAGTCATCTGTTATGTCAAACCCTTCCATGTCCATAGTCTATATTTAAATATGCCACTTACATGATGTGAAGATTTCATAATATATAAGCTTTTTGAAAGACGAAAAAACATGTCACATAACATCAGCCTAACATTAACATGTTTGCAGCTGACAGTTATATTAGCTGGTCTCAGTGCTTTTTTTTTCTATGTTGCATTCATTCTCTTCTTCCCACAGAACTCTGGGAACCGTTTCGAAGAGCTACCGAACCCAGCTGACTATGTGAACTACCATCACCCAGGCACCCAGGAACACTGTATTGAGATACAGCCTCCTTCGGCCTACCCCCCTGTGACCTTCCTGCCCCAGAACCCGTATACCCAGCACCCTACCAACACGCCCATGTACACTTTCCAACCCAATGCTGCGCCCCCTCCCCCCCGCCCCCCATACACCTTCCCCAAAGAGCAGTCGGTCTAAAGCAGTCCAGAGTTTCCATTCTTTGCCAGAGGCCAATGATGGCCCTTCTGCCAAGTCCCTCCCTCCCTCCCTCCCTCCCCCCATGTCCCAACAATGGAAAAGCCATTCCGATTTCCACCCGAAGAGAATGATGCTTCTGCCTCATCACCGCATTAACGATGTGGGCGTTCTCCTGGAATGATGAAACAAGTGTCAGTAGTCTGTGGACCTGAAACCTGGCGTGTTTGTGCACTTGCATGTCTCACTGTGACCGTCATTAGGACCCTCCACGTCTCGTGCCGTAGCCCGTAGATACCACGCCGCCACTTTTGTGTGTTTGCCCTCACAACACCACACCTCACTCTCCCTGAGAAACAGGGCATTGGCCTTCACTTAGTCCAGAAATGCTCCCTTTTATTTCTTACTGCATTTTTCGCTTTCATCTTTGCCAACCATGATATTTACTTTTTGTCCACCCTGCCCCCACTATTCTTCCTTGGCTTTTTTATTTTCAGTGTACTTCAGTGACAGTGACTAACTTTTTTTTTATATGTTCCAACTTGTTTTTCTTGTTTTTGAATATTTGCTTGCTTCTTGTTGTACATGCATATGACCATATGAGTAATAGTAGTGAAAGTACATGACATTTTCATTCATCACATTAATGTTTTGTCTATAAAAAAAGGAAATGGCATGGTTCATACCAGCAATGATCATTAAAACAACCATTTTGTTCATCTACAGTATACGGTCGTAATTGGCAACACCCATCTTTCTTCATACATTAACTACGCACTAACATTTTAAATGAAACGAATGTTTCCTTTGTTTTAGATTAGAACTTAAAGGGCTCTATTTCACACCTGATCACAAGATGCCATCTGTTATTCACAGGTGAAAATTTACTTTTGGTAACACAACACCATCACTTTCCTTCAGTTGTAGTTACCAAAGAAATAGAGCAATGTATGATTTGGTTCCTCTTTTCAATTCCATTCAAATTCTTAACACACATAATTGAGCTTGTTTGACTTTAGTACCTTTTTCTTTCCAAATAACACCCTTTTTTGTGAGGGTCCTTGCATAATCCACAAATTTAGGATTTTTTCCCCAACCATAAATGCTCTTATTATGAAAAAAGTAGCCTTTACCATCAGCTGCTGGTACAATAGATGACTATGACAATCACTTATGTAGGTTGCCTCTTTGAAAAAATGTTCACATTCTCAGTTTCAACAGGAGCCTGTCTCACAAAGCACTTTCCTGCTTAACAAGCTAATTAAAAGCTTAGTCTAATCCTGGCTTTTCTGTCTCAGAATGGTGGATTACTATTTACCAGGCTCTATCATCATGGCAATGTATGATGCTTCAAGGCTGGTTAAGTTCAGACTTTTTGATAAAAAATGAGCTACTGTACAAACAGGGATAAAGGTCATTTTTCAGATCTTCTAGCATGTTTTTGGCATTAGTCATGGGTTTGCAGCAATGGAAACAACATATACTTGTCTTGTGCAAAAGTATGAACACCCTTGGCCGAATGATGTTTGTTAATTTTAGAAGTGAAAATCCTCTACATATCCTCTACAGAGAACTTTAATATGTGTGTTTTTTAATATGAATGCAAAATTTCTACATTTTTGCTTTACTTTACTCCATTTGACATGTTAAATTGAAAAAAGTAAACAGTAAGTGTGCATTAAAAAGTTGTGTCCTTTGTAGAAATTTGCTTAGATGGCCTTTGACCAGGGGTGCCCACATTTTTGCATATGACTTTACACAGGGATCCGAAACTCAGCAGATACTAATCAATGATGCATTGCTTTTTAAATTTCTAGATGCTTTACTTTCTACATTTTTCAGTAGACTGCTTTTCATTGATTATGGTTACATTTGTTAGGTTAAATGTGCTTCCTGAGACAGGCTCCAGGTTACACTTCCAAGTGACAGAATTTAATTCTGGTCAGTTAACTGGCTGATCGGATAGAACTTTTTTTAGGGCAACCCACAAATCTCCTTTTTATTTTTAAAGAACTATATTGATATAAAATGTTGCAAATCTTACACATAAAATAGCCCAGGTTTCCTAAAACCATGGTAGTGTTAAGATCATTCTGGAGACAAGTATTCAGTCTTATCCTGAGATGATGTTTGTGCTGCATCTGTTTTTGGGAAATCAGGCCCACAGGGAAAAAAAAAACACTGAATTTTCCTGATTCAAATGCATACATCCTTTCCACATATCACATATTACATCAGCACGATTATCACAAAACATAAACTGAAAGACTGAATCGTATCGACGTAATATTTAGTTCACATGGAAATGATGCATGCGCAGTTTTTGAATCAAGTGATTTCAACACACCACTTTCTTTCAGTGCAATATAGAAATGCATATGTTGTATTTTTTTACAGAACGCTCCTTTTTACGCTCTCAACCTTCAGCTGAAAGATATGTAGCAGTTAAAAAGGTGTATTTCCCAATCTGTACCTTTAGAAAAATCAGTACTTGACTCAGCAACCACCAAAACGCAACCTTGACGCTATTTAAACAATGAGATCATCTCAAACTACACATGTAATCTAGAGCAAAATACACATTGTGATGCCATGTCAGATGTGCAAAAAAAAAAAGACAAAAAAAAAAAGACTAATCTTGTGTTTGTGCTCGGTGTGGAAGAAAAAAGTTTAACTTATAGACATGTTGAAGGTTGTTAAAAAAAATGTCAGTTTTGCAGTGGTTTTGGGCTAGGTTTAAATTTGTGAGGCTATCAACTGTTCACACACCGTTGTCTTGCAATAGTTTCTGTATGTGTGCTAACGTAGCATTAGACTCACCTGTGGTTTCCAGGTCGCTTTGCTGGAGAGAAAAGTCCACCCATCTCTTTACCTGCCGTATCTAATACACTGTAAACACCTGTCCCCATGTCACATATGTATAATTACTGCTGCCTCCTGCTGAATTTATGATAATGATGGTGATTATTATTATTATTATTATTATTATTATTATTATACACATCATTTGCCACAAGTTGCGTTTATTTTGTCCTTTTGCTTTGATCAAATCAAAATGTTAGATATATTTTTTTCTACAGCATTAATTTATTTCGCTTGTTGTACTTATTATTAATGTCATCCACATGTTTACTATATTTCCCTTATTTTGTTTTATACGTGTAAATTGTAGTTTTTTTCTTTCTTTATTACATTTTCTAACACATATATATATATATATATATATATCTTTGATTATGTCTGTAAAAGGAAATGTTGAAACTGTGTAAAACATAAGCTCTTAGTTATTGTGCGGTGTCACTGCTAGGTTACTCTTCATTACGCAAGATAATTTTGACTTTGTCTTTTTTTACATGGGGATTATGTTTGGTGTAAATATTAACATTATGTACCGGATGTGTGAATGAAACTCAGTTGAACATTAAACCTCACAAAGTCTAAATTACAGCGCTGTTGTAGTGCACTTTGCTTTGCTGTCAGATGTTTACAGTGTACCCACTACTAAGCTATGGTATGTTCATATCAATACTACAAAAGATAGTCAATTTAATTTTGCATTATTTATTAATTTATATTGAGGTTTGGTGGAAAAAGGTCTATCACAGTGAAACACAATTCTTTACAATGAACCTGGTTTCTTTGAATTTATTTGCTACTACTACTATTTTGCAATATGACCACTAAACCTTGAGTTTTAGATGTTAAAATTGGTCTAATTGTGGTTAATTAGAGAGAAAAAGTTACAATAATGCTATTTTGTTTAATACTGCCCTTATAACATACATGTGGTTTTGAAGAACTATGTTTTAAGCCCAACCCTTGTAAACATTGTCATTAAACAACATTTCAGGTCTCAGACTCAAACTTTTCCTTAACAATTTGCATAATGTTTGGTTTCTATCATCACCATTGTGACCCACTGGCAAGTTTCTTTAGGAAGGCTCACTGTAGCTCATTTGTTTACATTGTAATGGTTAGGAAAATTGTCAACATTTTTCGAAAATCTGTGGAACTTTATTACATCACAAGAGAAGCTGAATAAAAATCTACTTTAATATTGATATTTTTGCAATACAGGCACATGAACAGTATGTAAGAAAGCATCTTACAATATTTTGGAAAAGTGCTGTTAGATCTGATGGGGAACTTTGGGTATCATTTTAATTTTATGGTTCATAGAACATTAATTTTCACTTCAAGGAAGCAGCAAGATTCCATCTGCAGTTGTGATGTTTCATTAAACCCATTACAATGATGGTTTATCTATCAACACATGCATCTGTCATAGCCATGCTTTTGGAACCATATTAATAAGTTAAACTCAAAGTTTAGGATTAAAATATGCATAAAACTAGGGTCAGGATCAGAGGGTTACTTTCTTTTCATATAATAAAGTAAAAAACAACAAATAAATAATTAAATATATATATATATATATAATATTTTTTAATTATTTAATTGTTGTTTTTTACTTTATTATATGAAAAGAAAGTTTTTTTATTATATGAAAAGAAACTTAAACTTAAACTTAAAAACAGTCCAAAACAATCTGTTTCAATACTAGAAACAGTAGGAGTACTAAAACATAATGTGGGTAATTTAGAATTAGATTAAAATGATTAGTGGATGACTTAAAATTATGAGCTACTTGTACTCCAATTAAACTATTTACAAATAAAGACTCTTACAATACATTTTGTGAAGTTAATACAAGTATTATTCCATTAACCCTATTACTACTGACTCATAGTGGCTTTGTCATCCCTGGAACAAAAACAATTGTCATTTTAAATGACAGAATCCATAATCATTATACTGGGTAAAACACCAAAACTTTGGCACTGCTTAATTCTCTGACCTCCAGAGCACATACAGGCCAAATTTGAAGATTCTATAGGTTTTCATTCTTTAATAATCTGTAAAAATGTGATCTTACAAAAACATGGTGGCGCTATTGCAGGCACGTCAAAACCGGAACATAACAAGTGATTATAAACATCACCTGTGCAGCGACTAGTCAAACAACATGATAGAAAAATCACAGACCAACAAAGAAACATCACCAAACACTCATTATTCACATAAAAGAGCAATAAAACCATAAACTAACCTGCTCACTTAACCAAAACAAACACCAGAAGCTAAACTGTCATAAACCAACAATTATTTATTTTACAAAATATCAAATATGGTTAGCTGGAAAAAATGCTACACTGGCCCTTTGTGAACAAGATTTAGCTCCTCTGTTTAGGCAGTTGTACAAGTCGAAAACTCCCAAAATTGTTTTGTTCAAAAATGTTTGATGCTGTATATAAAAAATGTTTTAACCTCTTTCTGCGGGCCACTAGTAGCACTTGTACTGGCAGAGAGCAAATTCCCTTGTATATCATAAATAAATATAATCAAATTAAGTATGTTGTGCCTATAACTCAGATTGCCTTGTGAGCTTAATGTGGATGAAATCTTGTGACACTGTGTTGAGCTGCTAACGAGCAATGATGAGAGAAAGGGGAGTGGCAGAAACACCCTGCTGTGAAAACAGTTCGCACCTCTCCACAAAGATAAAACACACAACTGCAGTTTTCTTCAGATTAACAATGCACACTTCCCACTTCATAAAATTACATATACATAAAACATTTTTTTTTACAAATGCTGTCTTGTTCAACTATGATAACAAAACTCCAGCTTGCTTCTGATTTGGTAAGCCACACTAAATTTCACTGACGCTACTACATATAATGAAAAAAAAAAAATTTCAAATAAAGAACCTTGACAACAGCTGCTTGTGTCCTAGTACTCATTCAATAGAACATACATGTGTCCACACAGCACGTTGGTCAAGATAAAAAGAACTTATTCAGACTCATTCAACCCTATTGGGTAAAAAAAAATGACACAGGAAGTCACCCCTGACAGCTGCTCACAGACTCTACAGTTGCTCACAGACTCTGTTTTTTTTATTGTTAACACTGCTCTTTGCAAATCAAGGACTACTGGAACACTTGAGTACATTATATATATATATATATTTTTTTTTTTTAATATATCAAAAACAGGATCGTACCCTATTATTAATAATTCTAATTCATCTTAGTCTTTATGAAGTGAAGCTAAAATTGAAAACTGACTGTTTGTCAATGTGAACACATTCAAGCACCTTTGCATTTTACCCCACACGTGGAGCAGCGGGCAGCTATCAACAGCGCACAGGGAGCAGTGTAGCGGGACGGTACCTTGCTCAAGGGTACCTTAGTGGTACCCGGGCTGGGACTTGTAACCTTCAGGTCCCAAGGGCAATGTCCTAACCCCTATGCCACCACTGCCCTACATTATGTTCCTGAGGCAAACACAAGGTAGGTATTTCTAATTAAGTGACTTGTCAGTATCAACTTATCAAGTTAACCTGACTTTCAGTTTTTCCTCATCATGATAAGTAATTTGACCCAATTTCTATACAATACAATCCCCCCTGCCCTGGTGGTTTGACCCATTCAGCCAATGGAGCCCTTGTAGGCCTACAGTTGTCTGAAAGATGCAGCTAGTTTACCAACTTAATACATCATTTAGCATGTGTGCAGCATGAACATGCCCGAGGAACATCAGTGCTGGCTGTCAGCTCCCACCTTGAAGACCCGGAAGGACAGTCATTCTGCACTTGCGAAAGATGGCTAACTTCTGCTGCACTGCTTCATAGAAGAGCCCAGTTTGGTGGGTTGGGCTGTGTTTTTTCTTTATTGTGGTTGTAGGTTTATATGTGGCCACACGAGTAAACACATAATAATAAACTCACACAATTAACATACAAATTACCCACATTAAGACACATGGTCCTCTAGCCGTCAACCTCCTGCTAGCTCAGACCTCAGTGGGGTCATTCTGCCTTATACTGTATGGTGACTTTTATTGTATGTTTAATTGTTTGTCAATAAATATCATAATTTTTCTTTGCCTGCTGATTGCTGACATTCATACGAATATTTCTAATATTAAAAATTATTATTATTTTACTTCACAGAAAGGCGTTTACGTCTGGCCTGACTGATTATTATGTTGGGCCCCCCATTTTATGTAATCTTTTTTTTAAGGTCCTCTGAGGTCCTCCTTTCAGCGCTTAGCCTTTGAAATTATCCTAATCCCCCTATTAGGTTTAATAGGGCTAAGTATAGAGTTAGGAATGCACATGTAAAATATTTGCAGGTGTTCTAGAAGCTTAGATTGTTGCTTTTGAATGTAGAGAAAGCTGATTTTGAGACAAACTGTTTTAAGAATAGGCCTTAGAACTGCATTACCCAGTGAGATCACCAACCTTAAGATACTTTAATTGTCATTGATCAACATTACCGTCAGATATGCAAGATCTGTGTAAAAGTGGTCAGAAATAAAGAAATAGACACATTTGTTAGTTTTTCAGGGATATATGACACAGATTTGCCTAGCATTGGCAGCAGACATGAGTCAATTGACCAAAGTTGTAATAAATTTAAATGAACAGTTTAAGAGAAGGCATGACAAAAAAAGCCATTTCAGTCTGTAGTGTCACATTAAAGAAAAATAAAAAAAATAATTAACTACATGTTAAGCTGAAGCTCAGGACGCTGGCGGTTGGGAACATTTTAAATGTTTTAGTTTTAGAACAAACAGCTAATGGAAAATTAACTTAAACCTGGCATTTATACTTTTCACTGGAAAGGGCAATTACTTGTTCCTGTTCCTCTTCAAATAAACCCACAACATTTGTATTTGCTAATGGATCGTACTTGTCTAAATGAGATTACTGTGCAACTTGAGTCAGCTCTGGGTATTGATCAACTCAAAATTTTACAGGAACAGCTCTAGTTCCTGTTACCTGCCAACTTGAAAGCATTTATCCAGCAGACTCAAATGGTATTCTGCACCTAAAAAAAACCCATCACAGTTATGCAACTTGATAGTCCTGTTCTGACAGTGCTTGGATGTGTACAAGTGATGCAATAAAAAAAACAAAATTATAAACTCATTTGCAAAAAGAGCAATATAAAAAGAAATTCTTTAATTTGTAAATTCTCTTCTATGCTGTAAATATAAAGAAATGTAGAGCTTGATGCTTGCAACATGCTTAAAAAAAGTTGGCATATTTTTCACTTTGTTGCATCACCTTACCTCTTAAATACACATTTAATAATTTAGGAAGTGAAAACACTAATTGTTGCAGTTGAAATTTTTGCCCATTCTTGACACTTCAGCTGCTCAAAAGCAACTGTTGTCAGAATCTCCTCTTCAGGAAACAGTATCATTATTATACAAATCTAGGCTCAAAGACCAAACACTTTCAACAGTAGTTTTCTCTCAACTGCCTGAATCTTACATAATATTATGTGCTGTAGATGGCAAAAAAACCCTAATGTTTATTATAATCTCTAATTATATTATAGTGTTATTCCATTGGTTTTCCTGCAATATTCAAATGTAATTACGCACTTTCCTATGGGAAATTTATATATTTATTTATAGCGAATTACACTTTCAAAGTGTAAGCATAATTAAATTATTAATATGTAAATAAAGTAAAACAAACAGTGGTTGGCTGTGAAATGCCCCATTCTAGAACAAAGTTATGTCCATATCATGTTAAAACTCTAATAGTTACACCAGGGAAAGTTATTAAACAAAATAAATAGTTACAGACATGCTGTTTGATGACTGCAACATTGTTTAAGGTAAGTTGTGATATAATATTTTGTTCTAAAATGGTATTTACATACATAATGTTTTATTTTTAGGCACGATTTACTATTTTTAATCTTTTTTATTATCAACATTACATATAAAATCTCAAATAACATATGTAGATAAATTGTAAATAGGAAATTAAACTGGTGTGTTTGTATAACTTCTTTATAAAACATCTGTATATAACAGCTAGTAGAGTTTTAACGTGAAATGTTTTTATTTACCTGAAAACTAACAAACTTTTCTCTGTTCCAGTAATAGTAATGATCTTTTCTTCTACTAATGGACACAAACGTTCATTAAAGGTTTAGAGTGCAAAATTTGGACTTAAAGGGGTAAAGCTACACTGCATTACTCTCTCACTGAGGTTTTTCCCTCTTCAGGGCCTTTTAGACAGTAGACCACCCCCATCCCCTTTTTTGGTTTCTTATGTAATTGTTTTTATTGGCACTGATTTGCACTGTAAGAAAGTACAGACACAGCAGTCACACTGCTGGCTGCTGTTAACCTGCGCTGCAAGATCAGCTCCAGACTGCTCACCTGCACTGTAGCACAGTCATCACCCTGACACATTTTAATAAGCATTAATTGCAGTAATTAGTAAATCTGAGTGCAGCCCTTATTATATCATACTTTGGAAGTCATTACGATTTAGCAGTACATTAGGCAAGCACTGACACAGCCAAGTCACTGATCCAAGTCCGGAGGGCTTAGAGCCATACCTGGGCCAATACGCAAATGGAAGTAGGCTTACAGCCAGGGAGGACCCCCATCCACCCCCTGCAATCGATCTCTAATGGGCCACAGATCATATACCAAGTAATCACATCTTTATAACCAGAGACCCACATATACATAGGTTACAACACTGTTAATAATTTCTTACACACGGACATACAGTCAGTCTGCTCTTCCAAACGTGGAATACTTTTAGAGGAATGAAAAGAAATGGAAAACATCCATCCATCCATTTTCTAAATCATTTCTTCTGTTTCTGGATCGCAGGGAAGCTGGAGCCCAGCTGACTACGGGCCTAAGGTGGGGACACGCAGGACAGAGGGCCAATCCATCGCAGGGCAACACATAGACAGACAACCATTCATACACATGTTCACACCTACAGGCAATATTAAGAGTTTCCAATCAACCTACTGCAAGTCTTTGGACAGTGCGAGGAAACCGGAGCACCCAGAGGAAACCCACACGAACACGGAGAGAGCTTGCAAACTCCGCACAGAAAGGCACCCATGGCCGACCCATGGATCGAATCCAGGACCTTCTTGCCGTGAGGTGACAGCACTGAAGTGGAAAACAAATAAGTGCATTTAACTGAATAAGTTGAAAAAAAATTTCTTAAAAATATTAGTAATTCTTTTATATCTAGATGTTCAGGACGTTTGACATTGATTTTGCCAAAGGACAGTTTACACCAACCATCCAAGCCTTATTTACAAGTATCTGTAAAGACAGCTCTAAAGGGGCTATTTTTTAAATATACTGCATAATTTAATTGTAAATGTAAAAAAAAGTAAATCAAATTGATTTGATTTGATATAAAATGTACTGTTTTAGAGAAACTTGACCATAATGGTGATAGGAAACAGATGTTCGAAGCATTTAATTGGGCATGTACATGGAAAGCTTAAACCCTTTCCCTCTAACCTCAGACTGCACCATGTTAATAATTGTATTTAATGTGCCTTTTTGTTTTGACAAAGCACAATCTACTCTGAATAAATAGAACTTGGGTCAACTCCAGTCCCACAAGCTTCATTGCTCTAGGGTGCCCCTGCTAGTGTGGAGATTTCAACTCATCTTTCAGCTCCAACTTGTCATATTACATCACACTTTATCTTATGCCAGCAAAGCGTGATATCTCTTTAAGATAACGTTTACATTTACAGCATTTAGCAGACGCTCTTATCTAGAGCGATGAACAACAGTGCATCTGGCTACACCCGTCAACAGCTGTCATTCTACTAATATACTACTAGCTAAGTTACACACCATAACAAACCCTGCCAAACTAATGTTGTATTATATAATATGTTTCTTTTGACAAACTAAACACTATGTAAGCAGTAAATGATGTTTTTTTATAAATGGGAGAAAGGGAGCACCTGTTTAACCAACTCTCTTGACCCTAGTAATTATACAGCACAGTAAGTGACCCCACCACCACACCTTATGTTCAGTTTAGTTCAGTCAGCTCTCAGCTTGGGCAGGTATGTAAAAGTTTAGGCTTAGGTAAAACTCATTTGCTTTTCTCTATACTATAATTTCACTGTTTCTCTGGAGAGTGTTACCTGAGGTTTCAGAACAGGGCTGAAACGCCACCTAAAGCTAAGGAAACCCCACCCGGGGTTCGAACCTGTGCTGTCATGTTTAAAGTCCACACCAATTGGGCGGAGGATTTTTTACGACATTAACACATCACTTTATCTGAGTCAGTCATTTCTCTAAAATACAGAATTTCATACACCAATATGCTTTGAATGACCCTCCACTTAATTATTCTGAAATTTGAAAAAATAGGTGGAATTCTTCCTTTAACACAGACATTGATTTTCCATTACTTAAATTTAGATTGAGCATGACTATAAAGCCATAATCTGCATATCATTATCAGTTTAAATATGGAACAGTATGTAATTATTGGCTAAATTCATGGACTGCCTGGATATTCCATATAATGTTTTGCTACCCAGAGGTTCAGGACACTTGCTGGTTTATAAGCATAAGGTGTAGAGAAAAGGAAGGAAAAGCGTGAAAACCAATAGAACATTTTCCCTGCTCAACTCAGGGTTAATAACTTTGTCCTGTCAGAAATTGCCATGCCCAGCTACAGAGTGACTTTGTTTTTCCATTGGCTAATAACTGCAGCATTCAGGCTTAAAGTATGTGAGAACAGGGATGAAAAATGACAAAAACAGAGCGCAATAAATCTAAAAAGTCAAGGCAGCTCTCACCGCAGGCTGAGCAAAAAGCTTCTGCATGTAGCCGTTCTCCTTAGATAAGAGGCCCATTTTATAAAAAGACAGCAGGCACAGGAGTTATATTCTTACTTTTAAAATGCCCTTTTTTGTAGTGGCCTTGTTCAACATAGGTTTAATAGAATAATCCCCTGTTAAGAGAAGGGTGAAAAGGTGAACTCGGAGGGATGCCGTGAAGGACAAAATGCTCTCTCTTCTTCAAAAAACTGTTCCTCATCATTACCTAGGGAAGAAAGGAGGTGCAGAGGAGAACCAGCACAGAAGACACGGTTGCCAGGATGGGGTAGTGCTAGGTGAAAATGTTCTATGGATAAAAGGCCCTATCTATTTATTTACAGTGTTTATACCACCAATATATAAAGTTTGAACTCTGAACTTTCTGCTGATGCAGATGTTTAACAGCAATTATACTGGTGCAGCCGTATAACAGCAATCAATAGCTGGTCCTACTATTGCTTAACTACAAGTTAGACATGGGTGAAATGTAACAGCTAGGATATAGTGAAAGTGACTTTTTTGTCATTGTGAACACACTCAAGCACAACAAACAAAATGTGACAGCTGCATTTAACCCATCACACATGCAGCAACAGGGTACCTCAGTAGTGCCCAGGCTGGGACTTGAACCTGCGACCTTCATTTCCCAAGGGCAGGGTCCTAACCACTTGGCTACCACTGCCACCACATTGTATTTAGTCCGAGAATTTGCTGCACTCAGTGAGTCAAGTTTTAATGTTTGTAATGTTTGTGCTGTCCTCCCCTCTTTGGCATCATCTCCGAAGCTGTAAGCTTGGGCAAAAAGCAGTGTAGCGGCCCAATTTAGACCAATATGTGTAAAATCTAATGGGAAAAATTAAACCTATAAATTAAAAATACTAGTCAAATAATACTCAATACACCAATGGCATAATAATATAGTGGATACTGACTCTTTCTGCTTACTGCTACATTGTTGGGCCAAGTGTCAAATGAGCCCAGTACTTTTCAATGGCTTGGTGGCTGAAATTCTCTGCTTTAGGGAACAAAAAGTGGTTCCCATGTTTCCTTGCTCCAAATAATCCTTTATCATATATTTATTTTTTTAAGTCTACTGGAAATATTGGAGATCTGTTGTTGTCTAAAATTTGTCAGTAGTTTCATGTTCTATGAATAAGGAAAAATACTGAAATGTAAGCAAAATCTCCAGTGTTGAAGGAACATTTACGTCCAACATGAATTAACAATATAGGTGTTAAGTCAACACTCTAGGTAATATAACTGGATGTCAGCATTAGTCTCACTCCAGACTCCATTAGTAAGGTATTCACTTAAGAATATGCAGCTTAATACAGAGTAAATGTCAAAACTCAAGAAAGAATATTCCCTTTGTATTCAAGATTAGAATAGCTTTATTAACAATATCTATCACTGCAGCCCATCCTACTGTAAAAGGAACTCTCTATCCATGACTAGAGAATCCCAGCTAATGATTATGCTCTGGAGCCTAATTGTTAGTACTTGTTAGTATGCACTTGTTGCTTCAAGATACTGAGCATCAGCTGAAATATTAAAGGTAGATGTCCATGCAGTGTCTGCACTTTAACTGTTAAAGTGCATTTGATCCCTTATTCGATTCATGCCTCTCCAGCCGACCTTGTTCGAAACCTCAATCGCAATTAGTTAAAACCCTCTATCCATTCAGGTCAGAGATTGATCCTGTTCTCCATCTAACAAACCTCCAAAGGGCACCCATTAACCACAGCTACTTGAGTCTTTTCCAAACCCATTAGCTTTAGCTTGTTAGGACAGCCTCGGAGAAAATGTTTAGAACTGCAGGATGGAAAACTGCTGAATTATTTGACTGAAAACGCTAATTGGAAAGTTATCCAGCAGATGATTCCGCACACTGCGATACAACAGTTCTTTCCATCCTTAGAATTCTCTCTCGAGGTTTAGAGCCCAGGTCCTGACCCCCACCTCACCAGAATCAGTCTCTTAGCCAGTCAATGAATGCACAATATGTCAGTGGAATAGTGTTGGGTGAGCTGAGGTCTTTTCACTCTGCCTAATTTGCTTTTCGATATCTCGCTGCGGCTGGAGCCCACAAGCTACGGATTCGTTGTCCAAATGTCAGGGAAAAGGGAAACTAATGGATGTGCGAGCGTGTCACAGGAATTGATGTGGTGAAACATCGCTGTCTGGGGCACTATGTGTGACAAGGGCAGCGGGCAAGGGTAAGGGCAAAGATGAGCGAGAGAGAGAGAGAGAGAGAGAGAGAGAGAGAAAGAGAGAGAGAGAAAAAGAGAAAGAAATAAGAGACAAGAAATAAAAGAAGAGGAAACATAACATGAGAACAAGTGATGTTTGGCATTGTATTCACTGAACCTCAACCAGGAAGACTAACAGCCTCAGCAACACACGTATAAGGGAGTCCTCAAGCACTTGTACCTTCTGTTTTAAACATAAAACTCCAGCTATGGTCATAAGATTGACAGCTGGACCATCTGAGGACTTCTCATTTCCAGATAATACTCATTTCTAAAAACTAAACAAGGAGGAAAAATGTAAAAATGACTGGATTTATCTGTGTAGTTACCCTCACCTTCTGTTGAACACATACCACCAGTGTTTGCCCAAAAGTGGGTTGGTTTTAAGCAATGATTAAAATAAAATATTTATTTTTAAAAGTCAACTGTTGATAGCTTTTATTCATTTCAAATTTTAAAAAGTTTCATCTTTTTCAGCATTATATATGAAAACTGAGGACTTATATAGGTTCACTGGTCAACTTGGATAATGAGTGAAACGACTATTTAAATATCGCAACCACAAGTTCACATCACCGACACTGTAAAAAAAGTTTAATTGGTAAGTTACAATGTCGCTTTACATATGAAATGATTTAATTATGCAGAAAAGTTGAACATTTGGTGAAACACCATGACACTGTAGGATTAATATTCTGATGTAATCATCACTCATGCAAAGATATGGAGAGAATTGCAATTTAGAATATAACAGCTTGAAGGAGTTCAATTACATGTTTTTCTTCTTGAAATTAGCCTGTCCTTAAAGCTAACGCAAAACAGGCTGAACTGTGGACTCTAATTTGAATAATAATCAGAGTTTACCTTCTCTGAGGAACTGTAGATTAAAAAATAACACCAAAGCAATTTCCAAGTCAATGAAGAAAGCTAATTTGCATTCCAAAGATGAATTCATTTAGTGACGTGAAAAGGGGCGCTAATATCAGACACTAACTCTGTCTACTAATGATTGAATGTCTTGAAGCAATGGCTCAATTTTGCATTTTATTTTATTTGTTACTTGTTTTTTTCTTTACCATGATCTCAGTAGGGCCCTTGTTCCTGACCCACCAGAGTATATACATTATTATACATACATTCATACAATCAACATGTATTCATTAGCAAGTTAGCCTTGCAGGAGGTCTCAACTGATTCAGCCTCACAATGTAAAAGACAGAAAAACCCAACACTAAAGTAAATGAAAATGAAAATATACATTACTGGACAAAGCTGAGTTCTCTATCAAGAAATGCATTCCTACTGTGCTTGAACATATTGAACAAATTCCTCTGATTTATACATAAAAGGTGACTTCATTATGTAACTCAGATAAGCAACAAGCCTTTAAGTCAAAGACTGAGCACTTGGAGGTCACAACTCTATACAGATTAATGTATACCATCCTCATTACAAACACTGAAAGAGCAATATGTCTGGCAATTGAATGATTTAAATAGAGCTACAGGTTTAAAGCAATGGTGATAGAAAGCATTACCAAAGGAATGGGATGCTCTGGAGCTAAGTTCATTGTCAAGTGTTGACTAGGATGGTATAAAGCCCTCTTGTTTTGGTCTATGATCTGTTTCCTATTAAAATGTATGGTGCCTTATTAAGTTGAGAATCGGACAAAGTTAACCATGGACTATTGAGCAAGGTAAGTCTTGTGTCAAGCAGAAATGGGCATAAGTTCCACTTGCAAAACTGCAACAATTGGTATCTTCAGTTCCTAAATGATTTAAAAATGTGCTTATATAGAAAGGTCATGTACTATAGTGGTGTTACATGCCTCCGTCTAATATTATTTTCTACCCATTGTAAAATAATGAAACTTGCCTTTTATTTTCAGTCAGTGATAACATTGGAAATATTTTCTTTCTACTTTTGTCATTTAAATAAATAATAGATATTTATCAAACCACACTTTCTTTTCTTTAGTGCATTTTACAAAATGTCTCAACTTTATCAGAAATAGGATGTGTAATATCTGATTGCTGATGGTCTGGTGGAGGTTCTAATCATTCCTGAATTAGGTAAAGAAGGATAAAAAAAATGCAGAGAAAAAGATCTACAGCCTATAATTGGTAATGACAAAGTGCACCTCTATGGTAATTGCAGTTGATAAAATGGGCAATGGCCTTAGATACTAAGTTGGTATAAAAAATATTCTAAGGAATATAAAGTATGTACCCAAATGTCAAATTGTCAAGGTTTGTGTAAAAAAAAAAGGTCAAGTTCTCTGAGCCTTGGATTGGAGTTGTTTTCCCATTTAATCTGGTGTGTCGCATTTTTCTGGTTGCCTCTGTTCCCATGGCGATTTATTGCCGTAGCATATAAACTCTAGCTACCTGGAGGGTGATTTAGCATTTGAAGCATGCACAGCTCTGCTGCTGTGCTGCCTTAATAGGTCTTTAGTGTAGTCCTGGGGGCAAAAAAATAGCAGGAATGGATATGTAAAGAGCTGATATGATTTTGTTATACAGTGTGGCCTAGAGCTAGTATCCCATACATGATATTGTGCAGTCGAACCTGGTTATTGCACTCACAAATAATGGAGTGGAATGAAGAAACAGAAAAGTTCATGTTTAAGCTTATTCTGTATAATATATAGAATTAAATATGTATGTGCAAAAAAATGAAAAGAAATGTTATTTGATGCCAAAGCAAATTCTGTCCCACAGTAGCAGTAATGGCAAGAACATTGCAGTGGGCCTCACTGCTGCAAAGTGGTGTGTACCATCAGAGAGAGCATTTTCAATCTTATCTAGCTGAGGTGAAGGAAGCACTTTGAACTACTGACAGCTGACAGAATTATTGATGTAACCCCCTCCAAGAACACCTACCTCATCATTCCAAAAATCTTAGCTCTGTAAAGAAAAATACTATGGCAGAAGAAGTTTGACAAAGTTTTGGGTAAACTGCATAGCATGGGTTTGTCCCCCCATTGCTGCAGTTACACGCTTTATTCTCATGGAAAGCCTAGAACATTTTAGAACTCTGACACTGCTTGAACCTTCCAAAACTCACATTGTGGTCATTTGGCTTTTAGACACTGATGTGAACAGGAGTCAAAATTGTGTTTTGGTGCTTTTGGCAACAAACACAAGACAGTAAGGAAAATGTGACACACAAGCTGAAAAAAAGGTAAATATGCCAAGAAAGGAAAGAAATGGTGAACATATAAGAAAAGAGGGGATGGAAATGAGCTGGCTAAGATGCAGAAGGAAGCTGAAAAGGAGAAAGAAAAGAAAGTATTGATAGAGGAGGTGATAATAGTAGAGGTTAAGAAGGAATAATATTTTTAGTTATAAAGCACTTTTGATGCACAAAAATGCAGCTCAAACTGGAACTTTGAACTATTCAATAACAGCTATGATTCAAAAACAAAAATAAACTGGTGAAAGAAGAAGAGAAGGAAAAGGTTGTGGACTTTGAAGACTTTGTTGCTGCAGCTGTTTCTGCTGCTTGTACTGTTGCGCCTACTGCTGCAGCGGGCACTGCTGTTGCTGCTAATGTTGTTGCAGCAGCTGGGAATAGTGTATCTGCTTCTGATGCTAATGCTAATGCTGCTGCTGCTGATGCCGAGATCAACAAAAGTTGGACTGAAGGTAAACTGTTAGAGAGAGTGAAAGTTTCCCACATTTAATTGACATCTGTAAATGTCAAGTCAAGTCAAGTCAAGTTTATTTGTATAGCACTTTTTACAACTGACGTTGTCACAAAGCAGCTTCACAGAAACCGGGTCCGAGCCCCCAAAGGGCGACAGAGGCAAGGAAAAACTCCCTAGCAGTAGGAAGAAACCTTGGGAGGAATCAAGGCTCAGAAGGGGGAACCCATCCTCCTCTGGTTGACACCGAATAGCAAAACAAGCAAAAGAAAAGAAAGAAAAATAATAAAATAAATATATATAAAAATAATAGTTCTTAGTATAGCAGCAGTTCCTTGTGTAGAGGTGCCATATTGACTTTAGATCAGGTCTTTGGCAGAAAGGGGTGTTCATATGGACTCCTCAGCAGGAGCGAGTGGGTTTAAAGTCACAAAACTTCAAACCACTAAGAGGGTATCAGTGTGGGTCAGGCTGGTCCAGAAAGCAGAAAGGGGCAGGATCACTGGTATCTCAGCAGGGTAGCTCAAAAGAAAGAGAGAGAGAAAGAGAAAGAGAGAAAGAGAGAAAGAGAGAGAGAGAGAGAGAGAGAGATTGTTAGAGATGCCCCGAAATGTTATGAGTGATTAAGAACAATGTACATTGTGGTCTAAGTGCAGGCAGGTGCTCCGGCAAGACTCGCTATGACAGCATAACGCAAACTGCCATTCCTATTATATAGCATGAACATGGATATAGCAGTGTGTGTGTTGCTGGTATGAGTGTTTTAGACACAGTGGTGACAACCACTGACAAAGGGCTAGCTCACAGGTTTCCAACCCTGGATCTAGAATACCAGGCCCATTTCACATTTGGGTAATTTAGATTAGGAAGGGCTTGTAAAGAAACAAAGATGTGCCAGACATGGGGTATCCCAAACCAGCGCTGGGAGCTTAAAGGCAAGAGGATGACTAACTAACCATGCATGAAATTCTGAAACACTTGTACCAGCACAACACACACTGCCATGTCAGTGTTACTGCAGTGCTTGAGAATGGACCACTCAAAAAATATGCTAAGTGGTGGAGCTATGGTGGTCACTTTCCATTGATTGATGGGGTATAATAATAAACTGCAGCATTAGATGGACCAGTCTGTAAAGTGAAGCCATTCTTCATTTTATAAATAAAGCCATGTGTAATATGCTGTTAAGTGGTTAAAGAAAAGTCCAATAGTTTGACTGTGGAGCTTCTTATTATTTTTCTAAATAAGCTAAAAAAATGAGCAATATTATTGCTCATTTTTTAGCTTATTTAGGAAAATAATAAGAAGCTCCACAGTCAAACTATTGGACTTTAGATTATTGACCTGAAAGCAGGTCTGAACACCTTCCCTACTAATTATAGCATAGACCAGCAGCTGCAGAAAAGTGCCACTCTTAATCTCAGAGTTGAAGGTGCCATACCCAAGTACTTAACAGACATAAAGAATGTTGTGTCCCTTATTCTGCATGCACTTCAGCCTGAATAAAAAGAGAATACTTGAACATGATTAAAAGTACACTATGCAATCATCTATTTTCAATCCAGCTGTTATGACAAATTGGACATGCTGGGTTCCAGCATATTATGAGAACAGAAGTGATAAATACACATCATAAAAACAGCTGTAGGTCTTAAATGGCACGTAGGCACTAATGCAATTACAACATGAATGTTTAAATATTATTTTTTAGGAAATAACTTCTGAAAAGTGTGAAAGACTGTGACTACCTGGTAGCTTGTTTCTGAGGTTGTGGCTTTCAAAAACATTAGCTTGTGTACCTAACACATAGTTTCTTAGACAGGACTTAAGTCTAGATGTGATTTGCATTTGTACTTAACAATTGATGCTTCTAATATTTTATATTCTAACACTTTATTCTTGCTTATATTTTGCAGTTTGAGTCTCTTTTCAGTTTGGCTCAGTATAGCTTTGTATTGTGCTTACTGAACAAAGCAAAGCTGTCAACTTTGAGGTGACAGAATGAGATTTTCAGTTTGGCCTTTAAACTTTCAGTTTGAACCTATCAGTTCATAGATTTAGCCTTCGGTCCTGTAAATCTCCAACAATTTCTCTGAGACCCCTAGCCAGTTCACAGTTTTGCTCTAACCCAGCTCCAAACACTGCTGAATCAAGCCACTGAGAACACTAATTGCCAAGTGCATGTGTGAGGCATGCTGGGTTTGAGCAACATGTATTTTTAGACTGTGGTCACTGAACTGTTTCTACTGGCTAGCGTTTACTTTTTCACTTTTTATTTCATTTTATATCATTAGCTGTAATCAAGCACAACTGGTTACAGCAAAGACAGGGATAGTGACTTGCATTTTATAGTACGAGTACTGTGATTGGTTCTCTCTTTCTGACTAAAAAACTGATCAGCCACAACAGTGAATAATACTGATTTTCTTGTTACCTTGTTACAGTGTCACCTGTCAATGAGGCAGCAAGTGAACAGTCACCTGTTAAATTTGATTTGTTGGAAGCAGGAAAAATGGACAAGTGTAAGGATCTGAGCAACTTTAACAACGACCAAATTGTGATGACAAGACAGATGAGACAAGGCTTGTTTCAGTAGCTGGTAACATTTGGTTCAGTTGGCTTTATTAGACACGAAACTTGACCCCCTTTGTTTTAAAAGTCCTCCTGATACAGAGAAGTAGGCAGAGAAACATTGTCGCCACTACTAGACTAACTGCAGAATCATGGGATAGATCTGGTCCTCCAGAATGTTGAATGAACAGCATGTACATGTGATGAAGACAGTGAAGACTCACTAGGACTTCAGCAGAAAATGATGGAACGATTAAGTTACAGGTGACATTTTTCCATGCCATCTGAAAGTACATTTGACTGAATGCAAATCCTGAAAACGTGTGGACGGTCTGATTTGCTCCAATGAGCAGAAAAATGGTCAGCGTTCGATTCATGCACGACAGACATCAGAAAAGCACTTTATTCAGACATTTATATGGACAAGGCCTTTATTAGCTGATTAATTAATTAGTCTATGCAACCTATCATATTGAATTGTGTGTTCTGTATTGTTCCACCTCTGTTACTTTCTTAGTCAAATGACTGCGCTGATATTTAAGCTTAAATGAAACCTCTCCTCTGCAAAGAGGACAGCACTCTCTTGATTTGCCTGTCATTTTACAACGAAGAAACAGAAAAATGGACTACTATTGTCTCCCATTATATCACTCAGTCTTTTAAAAAACCATTCATACATGTCTCTGTACTCTTTGAAGAGAGATGGAGAAGTCTGATTCAGGCTGTAGCACTGCACAACTGGCATCTCCTGTAATTGGTCCATCAAAATCATGATGCTAAAAGGGGCTCGTCCCTATAGTGAAGAGACTCTGAAAGTGATAGTGACCTTTAGAAAGAAGGGAAAACACACAATGGCAACACTGTTGCCACAGGAGCTTCTTTCTGCATTGCACTTTGGCTCTCTGCACTGGCTGGAACACGTTGTTCCATGCTTTATCAAACCTAATGTCAAACACACGCTGTGTAACTTTACAACAACAAAGTGGCTTTTTGATATCTCTTTGATATCGCATTTGAAGGGTTGCCAGACGTAGAATAAATCTTAATGTTTACATGTTGGATGAGGCTATGTCTGATGTTGACTAAAGGTGTGTTGTAATAATGAACAAATTGGTGGGTGGATTAACATTAATCACTAAGATTAACAGGCATGGTCAGTATATCTTAGTAACTATATTTATCATGATCTAATATGGTCTGTTTGCCAGAGACTCAGGCTCAAATGGTAGTCCTGCTTAAAATGAAGGGTTAAGGTATGGCTTTCTCTCTACTATGTTAAGACACTTACATACACACCCATGTCACAGAAAGTGTAGCTTTTTCCAACATAGATCTACACTGCATGCTTGAAAAATACCACAAATGCAAATTAAAGAAAAATAAAGTAAAATGAAGTATAGTTGGTTTTGTAAAATACTAAAATTTTTGGATCAGACATCGAACCACCTTTGCCTCCAGAAATATGTGCCTGTTGCCTTCACACATACAAATCTTTGCATCCCAATTTATATAATAACTTCACAGAGAAGAGAAGAGAGATCTTTCTACACACACCCTCCACATGGACTCATGCATGGTGTTATTTATTTGTTTATTTACTTTAAGTGATACTCATAATATCCTAACACCATTATTAAGGGAAATTGCTATTTTAGACTCTGTGTGAATGACTGAGTGAATAGACCGAATCATATCTTTTATCTGTGTTACAAATATTGTAATGTGGTTTCTGAGGAATTGGAAATTAATGTAACCACTCAGATGTTTTCAGCCTTATCACCTTCACATCCCTTCCAACCACACCTAATCTCTGAGCATGGTATTCATGAATAGAACCCCTCCTCACCTGTCAGTGAAACCAAGGTCACCTTGTTTTGCCTGAAGCCCCTTGTTTGAGTGAGCATGAGACATGTTTACACTCTGGCCTTCCACTGGGATGTGGTTGGTAAAAAAATCAGTCCTTGATTATCTAACTTTTTTTCTTTGGCAGGCATCTACTACCACCAGCAGCAGTTCCTCATGAGCCACACCCCCTTTGTGGTGAAATGATGTTGAGAGGAAGATGACCAATCTAAAACAGTGGATCACACCCACCTATCACCTGCCTGTCAAACTGGGTATCTGTCTTCACCTACATGATAGTACACAGTGATTGCTATCCCTTGGCCTTTTTCCTGCATTAATATTGAGACACCCACAGGCTGGATGGAGGAGAACTTTGCCTCTGATTATGATTGATGGACGTGCTAATGTGAACGTCAGCAATGATACACCCCCACCATCAGTGTGCAAGCTTATATCTTCTCAAAACAGCCAGTGTGTTAACTGCATTAACTTCCATGTAAACTAACATGCATGGATCTGCATGGCTACAGCATTACTATGAACCTTCATTCTGTTTTTCAGTCATATAAGGAATAGAGAACAGCACATCCTTCAAGTGAACCTGGGTGGAAACCTAGAACATATATGGAAAAAAGGCATGAAATAAAGAAAGCACAAAATTAGGCTGCTCTTAAAGGAACACTGGGTTTGTGCTTCAAATGATGAACTGTGTGTCTACAACTTTTCTGTATTGAATGTTTAATCTTTACTTCTCTGTGAACCCTTCTTTGGATTCATATTCAAAAACAAAAATGGAGGGAAAGCATCAACTAAAACTGCAACAGGATTAAAGGGAACTTTTTGTGATAAGGCTCTGTACTGTATATATTGTATTACATCTATGTTGCTGTTCATAACAGTAGTCTGTTCTTGTGT
>JBBPDA010000021.1:16680381-16691072 GCA_037974385.1 Arnoldichthys spilopterus | reverse complement strand
ATTTTGTGTTTACTTGTGTTATCTTTGACTAATAGTTAAATGTGTTTGATGATCAGAAACATTTTGTGTGACAAACAAAAGAATTAGAAATCAGGAAGGGGGCACATAGTTTTTCACACCACTGTATGTACTAGAAATATACTAAATTGCAAAAAGTCTCTGACTACTTTTTTCTCCTCACCATGCATTAGCTCATTAACTCTGGCCATACCAGTATTACTTGGCTGGTCAATTTAGACAGACAGTAGAGCTAAATTTGTTTTGAGTTTGCAGAGAGGGACACCCATTTTTGTGACACCTAACACTCAGCCACACATCCCCCTTGTGTGGATGCTGGCGGACAGGTTAACTAGAGCGTTTGCTCCTCCGAGACACAGGGGCTTGCTTGAGAACTCATCCGGAAAAGCCCAGTTGATTGGATTGGGTGAATTCTTCTGGAACAAATCCTCCATGTCACTCTTATATAAGTGACTGTTCTTCTCCTCTGTCTGCCTCTCGCCGCCTCTTGTTGTGTTATTACTTATCACCTGATCTTACTTGCTTTATCTGCACTCCCTATGACTCATAAACAATGCTGTTTGGCGAGTGCGGGGAGTTGATGTGGTGAAGGATGGCTATTCTCTGCTCGGCTTAATGCATCCTGCATTGCAGGAGTGGCCTTTGCATCACAGAGTCAGGTGCATGAATGCAATCTCTGTTCATTTCCTGCTAAACGTGCAAGCATTCAGAGGACCATCAAGTGCCGAACGTGTCCCTGGATGCATAAACAATTTCGTCTCATTATGTTTGCTGATAATTTAAGAAAAGCTATTTCCCTTCAACACTTGACCTTTCAGAAGAGGATATTAGATGCATTCGTTAATGCGATCATGCTTGTGTGCGCCGATGCATACGTGGGTATATGCATTATGTATTTTTTTGTTTTTAGCCTTTCACGTATGCTCTGTCTGTTTCCATGGCCCACACAGAGTGAGGAAACTGCATAGCTGGAATACTAGAATGTGACTTGAGTATTGCAGGCAGCACAATAGGTGTAGACCAGTATGGGCAATCAGGCTAGATTTAAGGATTAGATTATGGACTGTGTATTAATAAAGTAGTCACACTTCATGACCCTTTTTGATTTTTCCCAATTTTCTTTCTAATTTAGTTTAATTTGTCTAATTCTAACCACTAGCTATGATCATGCAATACCACCATCACTGGGAAGGGGATTGTGCTGACACATGCTTCCATTTAGTTACATAATGCGTAGCTCATTCTTGGCTTGAGAGAAGACCGTTCTAGTGCAGATGATGCAATTTCCATCATCATCAGCCCTGCCTACTCTGCACAAGTGGAGCCGACAAGTCATGTCAGGCATGTTGGGTTTGCTTGGAGGATAACAAAAAAACCCGTTAGCACTGTGCTGAGTGGTGCTGGAGAGGAAGTAAAATCGAACGTGACCATTTGTCATTGTGAACACATCGCACAAAGTACACCACAACAAAATGTGATCTTTGCCTTTAACCCATTCACAAGGCAGCTATCAACAGTGTCTGAGGAGCAGTGTAGCAGTATGGTACCTTGCTCAAGGGCACCTCAGTGGTACCTGGGCTGGGACTTGAACCTGACTACAAGGGCAAATTACTAACCACTAGGCCACCACTGCCCTCGTAGGGAGGGTTATCCTGAACACTAATGGAAAACAAAGCCAGTTGTGCTTTCTTGGACTACAGATGGCAGGAGCCTCACCAGTGATCAAACTCATGATCTGCAGACGATAGGGCCAACAGTTGCACCACACAGGAGTGACTTCTGATTCTCTTATTAATTGGAACCTGCAAATATAAAGATTTTAACCCTTTTGCATGTACAGTCCCCCACGTAAGATTTGCCATGGCTGGTCCCTTGATAGTACACCAGATTTTAAAAACATTGTGAGAAAATTCAGTTTCAAACTAAGGTCAACGGTTTAAATTTTGGTTCAAATCCCTGTTCACTGTACCTGTGAGCAAGCTACCATCCCCAAGTACTGTACTGTGCCCAATTCAGCTGCTTACTGATCCTACACAGATGGTCAAATGCAAATATTGCATTACGTTGTGTAGCACTCTGCGCTGTGCTATGCTGTGCTGACCATGACAAAATAATAACTCACTTAATTATGGGTGCAGTTGTGGTAGGGACAGTTAGGGAGTTGGCACTTGTCGCTGGTTTAAATCCCAGACCGGTACAAATACCACTGAGGAACCCATGAGCAAGGTACCATCCCCTAGCATTGCTCCCCAGGCACCCCCAATGTCAAGCTGCTCATAGATGGGTCAAATGCAGAGGTTGCATTTTGTTGTGTTGCACTGTGCTGTGCTGTGTATAATAATCACTCATTTACAGCCAAAACATGGTGACACTTGCAAGTTGATCTGGGATTAATCCTGCATTTGTCTTGGTTCCAAATACCAAGCAGCACACTCTAAGTATATGCTTATTATCGTGTATTTAAATCATGCAATGTTTCTCATTCAAATCTCTAATGTTATAGCATCGGGAAAGTGTTCTGCTTTGTCAGCTGTGCCAGAAACCTCTGGTTTAAAATGAGCTTGCCAAATATGTGCAGTTTATGTTTTATGCTGTGTGTTATGCTTTAAATACACAGCGTGCAGCAATGTAGCTCAAGTTTAACTAAGTTAGCCTGATGCAACCAGCACCAGGAGCATGAGAGCTGTCAGCTCAAATGTAGCCTTTAGTGCATTTTGTACATGATTTTAAAACACACTCTGAGCTTGTAGAAATCATACTACTTGCTGGGCTGCTGTGCTCAGCCATAAAGACAAAGGCAGACGCAACTTATACTGTTTTACAGATGTGTACCGTAACTGTCACCATGGTTTGACTGCATATTAGGGATATGTAGCATTTTGTAGAATGGCAAATTTTTTAGACAGATTTGGTAGGAAGCTTGTTTGTGTTCCAATGTTGTGTTTGATTCCCCTCAGCTGGGATCATTGTATCTAAGGACCAGCCTCAGCAAAGCTTGGAGAGGAACTTTCAGGACTTATTTTTATTAATTTAATGTTCCTTTTTTAAAAATCATTTTTGTATTTGCATTTGTTAAATACTGCAGAACTACTCTTATTTTATCATGGAAAAAGTCACTCACGTAGGAGCTATTGCTACCTGATAACTGCCTAGAGAATGTGTCCCAGATAGTAATGTTTCACTTATAGTTTTTATTGTAGCACTTGCCATCTGTATTCTATGACTAAGAGAAATGTGTTGGACTCTTTGTAGCACTCACAGTGTTGCCCTGTGCAGCTTTAATGCTTGATTGTTCCTGTATCTTGGAAGTCGCTTTGGATAAAAGCGTCAGCCAAATGAATACATGTAAATGTAAGAAATGGTTGGAAAATCATCCTTTTTTCCCTCAGTGGTATTAGCAAGGCAAGCTTTCCCATTTGTTAGGCGTTTAAGAGCTGAACTGAAGTAATAGCATTTAAGATAACCAACAATATAAACAAACCTATTTCCAGAAAAGTTAGCATAATATCCAAAATGCAATAAAAACAATAATCTGTTATATGTTAATTCACTGTAACATTTTTTAACTGACAAACATACAAATAAAATATTAGTTTTACTGTTCAGCTTAATTATATTTTGTAAAAATACACAAACTTATTTATGGGCTGCAACACACTCAATAAAAGTTGGTACAGAGTTAAAATAGATAGAAAGATTGAAAATATTTGTTTTCTTTAATTTGTTTTTTGATATGTATTATCTATTTGAAGGAATAGCTCTAATAGGTACAGTTGATCACTGCTTTTTGGAATTTCTAAAAAAGAAACAAACACACAATCTGAAACAAGCCCCATATTACATATGAACTTCACAAACTCTCCCAAAGAAAAGGTGCCAGATCTAATAATGAGTTTTATACATACATTATCTATTGTCTGTGGTCAGGCAAATTTATCTTAGGGCCAGTATATAAACCTTTGCTTTGAACACCGAATCACTGGCTATAAGGTTAATAGAGCTGAATACTGAATACTTATATTTATACACATTAGTATTGTTTAAACTGCATCATTACATGCTGCAAATCACATTATTGATTCATACTCTCAAACTGACTTTATGTGCTCTCTGATGGTATTCATGACAGAATGGGCAAAAGAACAAACACTTAAGATGTTGTTAATTAAGCAAAGTGTAAGAAACAACATAAGTAAATATAAACCAGTATATGATGACTTGTTACTGCTTTGGCCTCATAGCCCTAGTGTAAAATTAAGAAAAGCTTACCAAACATGTTTTAACTCTTCAGTGGCATTAAGGATGAGAGAAAAATGTAGTTTTTGGGGTTTTTTTTATCATATGGCTTTTCAGCGGGCTACCCAGATTTATCTGAATATTTCAGCTTTATGGGTCATGTGTATGGATATACCTGTCTCAACACAAACCGTATAAGCTACAGCAGTGCACAATCATACCAGCCAGCCATGGGGGAGATGGGCATCAGGCCTATTTTTTCTCATAACCTATCTGCCATATTTTAATATTGTGTCATGCTCATTGAGATGCATAGGGGAGAAAAGAGGAAATGGAGATGAAATTGACTGATTCGCTGCCTTGCACAAATAGAAATAAATTCCAAGTGACACAGGGAATTCTAATGATGATCGCTCCCAGTGTGAGAGAGAGAGAAAGGGAGAGAGAGATGAGAGAGAAAGAGAGAGAGTTTTAGTGGTTTTACCTGAGAACCTTTCCTGGAAATATCAAAAAAGTCCTTCACTCGGAAGTTATTTTCAAAAACCACCATGACCTCACAATGAATGTACAGCCTAAAAACCCACGTGTTGCATTTATGTCACTGATGCTGATTTGTGTTTGCAATACCAATCACCAGCGTTATGCACATTGTTTGGTCTACAACAGGTTAAGTAAAGTGATACTATCTTCAGCAGCTGAGGCTCCACTGAAACCGCCAGAGTAAAAGCCATGCTAATGTGCTAATGATACTCACATTAGTTCATTAACATCTTGACCTGGACATGACCGTAACGGCGGAGATGAGAAATCCATGGGCTGTTTTAATAGCATCAGTCAGCGCTAAGTGCTGTAGCATTACTAATCATGTTAGCTGCCAAACGATTGCATGTGGAAAGCTAAAAATGCCTCTGCAGTTTAAAATAGCACCTCTGCCAATTACTGGTCAACCATTGTTTCTAATCTACATTTATCTGAGCAAGTATATTATAAACAAATGATCAATGAACGATGAATAATGAAAAGCTTGGTTGGTAATGGAATGGCCTATCCTGATGGATCCATCAGTACTCCCATTAATGTGAAATGTCATGAAGGAAGATAAAAAATGGCTCCTGTTATATGCTCTAATTGCAGTTGTTTCCATATACAGTATTGTAGGTCTTAATATGCCTCAATGTCAATAAATGTATGAGAGATGGCGGACAGTTTCCTTTTGAACTTAAAAGATACTGAAGAAGACTACCCAAGTCCCTGTTCTCTTTTCCATTAACACTAGCTTAACCGAAGTTTTCCCATTGTCCGACCAAGTAGCCCCCCTTTCTTACTACCTGCGTTAAAAGCCTGAATTGAACTGATTTTCGATTTTTTTCATAATTCAGTTGTTCAAATGTCAGTGCAGAAAAACTTAGATATTATTAATTATAATATCTATATATATAATGTGTAAATAAAGCCATTTTGTTTGCCAACCAGACTAGTTTAACTACATGTTTTCTGTAGTTAGTTGCATGCAATGCTGATCAAAAAATAATGATAAATATAAACAAATAAGGTTTCGTTAGAGACTATTTGTTTTAAAAAAGTCCCCTCCTTGTACCTCACTGGCGTAAATTGATCTTAAAAATATGTTTAAGCTTTCTCTCAAAGCTATTGTAAATCAATGCCTCAGATAACATGACCATTTCATCCTATAATTTTATATAGCATTAAAGGCTTTAGACTTGTGGTTACCATTATCCCTACGCTGCCAGTGTTACATCAGACCTCTCTGAATGACTTCTTTTACATATTAACAGTTTGGTTATGCAAAAATTTCAGAAAAACTGATAGAATTCCCCTTGAAGTGGTCCAATAAGCTGTAGCACATGTATTTGTTATATTAAAGTAAAAATACAGAATGAAATGGAATATCATTCTGCCTGTATACTCTCGTTTTCATTCCATGACAGCTATTTTCGTAGTCATTCTACTGCAATGACATGCCCAGAGTGTTCATTCCTTCAGAAATGTTGTTTTAGGATTTTCGTTCTCACATCAAACATGGTCACCCAGTCCTTGCCAGTGCTGGTTAACAATGAACATGGCTGTAGTGAAAGTGTCATGGAGTTTGATTGATAATAATAATGTTCTTGGGTACAGCGTCAAATTGAAATATATTTGTTATGAGGAGGCAACTGCGACCCTTTACAAGCCCAAGGAAGCCAAGTAACAAAACAGCTAGACAGAAACTCACTCTGCCACTGAGAGTCAAAGAATTCTAAAATAAAAAAAATGGATCATAAGAAGTAGAAAAAAAGAGTCCAACTTTCTCACTTGATTGTTTGGGTAAAATTTCACAGTAAGGAACCCGTATTTCCAATCATTTCTGCACCACACAAATACAGCTTTTGTACATGATCGCTTGCAGCAGAAAAAAAAATAGAAGCAGTTTTTAAAGCAATTTGGTTTGCCTGTCCCAGCCATACCAGTTGGGGTGTCCCATATTTCAAACATATTCTTTTCGACAGACGTCCACTTTGCCAAGACATGATTGTCTGCATGGTGTGAGCACACATTATTAAAGCTTTTGGAGGCGTCCACCACAGCAACAGAGAATTTGCTTTGGCAGCTAAGGATCGCATTGCGGTGACATTTTGACCTTGAGCAGGGGAATTTGTGCGCTGTGGGGCTTCAGTTGGACCAGTATGAGCAGTGAGAATGTTGCGTGTTCTTTGTTATTTTTTAATAGCTAACTCTGACTGGTTTCTCTGCTATAAATACTGTTGGCGCAGTGCTATGATAAACCTAGTGCTTGTTAAATATTATTTCTTCCTTTTCTTGATTCTTTTTCTTGTGTTTGTGTATGCATGGCATAACAAGTTGATATACAACCAGCTACAGAACTTACGGCAATGCATTTTATGTGCTTTCCATACATTGGTTTCATTGTTGCTTACAATTTTATGTCTATAATGGATATAAATCTTTCTATGCTGTCACAAACAGTACTCTGGTAAATTTTAGCCTTGGCAAACCATGACTATTAGAGCTAGGCTTTCATTTCACAGAATAAATATCAAAACATGGTTAATGCACCTGTGGGATGTGGTATGTTAGCTTTAGCCTCATAACATTGTGCATTTTTTGGTCATTCTACATTAAACAGACAATAAAAGCTTGAAAAATACATTCTTTGTTTACATTAAAGTTTATGCCATCTTTACATACATTTTATCATGTATACAACATTTCTAGAGTGATTTTAATCAGTAAAGAGTCCTAGCCTAGAGCTGCCACTGTTTACCATCTGACAGCTATTGGATAGCCTAGCGCTTGTGTTAAATGTCAGTCCATCCAGAGGATCTAGAGTGAGGTTCTGCCTCACAAAATCTGTGCCTACCATTGTAAAACGTGATTGCTATGTGATTTCCTAAATGTACTGGTCGTTAATCTTATATGTTAGGTCTTTTATTCTGCTCTTGCAGGCCTAACCAATGGGAGGGCTCATCTAGATTAATCTACTTGGATAAAGTAGACTGGATCATTTTCTATTGGGCAAACTGTACTATTTCCAAACAAAACCTAATGAAGTAAGAGTAATACTGCACTTGCTGATGAACTCAAACATGATTTTAATGAATATTATTAAATTAAATTTATTTTTATTTTTAGTTCACAGAAATCATTAGGCTTAAACTGAGGCCTAAAAGGCCTCAGGGTTCCCCTGTGATTTGTAGCTGCCAAGGTACAAATTAAATAAATGTACTCTTGAGGGTGCAACATCAACTGTTACTGACTAAGCCAAGAGTCAAGGCTGTATGTAGTAAGTAAAATGTAAAGAAAAAATTATACATGATATTTGTTCACTAGAAGTAAGATGAATCCTAAATAGTACCACCTCAGTGACAGTGTTTCTGACTTGAAAAGGGTAAATTGTTCAGCAACAGGTGGGCTACACTCAGTAACTGTTCAAAGTAGCCTTTCAACTGTAACCTTCAAAGTAGATGTATATGGGAGGTGTACTTCACAGAGTATGTCCAAGGTAAACCTAATAACTTGGCATCTCAGTGTATATGAACAAGACCCTTTATGTCAATATATTTTTGCAATATTCTGCATATGACAAGGAAAAAATGTTCTGGAACGATAACTACCCATAAAGCTCAGAGTCATCTGATACATCCAAAAATCCCTCGAAAAGACAAGTCTAAGACTGTGACCCCAATGGCCCGGCCCTTGCAGCCAAGAACACAAGCTCCAGATTGTTCACATTTGAGAGGAGGACTGGGAAATGGAGAGCTAGGCCTTTAGCCAAGAGAAATGAAAATGTTTTTCTTGTAGAGCATCATGATTCCTTCTAGAGGACTGCAGGGGGTTTAATGACAGCCTGCCTCTTTGCTTGTCCTGAAGCCCTCACAGACACATGTGGCCCTGACAATCAACATGTGCCTTGCGGGCAGCGGCACCAAATCCTCAGAGGACTTCCTGAGTATGAGTTCAATTTATTCCTGCAAAGTAGCGGCACTGTGTTCTGCGTAGGAAGTGCAATCCAACAACAAAGCAACAGCTTACATGCACTGTGCCCTCTCATTACTGCCATCACCAAGTACAAAATAATTTCAGATTCAATCATTTCCTTTTAATTCTTTGAGCTCCAGCTATCCCAGGTGAGTTGCCTAGTTTATTAACTTCGTACACAATCAGGGTGTGAGATATGGGAAAAATACAATATCCAGATTGTTGAAGATCCAGGTACATGAAATTTCATGTTTTTGCCAGACTTCATTTGGGAATGCTTGCCTTGCAGTATAAACAGTGCGATTTAACAATGTGTTTTTTCTTTTTATAGATTGAGAACTAACTAAATTTGTCTTCACATATTTATTCTTGACATAGCTGTAGATCCAGCATGCCAGACTTGAATTATCAAACAAATCCAGAGAGAAAACAGATTTTTTTGCTTCCATTTGCAAACATAGACTGCTGTTAAGGTTGATAACGCTGCACAGCATAAGGCAGTGTAGTGATATAAACATCACTCCTGTTCATACAGGATAGCCACTGCTATCATAGTAAGAGTCCCCAGTGATATGTTTAAATGTGAGATAACTGTGAGATGGGAGATTTACTTGATTTATAGAGCTTTTTGGAATATTTATAAAACATTTTACCTATTTAGATCTGTCTTCTTCTTCTTCTTATTATTATTATTATTAGTAGTAGTAGCAGTTGTATTGGTAGTAGCATTATTAGTAATAAAAATACATAAGGAATACTATATAGGCATAATAATAATAATGAAAAAAAAAAAATAATAATTATTATTATTATTATATTATTATTATAATCATTATTATGTTTACAAAACGTATCATACACACTGACCTCAGAACAAGTTCAAACTTCATAATTTTGCACGCTGTTTATTTTGCACACTGTTGTTTATTGTTTGTTGTGTTGTATACTACCATATACACTTTTGCAGTTCAGCTGATGGCAGTGCAATAAAACACAGCTAACTTTATTTTTACATTTAAAAAAAGGCTCTGAAAAACAAAATACAATTGTGTAACTATTTTTGTCTTAATAATATAAATTAATAAAAAAAATTGTATATCTAAAATAATAATTTAAAAAAATTCATACACACGTATGTGTGTAAAATGTATGTAATTACATATATATAATTACTTCCAGGAACAGGGGGATTAATCAAGTAACTTGCACATCTTGTATGCAAGCCCTATATAATCAGTTTGTAATATATGCTTTTAATAAATGATCGGTCGTACCCATGAAAACTATAACATGACATCAATAACATATCACATTTTTAAATCCTCATTGAACAAACTCATAAAGAAAAAGGAAGATGTACTGGCACTTCCCCAGGCTCGGCTAAACAACAGGAAACACTGGCATATTCCCAAACCGGAGCCGCTCATTTCCTAGCCATTTCTCTGATGACATCACTCTGAGCTCGCTGGGAACGGAATGGCATTCGCTTCACTCCACACACCACAGGCAAAATTAATCCATTTAAAACCATCCGAGGGAGCTGCATGTGGTGAAAAGTACCAGCTGTAACTAGATTTCCGTGTCAGCAGGGGGATGTGTTTCCAAGCTCCAAAGAGTCCTATTATCCCGTTAATGCCAGCTGAATTACAACATAGCCCCCAACCCTGAGACTCAGAGACTTTGCTTTGAAAGCCCCCACATTGGATGAGGAATCTCACACAGGTAGATCTGTGTGAAAAAGGACATCATATCTTCCTGTGCTATTCCTCAAAAAAGTTTTTGATACAGCGTTATATAAATAAATATAAAATGAAGGGAATCCAAACTGTGGCCGTTTTGTATGTGTATATATACATACATTACATATACTGATAGATAGATAGATAGATAGATAGATAGATAGATAGATAGATAGATAGATAGATAGATAGATAGATAGA
>JBBPDA010000021.1:16661041-16679974 GCA_037974385.1 Arnoldichthys spilopterus | reverse complement strand
AGATAGATAGATAGATAGATAGATAGATAGATAGATAGATAGATAGATAGATAGATAGATAGATAGATAGACACATACACACTCACAGAAGACAGAAGCAGGAGTAACGTATAGACAGTTCATGTGCAAAGTGCACTGGGACCCTTAGCAAGGGACTAAGCCAGGGGCAACCACACCCCTTAATGAATTTAGTACCCCCCTTATAATGCTACTAATACTATGTTATTAAATTCAACACCTATGACTCATGGGAAGCCATTATAACTTTGACCATTAGCCCGCATTAGAGCAGAGACAACAAAAGCTAGTAATTAAGCAAATTCCATTGACATTGTGAATCAGTTGGGTATTTTGAGGGGAAAGATCCAATATAATTCAATATGGGTTACACCACTGGGAAGGCAAATGCTGCAAACAAAATTCATATAAAAAGTTGGTGCAGCAGTTAGTGCTGACACCTTACAGCGAGAGGCTCCTGGTTCCCTGTTTGAGTCCCAGCAAGTGGGGGCTTGGTCCTTTCTGTGTGGAATTTGCATATGGTGGTTTATTGGCACACCAAAGTTTCCTAGAACAGTCCAAAGATCAATGGATTGGAAATGGATTGGAGGTGTCACCACCTTTCACTCTTGCATACCCTCCATACACCCATATACCCTGGCTCCAGTTTCCTCCAACTGTCCAAAGGCTTGCAATAGGTTGACTGTATACTCTAAATTGGCCATAGGTGTGAGTGTGTGTGTGAATGGTCGTCTGTCCCTGTGTTACCCTGTGATGGGTTGGCCTCCTGTCCTGGGTGTACCTGTCTTAATATAAGATAAGAGAACCTTTATTAGTCCCACAAGTGGGAAATTTGCATAGTTACAGCAGTACAAAAGGTAAGAGCAGTGATAAAGCAATAATTAAAAAAAACTATACAGCACAATAAGTAGAAGAGAAAACTTTACAAAACATATAAATAGACATGTGTATAAAAAAAAGACTAATAGAATAATTGCACCATGGTGAATATTACATGAAAGAATATTGCACTGAATATTGCACAGAATATTGCACAGAATATTGAATATTGGGCCCATAGTCAGCTGGGATTGGCTCCAGCTTCCCAGCAACCCTAAATGCAAGAAGTGGTTTAGAAAACAAATGAATGGAAACTGAGCAGAGGTGCTCAAACTTTAGCATTAGACCATAGATTTGTAGTTAAAAGGCAAAAACGTATCTCAGCCACTGTGACTGTGTGCAACACATCAGTCATGGCCATCCTGCAGCCGCTATCTGCTTCTGTCGAGCTGGCCAGCTGTCACATCCATCACATATGCAGGCATGTAAGGGGCTGTTTGATACCGAAATGGAGACATTTTGATACCTTCTCTGCGGGGGGAGGGGTTCTGTAGTCTGGACACGTTCCAGCTCATCGGCAGCCCGAGCTCATCATTAAACAGCTCAGACTGATGCCTGGCTGGCAACAGGCCGCGGCACAGAGCAATTAGCTTCAGTTATGGCATGTGCTTGTTGTTTCATTCCTAGATAAGGTGAAGTTGCGCAGCGGAAATCACTACTGCTGTGACTTTAATTACCACTGTTGGTGTTTTCCCGCCACAGAGCCTTTGCCTGCCTGCAACACTGGCCGAGTGTTTGCAGTCACGATACTAAACGGCGCTTGCTGACAGTGTTTTTCACTCAGAACACATATGCGAACTCCAGCACGGTGCACCTCTCAGCTTGTACGGGTGAGTGATGAAAAGAAGTGGAGGAGTTTTCACACAACAACGGCAGCTCTCACTGCCCTCATGTGGCTCTGTAAATGTGGGCTAGATAAGCCTGGCAGATCAAAGGCCTAGAGCTTCCAGATTTAGCCCTGAGGGCTCGGTGCTCTCACTACTCAAATTAATTCTGAAGAGTCTCCACCGAAAACCGTCCACACTAAGCCCTGATAGAACCTTGCAGACTTTAAAAAAAAGAAAGCAGGGGGGTAGAGGAAGAAAAGGGATCTTATTAGAGCAATTCAGTGTCCTTAATCCGAAAATTCAGGGGGATAGGACTTGAAAAGAATTCCACCACAGGCGCTTTATGAGGCTGGACATAAACCTGCAGTTCCTTGAATGCAATCTAGCAAAATCAAAGAAGCACCAAAAGGATCTGAAGTGGCGGATGGTTCAGCATCTTATATTCAGTGCATTTAAGTGTTGCAGCAAAGGAATAATTACAATGAATTCACGTAAGGTGTTTCTCTGAAATAAAGAATTGACAGATGTTAAATATCAGAACTGTGTTGAGTCCCTGCAGCACGGTTTCTTTTCTTATTCAGACTATTTGACAGTGATGGAAGGAAAAGGCTCGAAGACAAAGAGAGCAGGAGAGAGCGAGGCACGGGGAAGAAAGGATCAGGCAGGCAGAAGGAGGAAAAGAGACAGAGAGTGACGGAAGGGAGAGGGGAGAGGAGCGAGAGTGAGGCAGACAGACCGAAAGATACAGAGAGACAATGAGGGAAAAGGTAGAACTGAAACGATGGAGCGAGTCAGCAAGAGAGACAGCGGAGGAGAGAGAGAGAATGAGAAAGAGAGAGAAAGAGAGAGAGAGAGCATATATTCAATCAAAAGCATGACAGGGCACTTCTGGTGACGGATGATAAGCCCAGCAGGCCTCAGCCGGCAGCAGGGATGAGTGCTTTGGTCTGCGAGTTGTGGGCGCTTGTCCTGGCTTTCACTGACCACCTGTGTCCGTCACCGTCGGAGGGCCGAGCCAGGGAGACGCTTGGACAGCAAGAGAGTTCTCTCTCGCTTTCTCTTTCTCCTCTGACAAATGGGAAGAGGAGAAGGAGAGAAAGATAAATCCCTGGCCGTTGGCAGTGAGGAAGTGGAGGGGAGCAGATAGAGCACCCAACACAGAATAGCAAAGCTAAGCTCATCAGTTATGTTAAGAACACATTGAAGGACTAATCTGTAGGGACCTTATGGGCACGGCAAGAGTTCGAATCAGAATCGAAAGAGCCAGGGAAACGATTTTCGAGCATGGGCGTGTGAGTTTTTTGTGGAAGTAGGAGAGTAAGTAAGTCGAGGACTGAGGTCTTGGAAAATGTCTAATGAACTAACGCTAAGTCAGTGCTGGATGGGTTAAGTTGGGCTAAACTATTAACTAATAATAGCCATAAGTAATTGATTAGGTTTATTACTTACGAGATTTTTACTTTCTTGACCAGAACTACTCACCTCTTCTGTCTAGCCAATGTTAGCAACATTAAAACTACGTTAAAACCTGGCTAGTCAACTTATGTGATTAGCATTAGCAAGGCAACAGCTATCTTCATTTATCTAAAGAAAGTAACATACTGAAAATGCTTATAGATAAAATTATCACTGCTGCCTATAACTTTTTGCCATGATCACAAAAACTATGCTAGCTATACTGACATTAGCAAAACACAGCTTTACATTAATTAGACAACACGTCCATGTAGCCCTTTTTGAGTTTTGTCACCCAGCTCATCTTGTCCAGTCCTGTGAGGCAGCCTAACTGGGTTTGCCCAAATAAAACCCAGGTATTTTAAGGGTAAGCCCAGGTGGGACCCAGAGAAAGCCATTAGACTGGCCAAAAAGAAATTATTTGACCCAGTTAAAATGCAGCTATTGCACTGGTTAGCTCATAAGGTCCCTAGCAACAGCCCATGAATTTACCCATGCTAAGCTGTTGCCCAGCTGAAGCCCAAGAAGGTATATCACATATGGCGCACATGCAGACATGTTAGCTGGGTAGCTAACTAACATATCACCTAGTAATGTTATGCAATTGACTGAAAATTAGAAATTAGTTACAATTTTAATTTCAATTTCTAGTGTCATTTTACTTTTGTGTTACTTCTAAATGTTTGCCTTAATTTTATTATCAATGCATATATTGCAACGTTTTTTGTAGTTTTTACACAGTGTCAAATTTAATCATCGTGTCCATTATGACTATAACTATTTGTTATTGTGAACACATCTCCACACCACAACAAAATGTGACACCTGATACAGATCTAGCCTACTGGAGTTCACTTGTTTTTATGGATGATGCTTTTTAAATCTGTAAAAAGATTTAAAGTTGTCTACTTCACTGGTCTCTCGTGGGCGTGGTCCGCTGCACTGAATGCGCTTTTTAACATATGATTTAAGTACCAATAGCAAAGTCTTGTCTTTCTCTGCCAAATCATTAATCTACACTTCTGATCATATGGATTCCATTTTTGGCACAAAGTGTGATGCATCTAAACAGCTTTCATTTTTAGTTTTGTTTTAGGTGCATTTTATCCATTGCTTATGCAGATATCTATACTGAAATAAAATGCTTCATTACAACAGAAAACATTACACTCCTGTTAAAGTAGTAAAGGGGACCTATGTGCTTAATTTTTGGGCATGTTTCCAAGTATGATGCAGTAAATTCATGGCATTACTTTAAACAAACCACTCAAGGCCATTTATACAGGGCTTTTGCAAAGATAAGACATTTGTGGAGCTTTCAGGACGAAGCATTGATTTTGCAGTGTATATCTCTAATTAGCCATTGAGTAGGGTTAGTCGGTTTCCCATGTATTGAATGCAGCACATATCTCTGCAGCAGTCTCCATTCTTTCTAGGATTCACTCAAGCTGTCTTCAGCATTCTGGAGGCACGCTTCCCATTCACAGCACTTCCCTTCTGAATTGATCTGCCATTGGCTTTAATGGGATTTAATTACAGAAAATAACAACACTTCATCTGCCCATTGATTTTGTCTTTGTCAGCCGCAAAAGTAAAAGTATCATTACTTCCATTCCGGTCCCGGAGAAAAAGTGTCAGCCTCCTGTAGCATCGTTTTCCTTCTTAGCTAAACAAATAATAATTGCTGCAATTTTTTAGCAAGTCTTATGAGAACACGACTGAGGACAGACATCAGTGAGCTTTCTGCAACTTAGATGAATAGCTGAAGTTAAGAAACCAGGTGAAGCTGTCCTCCCTGAAAGAGAATCTGTCGAATCATGGCTGAGTTCTCCCAGTCAGAGTCGTGTTTGTTAAAAGTTAACTTTGCACACATCAAACTGCATAGCACCAAGGTCGAAGCAAGCATTCCTGCTATTGAGACTCAGACTGCATTCTTAGACTATGCTGCCTTAATGTGATATTGAGTCATTGTGTCGAATGCTGTTTTTTTTCTAAATAAGTTTTGCCAAATTTATAATTAAAATTGTGGTTTCTCCTAATTAAACATTTTTCCTTTCTTTGCTCAGGTACTGATATTAGTAACCTACTCGTAAAAGGTTTTTCTTTACTTTTACTATTTTTTTTTAAATAATTTTTTAATATCCCAAAGACATCAAAGCTATGAAATAACATGAAATTATGAAGTGACCAAAATTATTAATTAATGTTTTGATGCAGTTTTCACACATTTGGCATGGACACAAGCAACTCAATGAGGAGCAACTGAGATGCTTTTCCATCAAAACTGAACAAGATACACATATGCGGAGACCCTGTTGTTGTTAAATTCAAAATTAATCAAGCCATTTCATTAGGTTAATTTATCTAGTATCATTGTTCATTGCCAGCTCAACTTACCAAATTGGTGCACTTTGCAGTGTACAATTAGACTGTTGTCCATCTGATTCTCTGCATTGTTTGTTAACCACTAATGATTAGGACCCCAACAAGAGCATACACATCCAACAGATTTCTGTGGCCTGAAAGTGACCACTGATGATGATTAGAAGATGAGCAACTAAAACAGATGCACCAGTGCAGCTTTCTAAACATTCATAGAGTTTTTTTACATGCAAATCCACAGCTAATTTGCATTGTTTACCACGCTGTACCAGCAGAGGCTAAATGGAATAGGTAATTTGTATAGTTAATAGTGTAAGGAAAAGCAGCAGAAAAATGAAAAGGAAATTGCCCATTTAAATGTTTAATTCAAGCTATTTATTGATATATATGTAAAGAAAAGTTGGGGTGTTTTTCAGAATGCAATATTAAAAAAACAATCTCTTATGTTAATTAATGTGAACATTTATTTAATTGACAAAAGTACAAAGAAAAGATTTTCCATAGTTTTACTGACTTTATTGCATTTTGTAAATGAACTTAAATTTACACATACACACAAAGTTTGATGGCTGCCACACACTCAACAAATGTTGGGACAGAGTTAAAATAAGACTCAAAAGTGGTTCCACATTAAGCAGGTTAGTTGGTAGCGTGTAAGGTATCATACTTGGAAATAAAAGGAGCATCCATCAAAGGAAGAATTGTTAGTCAGTCCAGAAGAAATATTTCTCAGAGCAGGACTGTAAAGAAATTTAGGTCTACCAACATCTACAGTACATAGTATTGTGGAAAAAAAATCAGAGAATTCAGACACATCTTAGTGCTGATTACATGTGACTTTTGAGCCCTTAGGTGGCACTGCCTAAAAATCCATCCTGCTACTGTGACAAATACGGAAACCTGGGCTCGGGAGTACTTCATAAAACCACTGTCACAGTCTGTCACTGCATCACAAAATGCAAGCAGGAAGCCAAGCATTAACGCTATGCAGAAACACTAGCAAGTTCTCTGGGTCCAAGCTCATCTTCGAGACTGTGGAACCATTTGCCACAGTCAGATTGGTCCACATTTTAGCTTGTTTTTGACCTTTGAAGTCTCTGTACCAAGGATGAAACCATCCAGATTCTAATCAGCAAAAGGTGCAAAAGCCAGCATCTGTGATGGTATGACTATGCATCAGTGCCTATGCCATGGAAGAGTTGTTTATGTGAAGGTACCATTGACTTTGAGGTGTTCTTTAGGATTTTAGGGAGACATATGTTGCCATCAAGGAAACATCTCTTTCTTTTATGTCCATGCTTATTTCAGCAAGACAATGCTAGAACACATTCTGAATGGGTTAGAACAGTGTGATTTTGTAAGCACATGCTTGACTGGCCTGCTGTGAGTCCAATTCTGTCTCCTATTAAAAATGTATGGTGCATCATAAAAAGGAGACTCAAACAAGTATAACTCAGACTGTTGAGCAGCTGAAGTCTTATATAAGGGGATCAGTTTCCTCAGTTCCAAAAGGATTAAAACATGTAATTAAAAGAAAGGTGATGTATCACAATGGTAAACATGCATCTGTCCCAGTTTTTGTTGCAGTCATCTAATTCAAAATGTATGTTTTTTTTACAAAACAATTCGTGAGTACAACTATTGAAAATCTTTGTACTTTTCTCAGTTAAATAAAGGTAAAACATATCACAGTTTTATTGCAATTTGCAAAATATCCATCCCAGCTTTTTTGAAAATGGGGTTTGTATTTATTGATGGGTTTCAGTTATGAATTATCATAATTATTCTACTCTTTTTATTGTCTATTAATATATATAATGCATTTTATGTTTTAGTACTATTTCTGTGACACTTGTGGTCCTTCACAGGCCAGCAGGTCTAATAAAGTGGACAGTATGTGCATACATTGCACTGTAAGTGGACAAAAGTGGACTCCAACAGCACTTCTGTATGTGATCCTTGCTGTACAACACTACAGCATCAGTAGTTTTTATTAATTTGTTTTGTTTGTTAGCCAGCCTCTTACCTGGCCAATCAGTGCCACCATAGTAGACCACCAACACACCAGTAACACCAAAATACTAGTGGTATGACATTCATGTGTGCTTTTGTATGTATCTGGTGCGGCGGTGGGATTTTTAAACACAGTGTTTCCTTTCTGGCCAGTTAATTACATACACTTACACAACAAGTCGTCCTTCTAGTCATTTCTCAGTGGTCAGTTTCTGGTGACTGGATATTTTTCATTAGCAGACTATCCTCAACCCAGCATTGACAATTCAGCAGATGTTTAAAAACCTTAGTAACACTTCTTTGCTTTATACACTCATGCCAGAACAACACATACCATGTTGGGATCAAACTTCTGCTGAGAATGGTTCTGGTCAGTGGTGGTTTCTGTGGTGTATTGGCCAGGTCAAATCTATGTGAAGTCTGCATTTGTGAATCATACTCACTATGTAAACAACTTCCAAACATCTCCCAACATGATTACCTATACTGTGAATTTGGGGTTTTATAAGGTTTGGTCACATTAGTCTATCTGCTCGAGGGAACAAATAACAAAACATGTTATTTGATGACTTTGGTATGCTGAAGCCGGATGTTTTCCTCATTAAAATAATAATTAAATAAGCTGCAATATAAAGTTATACTTAGGATGCTTTTATTCTTGTTACTGATTGGATAAATGGCATTTAAACATACACATTGAAGCCTGAATTTATTGCTATCCTCAATGCTCAACTGATTCTTGCTTGCAGTGTAACATATGTACACACCAAGTGTGGATAAGCAACAGATGCAGTGCCTGCTTACAGTGGACCAAATGGTCTGGTTGAGTTCAGATGGTTAGATACACCATGGGAGGTAAACAAAGAGGCATTGACTTAAGCATACACAGTGGCATTCAAATGTTTGGGGACCGCTGGTCAAAAGGTCCATTACTATAAATAATGAAGTGAAAGATGAACTAAAAACAAATCAGATCAAACATTCTTTTCTACATTTTATACAATATTAGTGTATTATATGTATACAATTTTAGCCTGAAACAAAGGAAAGTCTTTGTACTCTGCACAGTCAGTACTTAGTCAGTACAACCTCTTTGTTATCAACATGTAAATGTTTTTTTCTAGCTCTTGTTTGAAGGCTTTTTGCCCATTCTTCCTGGCACACAGTTTCTTGTTGTTTGAGATTCTTAGGTTGTCTTGCATGCACTGGTCTTTTGAGGTCTGTCCACAGATATCTCTTTGAGGTGTTTTTAGGATTGTAATCCTGTTGTAAAAGCCATCATCTTTTCATCTTCAGCTTTTTTTTTACAGATGCTATGATCTTTGCTACCAGATTTTGCTGGTATTTATTGAATCCATTTTTCCTTCCAGTCATTTCACCTCCATACCTGGCTTTTCATGAAATTCTGCACTTTTTTTCTCCAAACATACTTTTGCTCATTTGCATTTATTTGTGCCAGAGAGCTATTTAGAGGTGCCCATGGCTGCTGATTACTGAGGAAAAGATAAAGGAGTAATAGTATTTACAAATATTTTAAATTGGCATCACCTGGCCTTTCCTAATGATGACTATGAACAAGTCCTAACAAGCTATTTAAAGTCTGAGACCTGAGACCTTGATTAAAATGTCTGAGAGTTCAACACTATTGAGGTGCCCAATTATAAAATTCTACAAAACCAAAATAACACACTGATAAAAAAAAAACATTGAAAAGAATATTTCACCTTTACATTTAGGTCTTTAAAAGATCAGTTAATCTTTTACTCACTTCAACTATTCATGAGAACAAAAATTATGACCAGGAGTACCCAAACCTTTGCATGCCACTGTGCCACAACTGCGGTCTGCTGAGAAATAAGAAGAGAAAATTATTTTAACAGCTTGTAGCCATCAAGACTTTTCTCAATAAGAGGCTTCATTTTTGTGTGTTTATGTCGGTCAATAACAGTGAAGTAATAATTGCACTTGTTCTTTCATTTTTTAAGTCTTCAAAAGGGCTTTGAAAACATGAAAATGGTTAATTAATGAAGATTTAATGTAGAATAAAATTAAGGGATACAACAGACACAAAAATGTATACCGAGACAAAACAATGTTGCAAAATAAATAAAGAAAATAGTAATATTATGATATGCTAAAATCAAAAGAGTTAACTGGATAAATTGCACATACACTTTATTCCTACAAATAATTTGTATAAATTTGTGGGGTACCAACATCACAATAGATTCATCATCTTTTAATCTGCAACAACATTAGCGAATATAATATAAAATAATCTTCCAAGCCAAGAATAATGATTGCAAATTTTCAGATGTGTGCTGCATATTCTTTGAGTCAACCACAAATCAAAATGAAACTTTTCACAAGTAAGTTCTGGAAATTCCCTGAATAGGCTCTTTTAGCTTCAGATGTCGTTTTGAAGACACCAAGGAAATCAGAACTTTTAATAGTCAGGGTAAGTTTGTTCCACCATTTCCATCCCAAAATTGAAAACTGATGCCTGATGTCTTCAACCGAGGGGAGGTCCAGTCAAGCTGAGCATGATGCTCTAAGCGTGTGAGCTATGACTCATAGTTTGATCATTGCTGATGCTGTAGATAAGGGGCTGGATGGTTTTGGACTTCTAATGCAAGCATTAGCATTTTAAACCTGATGTGTGCAGTCACAGGAAGCAGGTGAAGGGTTCTCAGTAGTGGAATGGTGTGGGAAAACATTGGTGTTTTAAAGACCATGTGGGCTGCTGCATTTAGTGGTGAGGAATAGTCAGATTTTCCTGTTATTATTTTTATATTATTGTAATCTTTATATGAAATAAAGATGTGGAAAAAAATTGTTTCAATTTTCCACAAATATTTGTTATAATGAATAAAAGCAACATGCCCATGGGCACACAAAGGACACAAGTGCATTTGGTATTTAAGGAATGTGGGAGCTGGATTGGAACATGACAACTGGTCTGAAATTAGCAAAGACTCTTGTACTTGCATTGTCTTGGGTGAAAGTATTTTTCCATCACAATGTAATAGCTTTCTCACCCCCTCCTCCCCAACTATCGTTGCTCACAATTGCTCAGCTATGACTCAAATAGTGTAGTGATATGCAAAAATTTGGGCATCACTGGTAGAATAGCAATGTAAAAATTAGTACACATTGTCTAGAGAGAATGCAGATTTTAATACATTCTTTAATTAGCATTTACTTTATTAATTTGACATACTGGATGGCACAAATGACACATTTTATATTTTATTTACTTTTTCCATTATTTTAAACTCAACATATACAGTAAAAAGACATTGTGCATTAAGATTTTAGTATGCATGGAAGCTTGTTCCCTGTAACGAATCATTTCAAAATCATTTCAAAATGAAGAAACCATGTAATATGACTAGGGGTTGTTTTAACTTTTGCACACACCTGTAAATAAAAGTACAGAAGTGAAATGTGGTATGATGTGGGCAGTGGTAGCCTAGTGGTGAAGGACCTGGCCTTGGTGCAACTTGGTGATCGGAGGGTTGCAGGATCAAGTCCTAGTCCAGGTACCACTGAGGTTCCCTTGAGCAATGTACTACCTATGCCATACACTGCTCCCTGGGTGCTGCTGATAGCTGCCCATTGCTCCATGTGTGGATGGGTCACATGTGTGACCTTTGTGTGATGGGGTAAGTTCAGAATGACAAAAAAAGTCACTTTTAATTTCTGATTTTCATTGATTTTAAGTATAAACAGTACTTATTTAGTGAAAGTGACTGTCATTGTGAACACACTCAGGCACCACAAGGAAATGTGACCTCTGCATTTAATCTATCACACGTGCACACGTGGAGCAGCTACCAACAGTGCCCAGGGAGCACTGTACTGGGAAGGTACCTTGCTCAAGGGTACCTCAGTAGTGCCCAGGCCGGGACTCGAACCTGCAACCTTCAGGTCCCAAAGGCAGTGTCCTAACCACTAGGCCACCACTGCCCACTTTAAAGTCCACACGCAGAATTTTACATGAAGGTGAACAGTATATCTAACCAGTAGGCTAACTTGACATCTGAATCATGCAGAACATATTGTTTAAGAGTTTCCAAATGATGCAATACGAAGATTCTGAGCCTCTAAAAGCTCGACTAGTTCAATAGTGGGATTAATTGTGAATAACAGTGAACTGTTTTTTTTTCAAGCTTCATTTTAGCCCTGTTGCAAGAGATACTGGTCTACACTGGTCTACTTCTGACAAGTCATTGTAAGAGTTAAGAAGACTTGCCTTGCAGTTTGATTGTTCCCACTCTGCTCCTTACGGAGCAAGTACATATCTTCCGGATTAATCGAACAAGCAGTTCTTAAAGCTTTGCCAATGGGAGGCATCTTGTGATGATGTTTACATGTGTAAAGGGCCCACAGTGTCTGATAAAATATGTTTCCTCAGAAGTGACAGGAAAAATTATAGTAGCACAAAAGACAGAGCCGTCAATCTGTGTGCAAAGTGTTTCATCTCCAGTCTCCTGTGGTGTTCAAAGCCACAGTATTGCCTTTTACCAAGAACTGACACACACACACACATACACTCACACCCAAATCAAGCTTCCTTCTACTTTCCCTACAGGGGGCTAAGACTGGCACTGATAAACATGACTTAAGAGGCCATCAAACCCAAACTGATGATGCCTCCAAGAAACATCATCATCACACAAATCATGAATATGTATAAAGGACTGGTGGAGTACAGATTTAAAATGTACTTACTTGTGATAAGCCATTTAGGACTTGAGTATAAAAGAAGAAAAGCAGGTTCTTGCTGAGCTGCTTGATGGCAGTGTTGAACTGAATGTACCCTCATAGCCAAGATGTTATATCAATATCTTTAAAAACAGCACATAAACTCATAAATTATATTCTGACAAATTATTCAAAAATATACTAATATTCAAAGAATCCAGGCACTCTGTGTATAGGAAGCAGTAAAGTGCCCCACACTGGCAAGTAGTTAATGGTTCCATTCTTACTATGGTTAAAAATGCAGTCAAGTACTAATTATCATGGGAGGTGCTGCATTGTGCTCAGTCATTGTGCAATCTTGCAGTGCATTAATTAACCCATGCTACCTTTTAGGTAATAGCAGGTAGCATGGGGTTGCATTTTCTGCAAGGCACTTGTTTTTTTGGAACAGTAAAGCATGGAACCATAAACAGAATCTCAATGTCTGTACTCAGAGGTCTGCTACCAGACCAACAAAAAATGGGTTTTGGGCCAGGTTAGGTCCAGTTTTTCACATGCATGATCAGCCTTACGTCTGGGTTGTGATTGTGCGCTAATGAAATGTCTTTTTACAGTAGACTGTGCACACACACATACACACACACAATCTCACACAGTCTCTCTTTCGCTCCTGCATACACTCTTTCCTTCTTTTCCTTCCTATCACCTCCTGCTTCCTTGTTGAACTTTGAAACCACTGAGAGTAATAGGGATGTACACTTTCACCCCAGACTCACTTTTCACACTTTAAAAACAGTGTGTATATATGTTATGTAAGCCAGAGCCTCCTGTTCTTCCGCATTACACTATAACTCTTTTTTGCTTATCAGCTGCCCTCTACCTCTTTAATCAATGAAAACAGAACATGAATGTGTTGTGTTGTGCTGGTGTATGTTTAAACATCAAATTCAGTTAATGCCTACTTTATTTACAAGCACCTTGCTATTACACCTTCTAGGTGTACAAGTAAAGACTAGCTCATAAAAGGGCAACAAACACAAATTTGCCTCTCTCTATGTCATCATTTTGCTCAGAAAGGTTCAACATCTGGCCCTGCTGTGATCTTTTCTTTAGATGAATGGGAGGTAAAGGATTACTGAGAAGGTGTATCTGATAAAATCCTCATGAAATAACCAATAAGAAGATACAATGCAGGTGTACACAATAAACAGACTGTTCAAAGTGTATAAAGAAATTATGTAAAGAGAATAAAGTAAGTGGATCTTTGCATAGTAATGATTTTACACTGGAACTAAAATCAACCAGACTGTTCATCACTCAGGCTAGATGTTTTACTCATGAATGAATGTATTGTGAGTGAAAGAGGTACCTCCCTATCTTTACAAGCCTAAAACAAATCCCTTGTAACTGTTTGAATGCCAGCATTGGCACCACCTATTCATCTTTATTCCCAAATGGCCTGGAGCTGTCAAATTTCAATTTCATACTTTAAACTAGTCAATAATTAATTTCTAATGCGTGACTAATTTTGTAATTTCCTTATGAGTTATTGAGTAATCGCTAAGCACCGACTCTGTAATGAAGGGAAGATAATGTGTCACGCATTCAGATCTTTTAAAGGGACTGAGTTATAAACTTTATTGTAAAACAGACAGCCTGTTCATGTGATTAGAAGAAGCTTACGCATGTACACTTATCTAAGGTACTTTGCTGGGGGAATGTTGGCTGAAATTACTTCTCTAATACACAGCAAATAAAGTTACAGGTTCAGAATGTTGTTTTGCAGTGCCACTAACAGTGCAATAATACATTAAAGATAATGCAAAATTATCATGCACCTAAGTATGGCCATTAAATATGTTGCTCAGTGTAATGCACTGGTAACTTAACTTCTTATTGAAAGCTGTGGATTTTTTTTATTAGAATACACATTAAATTGATCTTCTTGATTTGATGATTTTTTAAATGTTAGGTAGAATATTGTCAATGATAATGGGTTATTACCTACCTATATTCTGGCAGGAGGTACAAGAGAATCCAGACCTGCACCACAAGGCATATGTATATGTGCCCCTGTCTAAAAGTTATTCTAATTTTGTTTGCATTATTTTTTTTTTTAACTTTTTTACTATTTTCTTTTTCTTTTTATTACTTTATAAATATAATTTATTTCACTGTGCAATTTTAGAATATAAAGATGTTCCACTGTTGGAATTCAATAGTCACCCAAATTGTTTCCATAAAAATCACACCACACAACACAGCGAAGTAGACTTGTCTATCTGGTTTAGAACATATTGTTACTCTGAATGACAGAAACAAACAAAACCTCACAGATATATCATACAACATAATGGCTGGAGTTTAAGTGTGTTCAGAGTTTAATGTACTTTTACAGAAGTGATTTGGGTTATGACTGACTTGTAATGTTTGTGAGCAACTTTAGCCTAATAGTGCTAAACTAAAGAAAGAACAGTTGGGCTCCAATCTTGTCTTGGACTGATTTGGGCTAAACGGAAAATTGTATTTATTGTAAATTATTTTGTTAATTTGTTCCTTTATGAGTGTGCAATATGGTGAAACATGTTTTCACTGCATGTGTATCAATGCTTAGTGTGATGTGATGTCCAATTAGCAACCTGTTACTATGCAGTTATTATACATTGCGTTAAATTATAAAATAGACACATAATTAGGCCAATTATAAAGAACAGGTAAATAAAATAATATATATAATAGTCTAATTATGTGTGCATATATCATACTTTAACTTTCTTAAACAGTTTACAGTTGATTCCCATAACACACTTACATAACATCTTATTAGTTTATCATGATAATATAACCAATTATGAAAGGTGAAAATTCTTCAGTGCAATCTTTAACTGAATTAATTATCAACAAAGTTTAAAGTACATTTTTAGTCATCAGAGCTGTATAATATATGAAGTCTACTGTCAGTATACACTCATCAGTCACAATATTAAAACCACTGACAGGTAAAAATAATATCATTACTTACCATCTAATCTCTTTACAGTGGCAACTGTAAATGACTGGGATATATTAGGCAAAACACTCAATTCTTGAAATTGATGTGTTGGTAGCAGAAAAAATGGTTAAGTCTAAGGATCAAAACCACTTTGACAAGGGCCTTACTTTGATGGCTAGACATCTGAGTCAGAGCTTCTCCAAAACAACAGGTCTTGTGGAGTGTTTCCAGTATGCAGTGGTTAATACGTACCAGAAGTGTTCTAAGAAAAGACGACTGGTAAACTGGTGACCGGGTCATGCGCACCCAAGGTTTATTTATGTGTGGCAGGAACAAAGATCACCCCTTCTGGACAGATCCCACAGTAAACCTACTGTAAACCTACTAAAAGTGAATGCTAACTGTGATAGAAAGGTGTCCGGACATACAGTGCATCTCAGTCAGAGCTTTTCTGGTGGCATTGAGGAACTGTCGAGGTTAAAGCTGAACTTAGGAGGCACTTAAATATCTATAAGATAATTATGTTGCATTAAATATGGTGGCTGTTAAACTGGTGGAGTAGTAAAGTAACATGCATCATACAGTAGGTGCACTTCACAAATGCTTTAGAGGTTTTAATCATAATTGACTCATCCATTGCATTTACAGTATATAGGAAGACTGCAATCCTTACGTCACATCATTTTTATAGAAAATTTCATTTATTAATTAGTCATCTAAGTTTCAGAGAATGCATAATTTTATGCCAAAGCAAATAAAAAAGCTGGCCTAAATCAACTTAGGTTATGGTATTACATCCCTGTGAATAACTTTAACAGTAAAAAAGAAACACTTGGTGTGTCAGGTTTGTTCCTTTATTAAATAATCATTTTAGTTATATTCATGACACACTGCTCTCAAACATAAAGGTGGTTCTTTTTGTGATTTTGTAGAAAAAATGTATTTGGTTTCTTACAGAATCTCTCAATAGAAGATCCATTTTTTGTGAATGGGATTAACCTTTTAGAGGTTGCTGCCTATCTCTCTTGAAGTTTAGAGATCTTCAACATAATGGAAAGGGATTTGGAATCCACAATGTAACCAGACAAAGAACCATTTATAAATTCAGATGGTTCTTTCAGCATTCATGGTTCTATATAAAACCATTATCTTTTTTTAAAACACTTATAAAAACACTTGAACAGCCATACTTCTGTCTTTTTAAAATGTGTATTATCATTATTATTTTATATTATTATTATTATTATTATTATTATTATTATTATTATTATTAATAATAATATATTCATATTAATAATGTATTATTATTATTATTATTATTATTATTATTATTATTATTATTAAATTAAACATTCTGGAGAGCTGTCTTTCTTATATAGCTGGCACTTTAACTTGACTGGGGAAGCTCTAGTAGGGCAAAAAATTTGAATAAGTGACTTGTTGGACAGATGGCATCCTTTTACAGTGCCATAGTGCTCTTTAACATGGTACATTGTTTTTAAATTAAGTAGCTGTATGTTTGAATTTATTCACTTGCTGGCAATGGACATGGCTAAAGTAGCTAAACAAAACACATTTTTGTTTGAGTTTTTTAAATTTATTTATTTTTTATTATTTGAAATATTTGAGAGGTTTCTGGAATTTGACTCGACCTACAGAAAAATATACAGTAAAATGTACTGTCAAATAAATAACCACAAAGATTGAACATGCAGAAAGCATGCTCAAACCTGAAAAGAAATCCATCACTAATCATGACATTGTGGCTTAGCGATTTTGAAAGACTTTGAGCTCCTGAATGTGTACTGTATGAGAGATGAAATCCCAGGTACACTGACTTTGGAGGCATTCATGTTACATGTGAGGTGGGTGCATAAATCCCAGAGAATGAGAGCTAAGTACATCAAGGGGCACGGTTTGAGACAGAAGGTTAGCATTTTTCATGGTAATTGCCAGAGGAGGCTGAGTCAGTACAGGCAAGGTTCTATGAGTTAATGGTACATCTTTACCTTACCTAATAATAGCACTGAAAGGCACAGTCTTTAGTCCTTTATTCCAAGAGATAATGTACGTGGTGCTCTGACTGAGCAACTGAAGGAAGTGGAGTGAGAGTGAGAGAGAGAGAGAGAGAGAGAGAGAGAGAAAGAGAAAGAGAGAGAGAGAGAGAGAACAAGACCTCTTTTTCATGGATTTTTTTTTCTGTTGTCATTGGTCAAAACCACTCTCCCATGTCTCTCCCTGCATCAGTCACTGGGGCGTAACAAACTCAGTGGCAGATAAATACATTTTGAAAAATCTTTTCAAGAGACGAACACACAATGGCTTACTTTGACAGTATAGGGTCTGCCAGTGTGTCTGACTGACAAATATATTGTTGAGGCTCTTTTTTATATCTTAGGCAGGCAAACACACCAACTCCCCAAGCACCCCCCACACCCCTACCCTCACCCATACTCTCTCTTCTGTATTAATAATGTTGTTCAATGCGTTTCATCTTTCCTTATCCTTTAAAACATCAGACAATGTGTCTGGCGCCAGAGGTACATTGCACAGAATTTTTCCCTCCTTTTTTTTCTCACTCTTTTTTTTCTCGTTCAGAGATGTGAGAAAATGGTGTTGAAAAAAGGCAGTAGGAGAGAGAGAGAGTAAGAGCAAGAGAAAGGCTAAATAAACAGCGCACAAAATGAACCCGGTGAACGGCAGGTTAATGCACTTCATTAGAGGCCCTTTTTTGTATGTCATGCTTAATTTAACGGCCTGGAGGGCCTTGGGGGGGATTTATCTGACATTTTGTGAATGCCAAGCCCAGCACAGGAAGCGTACAGTGTGTTTATTGAAAGATGGAGATGCAAAAAGCAAAGGGACAGGCAAGAGAATGAGCTGGGTCTATGAAATGACACTTTTAGCTGAACGTTGGGAGCTAAGTTGCACGTCTGAAGGGAAATACCTGTGAAATTCCTGCATGTGAAACACCTCCACTGAAACTTCTTATTGTAAAGCGCCGGCGTCATCGCCAACGCGGGAGTTTTCAGAGAGCATAATCGCAGGAGAGCAGAAGGGGGCACCGCCTCCCCGGTCACGTCAGCAAGGAGGGGTGCTTTGCGAGACTTGACAAGTTGATTGGCCCTGGCTGAATACAGGTGGAATATTGCGTCGGCAAAAAACGGGTGGGATTACACTGTCTTCCACCGGCGCAATATGTAAACAGACCGCGGTTTAAGCTAACATATGTAGTGGTTAGCTTAGCTCGTGAGATGGTAACACGGGCTAAGCTAGGGTTAAGCTTAGGTTACTGGGTTTAAGAGTAAGGAAAGGAACCCCTGGAAGCAGGTGTGAGCCAACAAGCCGCCCCGGCCGTATGCGGGGACCCGCTTCGAGCCAGTCATGGATCTCCCGGGCCCTCGGCTGTCAGGGAGTCCATGTCATGCTGGCTCGGGGGTTGCTCCCGGCATACGGTCGGCACACCAGCCACCAGATGGGAAAAGGGTCTCTAGAAGCAGACGTGGGCTCTAACACGCCGTACCCTGGCCACATGCGGGGACCCGCTTCGAGCCAGTCACGGAATCTCCCCCGCCCTCGGCCATCAGGGAGTCTGTCTCGCGCTGGCCCGCAGGCCCCAGGCATTTGGTCCGGGCACGTCTGCTATTTTCTAGAGGCCTC
>JBBPDA010000021.1:16642449-16660941 GCA_037974385.1 Arnoldichthys spilopterus | reverse complement strand
GTTATTTTTGTGACCATTGTGAGTTTTTCTTTCATTGACTGAAGGGTACCAACAATTTTGTCCACGTGTGTATATGTCATAACAACAAATTCACATTTCCAGAAATGTTGGGGTATTTCCCAAAAATGCAATAAAATCTGAATCAAAGAAAAGATTTTAAAAGTCAGATTGACTTAAATGTATTTTGTAAATGCACACTGATTTACAATTTGATGTCTGCAACACGCTCAACAAAATGTGAGTATAGAGTTAATATAAGATTGAAAAGTGCACAGAATATTTATGTAAAATCAGTTTGGAAAACTTCACAGTAAGCAGGCTAATTGGTACCATGTGAGGTATCGTGAACAGGTAACAGATGAAAGTCTTTGCAAGCAAGGATGGGTCATAGCTCACTCCTTTGTGCCAAAATTCATGACAGAATTGTTAGGTCAAGGAACATTTTTCAAGAAACAATCATGCTACTGTCACAAATACGGTCACCTGGGCTCAGAAAAAATACATCATCACTTATTACACAAAAATGAAGTCATGCAACATATAACATAACAGATCACTCAGAGTTGTTTTAGTAGCATGTAGGGGACCTGCTAAATATTAACGAGGTGGTTTAATGTTACGGCTGATTAGTACATCGGAGTATAAAAGCTTATTTCTTTCAATGAGTTGTTCACACCCAGATCGGGTCGAACAACCAGTGAGAAAGTGTGAAATGCAGTGGTTCCTAATATTTACTTCTTTGTGTAATGTATTGGTATTTGGCCCTTTGTGTGGAGAGCTCAAACCAGGCAAAAATTAAAGCACAGACTGTTGAACAGAGCAGCTTGCGTTTGCAATGCCGAAGACACACTTCACCCTCCCACAGAGCTGAAACCAACCCCTCAAATATATTTTTTGTTTCGGTGCATTGTCAGAGTGAGATGAGTCGTCAGGAAGTTGATGACTCTAGATAGCATAGTGTGACACTTTGAGGGGTGAGATCACTCTCAGGATTTGGCTACAGAACCAATGGCACTCAATAAAATAGAATAATGCTTTTAATAGTTTTAATGTTGCTTTGAATTTACCTAATTCTAACATAAATCAAGCTTTGGCTGTTTAGGCCCAGCCATTTATGCTGAAGTAATAAAAGTGTTTAAGCTTGCATATTACAAGGCAGCAAATCACAGAAGAGGTCTTTTACATATATACACCAGTCTTAAAAGCACAGTAAGTCTGTTTTTGGATGAAACAAAATGAACCTATACAATAATAAACACATATACTGAGAAGAATGTAACTTTATGCAAATAAGCAGTTACAGAGCTGAGCAACAGCCAGTTAGAGGACAGATGTGTTTCTCTTATGTTCATTCACAGACGTCTAAATGTAGCGTTTTTCTGATGCTTGTGGCATCAGGTAAGTGCGGATCAAACGCAGGCTGTTTCAGACAGTCAGAATCAGACTTTCCAGACCAGCTTTCTGGACTTTTTTTAGATGCATGTTCAAATGGCATCAAAAAACATCACATGCAGCTTTTTCTTGCCATCAATTTCTGCTGATAAGCCCAAAGAAAATGCCCTTACTGCATTTGCATGCAGTTAGTTTACCACTCTGAAGGACTGTATCTTTCCTATGATTCTTCAGCCAGAGGGTGATCCCAGTAGTGGCGATGATATTTTAAAATATTTTTTAAACAGAGAGAAAAAAATGTCATACTGAGGTCACTCAAGCACCATTACAAAATGTCCTAGAGCTCAAAGCGCATTCACTTTTCCAAGATTTGAATGCCCGAGTGGACTGGGCCTTACTCCTATTCTCATGTTCCTTTATGTTATGTTAATTCACTTTTCTCAAACTTAGTTGCTATAATAGCATTTTAGTTTCCATCTCCAGCTGCGTCCCAACCTGCACACAATAAGTGGTATGCTCAAAAATACACAACAATAAAACTGCATTCAGTACTGTATAATGTGTAAACTCTTATGCAAATATAGAAATTAAGTGCTAATTGCTAAAGCTTCTTTCCTGTCCGTGGTGAAACAGTAAGGGCATTTGAAGAGAAAAAAAAATCATCAGGAACGCCTCTGATTTGTGAGTTCACATATATTTTACATGATATCTTCAGAGAACTGATGCTTCTCCTGTCAATATATTTGTAGCCTATTTCCTCAAATCTCCTTTAGCAACACCCACACTGTCTGCAAGCTGTCAGACAGCTTCACGGGGGCTATGTGAGAGCGACAAAGTGACAACATACATATTTCGGTGTGAGTGCATGGTAAGTGCTACTGGAATGGAGATTTCTGGCATAGTGTATGACAAACTTGTTTTGAGAAAATTGTCTTTTAAAGACATGCATTGCAGTTGAAATCTACAAATTCAAATAGACAAAGTGTTGAACAACAAGGACATGTTGGATGTTTTTTTACTACCCTGAACAAATAAATTAAATAACTCAAAACTGATAGGTGCATGAAAAAATATGCCGTCTGCCTGTAGTGTCTTGCCTTAAATTGTTTAAGTGCATCAAAGACTTAAGCACGACTAATGATGCTCTCGAAATCAAGATATGCTTAAAAAAGCATATTGTGACCACAGTTTATTACAATAATGATAAATATCATCAATTTGCTCAGCTCTAACATGACATATTTCACACTTTCTTTTTCCTTAGTAGTGTAATATATTTGGTTTGTAATATTACAATGCAATTTGTAAAATAACATTTTATTCATGTGGAAATGTTAAATTAATGCATTCTTTTTTTTCACCCCAATTCCCATCCAATCTTCTCCCTGCCATTTCCAGTAGCAGGAATGTGAGTTTTAAAGGGAGCCGACACCCCTCAAGTTGACAGGAAAGGTCACAGAGAACAGCAGGACTTTAGACAGGCCCTCCCTGAGTAGGAGCAGTGGACCAAGAGAGCCAATTAAAAATTAAATGGGCTCTATTTGATAATTTTACAGTGCATCGTTAATGGGGATATTCAAGGTGACTAAATAAAGCTACGGAGTTGCAGCAGCAACAATCTCATCAAGAGGAAAAAGTGGGAGATCACTCATGGTGAACGAAACGTATCTCAGAGTATATCTGCATGTCAAGCGCTGCGTACCGCAAGTGACAGACCATCAGGCTGTTGAACTAGAGATGGAGGTAGCTCAATGTGCTCTGTCCTTGGTGCTGAAAAAGCAGAGCTCTCTCTAAAATCACATCCTGTAACAGCAGTAATCTTCAAAAGTGCCCAGGCTTATCTCTCTCTCTCTCCCTCTCTCTCTCTCTCTCTCCTTCTCTTCCTCCCCAGCTGTCTCACTTGCTCTCTCTCTCTGCTTAGTTCTCTCTCGGCATGCTTCAGTGATGCGAGAAAAAAATCCAGTTTGCAATTCATCTGACCCTCGTGTGACAAAAATGAGATATCAATTTTTCATTTCAGAAATGTATTACTATAGGCAGTCAGATTTCGAAAGCTGTCACATACAGCGCCTGGCGAACGGCCAAAGATTTGGCGAAGGCATGTTCCTCATGCATGGCCATTGCAATCTGTGTGTTAACAGTGGTGTTAAAAGGCAGAACCACATCTATTTTTAATCAGATCTCAACACTGGCCTGCTCTCCTGTCACCGAAGCCCTTTCCTTAAAAAAAAGAAAGAAAATGAATGTGTTGGGGCTAGCTATAAAACTGCAGAAGTGCTCAATCTCAAGATTTTGGAAACAACAAAATGGAAGTAGAAAAAATTAATCAGAGGCAACAGTCTATACCAGATCATACTCAGAAAATGACAGATAAACTTGCATTGGAGCCTTATCAGAGAAAAAAAAATGCTCTTCAAAAAGAACATTAGAGCAATACTGTAGTTACCCAACAGGCAGAACATACAGGCAAAGACCAGGTACTGTAGATAGCTTTGTTTGGCCACAGTAAAGGTACTTGTGTGGTATACACCAAAGACAAAAAGAAGAACCCAATACCAGCTGTGAAGCATGATGATGGAAATGTTAAACAGAGCCTGAAAATAATGTGAATAAGATGAACCAGAAGTGGACTCAGCGTAGCATATTACGGAATTATGGGTGTTGAAAAGAGCGGCACACACAAAGAATCTTCCCTGCTGAAGAAATTTTACATGGTAGAGTGGTCAAATTTCAGCAAGCCAGTGTTAGAGACAAGTGGGCAATTATGTAAAACACCTACAAGATGTTATTCCTCCTTAAGTATGCAATACTAGCTTCTGAGGCCAAGTGTGCACATACTTTTGCATTTTACATCTGTTGATATTTTTATTAATTAAATGATTCAAAAAGTGGTTTTGTTCATTACATTTATCTGTAGGCACTGTATCAAAGAGAGTGAAATGCTTGCTTGTTCAAATAAAAAAAAACTACATTTTTCATGTTCATATTTTTTCACAAGACTGTACATCCATCTATTTAGTTTAGCCACACCCACCAAAGTTTATTGGACTTTTTTTCTTAATAAGGCACAATAGAGCCAATCAGTCAGTCTTAAAGAGACAGTAGCATAAATGTTAAGCTATAATGGATAAAGACTGGCTGTATAATAACCATGTAAAAAGTGGGCAAAAAGTACAAGAGAAATGTAGAATATTAGCCTTTTAATGTTTTAATGTAATTTACCAGCACCACCTGCTGGCCACATTTTGACAAATATTTCACCCATCAATTAAATTCTGGTGGGTTGTTAATGAAGAGAGAGTTCTGGCTGCACAGAACTTTTTCGATCGATAAACATGGCTTGTGTACCTCTCGGCTCACGTCTCCTCTGCTAATACAGTAACTGTGGATGATGGCACGCCCCCCACCACCCCTCTACCACCATCACAGCCTCAGAGTAATTAGCAGACTCTTTGTACAGTCACGCTCGAATGCACTTTTTTCCCCATCTGTTTAATACACAGAATGTGCTTTATTACCGATGCAAACAGACACAATTTCACACACTCTTATCAGCCCGCTTGCAGAGCTCAGTCCCAGATGCGCCACAGCCTCAGGCTGGCTAGGGAGCCGGATTAAAGGTCACCACAGTAAACAGCAGGATGTTTATGAATCGGCCTGATATAATAGTGGTCAGCTGGGAAACAAAGCGGCCGGTGACGAGTGACTTGGGCAGCTTTGCTTTTTGTGCAGGTTTGGAGGACACCCAGGTATTATTTGTCACATTTTAGCACCATATTGAGGTTGTCAAAGCGTGTTCAAAAATGTTTGGAAACAACATATGCACAGATGCCATTTTCGTTACAGCTGACCTTTTCACGGTGCCGCCTCCTCTCAGGCCTTGTTGCTAACAATGTTGAGTGCTGCGTTGTCTGAGAATCAGATAAGTCCGATGGCCTACACAGTGCCCCCCTCACCCCCATATGAAAATTGACTGAATTAATTAAGATCTTATTGTTTTTTCTTCGTATTATTAGGTCTCAGACAAGATGATGCTCTCGGGATAAGCCCCTTTTCTTTTTCCACATGGTACATACTCCCATCCATCCATTTTCCAAACCACTTCTTCCATTTTGGGTCGCAGGGAAGCTGGAGCCAATCCCAGCTGACTACAGCCCATGGCGTGAACACCCCACACAGAATTAAGAGAATCCAGTCAACCTGTTGCAAGCCTTTGGACAGTGGGAGGAAACTGGAGCACCAGGAGGAAACCCACTCGAACACGGGGAGAGCTTGCAAACGCTGCACAGAAAGGCACCTGCGGATTACACGTGGGGGGTGGGGGGGGGGGTACATACTCCCATTTAGTGAAATTGTTCAGAATCCTGGTGTTGTGTACAAAACAGTTCCTCAGACATAGAAGTGAAGTTCAGGGTGGAGAATATCCCCTTCGTTCACTAACACAAATCTAGAAACAAGTGCATTTTGCTAACAATGGGCATTCTCATTTTTTCCCCAAACTGCTCACTGTTTAAAGGAAGTTTTTGACTTCTGGTTAGATCATTGCCATATATACATGTACTTTCCTTTTTTGTGTGTAAAAGTATCAGGCCAGTACCTAAAACTACACCTCTGCATAACATTATATGCTGTGTCTTAATAACAGCCTGCTTCTTTTGGAACAGCACTCAGCCTGGTGCATCATTCTTAGATACAGCTGACATCCTCAAACAAAGTGAAAGGAACTCAGCTCTTTTTTTCAACCCTCTCTTTTTGTTCACCCTGCTACTTAATTCATCACATCCAGAAGTCTAAAGGTTATTCTGATGGTTTGCAGCTCCTCTCCTGGTGAGTATTAATCCCCAGGCCCACCTTCATCATCCTCACTAACTGCCTCTGAGTACACAGCTTAGTGAGCCTCTGTGGGCTCCACACAGTCAAAGTGCAGGTCATGAGCACAGCTCCCTTGCAGGCCCCATTTTTATGTCTGCCACGAGTTTATAAGCCGTGTTTTGCAGAGCAAGATAAGTCCACAAATATGCAAAAAAGGTGGCAATTTGCATAGTTTCATTTTCACGTTGTTTCATTCAGCCTTGAGAGAAAAAAGGTCATATTCACTCTTTTATTAAAGGAATGTCTGGGCTTGAATGGTTTGCTGCCTTACATTGCCTCAGAACAGGATTTGTCTAACATGAACAGTAGTTTTATGTCTTTCTCGTCTTTTTTTCCTCCTGCAAAGAAGAAAAAGAAGGTAATACTTAATACTTTAAACCCTTGATGAATATCAAAATACAGAATCAATCAAACTGTCACTTTATTGCATTTAAAGGAACGCAGTGGAATGTGGTTTGGAGCCTGCAAGTGATGTGATTCAGCAAATTATATCTGCATTAGCGTGACACATTTGAGTGGTTTCTCACATCAGCTACATTTACAGTACACATCCCCCACCACACACGTAGCAAACACACACATACGCACACACAGGCACACACACACACACACAGGCTAGTGAAGATTCTCTGCCTGAGCTGCCAGTATAATGTATGTGCTGGCACTAGAATGTGATTGTTGAGGCTGGTCTCAGTAGAGCTGATGTGCTAGAGGCCAGCGCTCCAAATAGTGATTTATAGCTCGGGCCCCTCTACATTTGCCAATAGGAAAACACTTCTGCACACCAATCAAAAACAGCTAGGAGAAGACAGATTGGGATAAAAACTAAATTATAGTTTTCCCCTTCTTCCACCACGACTGCCCCTAAACCTGTAAACCTTAAAGCTGTTGTGTTTTATCAGCCTGTTACATGAGTGTGTAGGAACAAGAAGGGAAGCATTTAAATACAATTAAATGGCTTTATCTCAAAAAAGGCAAATTGGTTGATGCATATTTGGTTAAAATGCAATGCCTTCAGCTTATACCAGGACTAATGAAGTGAAGTGAAAGTGATTATCATTGTGAACACTCAAGCACCACAACTAAATGTGCCCTCTGCATTTCACCCATTACACATGCACAAATGGAGCAGCAGGCAGCTATCAACAACGCCCGGTGAGCAGTGTAGTGGGATGGTATCTTGCTCAAGGGTACCTCAGTGATGCATGGGCCAGGACTTGAACCTGCAACCTTTGGTTCACAAGGACAAGGTCCTAACCACTAGGCCACCACTGTCTGACACTTATTATAAGGACTATAATAAGCTGATTATACTTAATTACTATATATACCAACGTGAAATATTGAAGAATGAACTGAAGAGCCGACACGCCGAAGATGAATGCATTCTAAATCTCATCCGCTCATCTCAATGGTGAAAACAAAGAATTACTCCATTACCAACAGTGAAGCTGTTACCAACATCTGAGGTGAATGGTTAGTTTAAGTGTTTTTTATGGTAAAGATGTAATTTACTACAATATGACTGGCATCATAACTGATAAAAAGCCAGGTTTTTAGGTTAATCTTCACAATTCATGCCCATTACCAATCATGTGGGGCAGGGCTAGGCCAAGTGACTGGGCTAATAAGTGTGCTGTGGCTAACTTTACAGAAAAGGACTGCTTAATTTCAGAATTTCAGTTGATTATTCACTCCCATTAGACACTTCCTCAGTTTCAACTATGCATTTTCTAAACACTGCTCACAAACCGCAAAATGAAACCAAAAATATGGCATCTTTCCAGCTTCTCTGTGTTTGCATTTCAACCAACTAGATGGTAGTGATGCAAACAGCATGACTGTGGTTGGAAACTTCAAGCTTTTTGCCCTGCTAGCAAGGAGGGCCATGTCAACGTGGTTCCAGATCAGTATGGTTCCAAACTGCAATTGAAAAACATCTATGGTGTGGCTCGAGAACAGCTCAGTTCCTGGTTCTCTACTAAAGATTCTAAACTTCCATGGTGAAAGTCTGACTGGTAAACCTCTCTGCAACAAAGCATTGTAAAATACAGCATTTAGCCAATGATATATTCAATATATATTCAGTGTAATAGAAATCAGGCATTTTTCAAGTGATTGGCCCTAACAAAAAGTAGCAAAATATAATAATGTCAGAACAATAAATTTTATCCTCAATTTTTTTTTTAATCATTTAAAGTGAAAGATATTGTTTACATATGCGTAATGATCCAGGGTGTACTGGCAGCAATTGCAGGCAGGACCGGCGTGAATTAAGGGGGTTTTATTAGACAAAACACTAACTCAAAAGGAAGACACAAACATAAGGACCATCACAGTGATGCAAAGCATACAAACAAAGAACGACAACCCCTTCGGTAATTGCTCGGGCTTAGCTGTGGGGGCAGGGCTAGGGCGCTCTCCTGACATGCCCCCCTCCTAGGAACACCGTCCCGGTGTGGTACTCGATGCAGCAACCGAGCGATGTCCCGAGGGGAGGGGCGCGGGGGGGGGGACAAAACCTACAAGTGCTTAACTCATACACACCCCACCCAACACACCACACAACACCCGGTGAAATAGTGCTGGGGGTAAACACAAAGTCCACGTTAGTGCTTGTAAAGTCTGTGTGCAAAAAAACGGTGATGGTCCGGGCTGTGAAACCCGTAGCCTGGGCCGTGCAAACAACGTCTCGCGAAAGCCAGGCTGCTTCCGCGACGTTCCTTGTGCCAAGTTTGCGATTCTCCCCGGCTTCACCCCTGAAGTCCTCTGAGCTAAGCCAACCGGCCACCATACTCACGCCGAGATCGTAGAAGCGTCCTGTCGCTGCTGCCATCGTGTGGTCGGTCTTTCTGTAATGATCCAGGGTGTACTGGCAGCAAATGCAGGCAGGACAGACATGGATTAAGGGGATTTATTAGACACATGACGAAACTCAAAGGACATATACTAAACAAAAGGACCATCACAGTGACACAAAGCATACAAACAAAGACCGACAAGGAGGGACGCCCACGAAGCCCTTTAACCCCTTTGGCTCAGCTGTGGGGGCGGGGCTAGGGTGCCATCCTGACAATACGATTTAAATTTGATGGTATATTGGTCAGTAGAACCTTCCCAAAAATGCTCTGAATAAAATCTTACAACTGGAAATGTTTTGTACATGTCGTGTACATTTACTTAGTTGAAGGTAGAAGATTTTGTTCAGACAGCGATGATACACCTAATGATTAGTGACTGAGCTGTAGATATTTCCAGTTCAGAGAAAGGGGGTCTAATATTAAAATGTCATATCAATTACATTGTGCAAGTATATTGATTTTTTTGGCCTGTATAGCAAGAACCAGAGGGATACAGCAGATGTTCTCAAATCACAGGTCAACTGGACAAATAAAAATAGCCATCTCATGTTTTGTACTTGGTTGCTAATTTTGTACAGTCAATGAATGGCTGAAAAATGCAATCCACAGACATCAGCAGTTTGTGGCATCTTCACTGGTGATTCTCTGCCTACTACAGCCCTCTTAAGTTCCTGCTTGTTTCAGAGTGTTTTTTTTTTTTTTTTTTTTTCTCTTTCCTCTAAGTGAAATCCCTGCTCACCTGGCTTTAGGGAGGATGATTGATTTGGCCAGTCAAGAACATTCCACTTTCTGGCCCTGAAAAACTCTAGATTCACTTTAGTACTGTTCCAGGCCCTCTTGTTTTAAGGTCAAAAGCCAAAAGTGGTCAAAAGTGATTTTCCAAGCTTCTTGTCTTCACAATTCACATCATCAGTAAAAACAAGTGTAACATCTCTGCAAATGTATGCTAGCATGTTTCTCGGATTAGGGTTGTGCCCTCAGTCATTTTAAAGTGTTGGATACAAAACCAGTGGCATCATTTTTGCTAAGAGGCCCTGTGATAAAAAGAGATGGGAAAATAAATCCAGCTGAAAGTGGGTTACCCCCACCACCTTTCGCTGGTGTGAGATATAAATACAGCATGCTGGATGCTAAAGTAAGCTGCTAGCTGTTAGCAGTTAGCTACACAGGGTTAATGAAAACCTGAGAAGTGTATAAATAAGTGTAGCTAGCGACCCACAGCATGAGGAAGCCTGCGAGGAAAATACAGTGTACAGGCCTCCCATACCATAGCCAACTGAAGAACGTTTATCAAATTACTGGCAAAAGCCTGATGTGGCCTAGGCACCACGTCAGCCACACCTGCCACCAAAGACAATCCCCCCCCCCGCCCCCTTGGACAGTCATACTTTACTTATAAAGACTTCAGTCCAGGTGATGCACATAAGCCCTCACCATGGCAAAGTGTCACCATTGCCCCCAGCCAGCTCAGCTCAGTGCCCCCTGCCGGCCTGCCTGGGTGCTGCACTTTACAGAAAGCTTGAATGAGCTTGTACAGCAGTTTTTAGGAGCTTCCCAATTTTATCAGTAAGCTAATCTTCATCTTACTAATTGGCATTGAGAAATTTTATGAACACTAACTTTTGAAAGCTTTCTGTATGCAATTTTCAGCAAAGTGTTACCTCATTTTTTTTTATTATTAGGAGGATAATTATAAAGGATTCTTTATTATAAGGGATTTTCACCCTTGTGGCAAAACCGACTGAGGTCCTGCCTGTCTATTCCCTGTGGTAGTCTTTCACATGCTGGGTAGCCTTTAATACTACTGTAAGTTAAGAATCATGAAAAAAACCTTTGAACATTCACTATAAAAAGCATCTCAAGGGGTACCATAAAGGAAAGAATACATAAGAATGGCCTCTGAGGGTTTACTACAAGATGGTGAAGGCTGTTTGCTATTGCTAAGCTTACTAGAGTGTTATTTCTTCCTAACAATGTACCAAACATCACATAACGCTGACATACACAACCGTTCAATACCAGAGGTGAGGTTTATAAATGAGAATGCAGACTTTAAATGCTGAAAATCACATTCACACATGTCCTCTTTTAATAAGCTGATACAGACTTGTCACTGTGGTTGAAGATACAGTATGACTTACATTAAGCTATAAAAATAAATGAAACTTCACCACTGTTTACAGCCAAGTCCAGTAGTTTTTTATGTGTTTATAAAAAGTGTTTGGATAACTGTTGACTTCTAGTCTTTGTTAGCAATGTTTGCTCTGTAACTTCATGCATTGGCTGATTGACTTCTCTTGGAATCAACTGAGAATTTAGTAAATATGAATTTTCACCAAACATTCATCGATGCATGTGAATATAAAGGAAAGACAGAGGAAGGAAGATTGAAGAGCATTTTAAAGGAAGTGTAATGGGAAACTGTGTTCATAAGTAATTCAATGATAGATATGGAAATTTACCCTCTGCCTCACTCACTCCTTTTACCACCCAGTCATATACAGGTAACTGTGGTCATATCATTACCATCAATGCAATTCTTGAACATGAAGTATCCTCAGAAATAGCACAGCAACATAAATAATATAAACAAAATAATAAAATATGTATCATATGTATATATAAACACTGTTTTGGCAGTTCTATTTGAAAATGCTGGCTGCGTTCTTCATTCCTTGATCCCTTTGGTCTTATGGCATATTAAATACATTATCATTTCATCTTTTTCATGATGTGTTACTAAAGTTTGATAAAAGCTATGTTCAATTCTGAAAATCACGTCTCTGCACTTAATTACTGAACGAACCACGGGAGGACTGTTTTTCATTGTAACGCCAGTGGGTAGAGATTATCTAAGTGAAAGCAGATCTTAGGTGGTATAGTCATACTGTGAATTAGGTAGAAGATAACTTCGCTACTGGCTGGAGAAACAATGAATAAAAGAAAGCTGTTTTTAAGCTTAATTTTCATATGTGGAGTGCAAGCGGTGAAGAATGAAACATTTGCAGTGTTTATGCTCAAACTGAAACCCTTTTATTTCAAATAGGGGGTTTGTGCCCTTCAATCTCATAGCTATTCATTCTGAACCCAGTGCAACTCCCGGCAGAGCCAAAACGGCAACAAAATGTATAATTTAACTTTATATTCTATTAATATTTATGGCCAAAACACCATTTGAAAACTGTTCAATCAAAGACTTAATCCAACACGCAAACATTTGAAGAGCAAAGATGCTGTACTTTACCTTGTTCAATCACTTGAACATTTGGTGGATGAAGATGCATAATTCAATCTCAACCCTTCAGGAAACAAGCTTGTGATTTCTGTAAGTAATGTAGTTTCATTCTGTGACATTTAAATGTTTGCTGTGAAACCATGTTACCTTGTTTAATTCATATGTATGTTGATGAGAAAGAGAAAGCAGGAAAAGTAAAAAAAAAAAAAAAAACCATATTCCTTGCAATGTCAAGTACTTCATTAAGGCGAACATGTTTCAATCGAGAGCGCCAAGCCACCTGCTCCTTCGGCTTGAGAAACCAAATGTCAGGCTTATGGAGTGACTCACTCCATAGCTGTGCAAATGGATGGAAGTAGAATCGGGGGTGGGGGTGGGTTGGGGGGTTGGGGGTGTATGGTGACGTGAATGGGAGCGGAATGCTGTTGGCTACATTTGGTGCATGTTGGTTGTTTAACTGTGGCTCAGTTCTATTGCTGAGTGGAGTGAGTAAGCTAAAGCACCACAGTGCTCTCTCTCTCTTTTTTTTTCTCTCTCTCTCTCTCTCTTTCTCTCTCTCTCTCTCTCTCTCTAGATCAGAGGGAGAGATTACGAGGTCATTTTGATGTCAGTTGCTTTGCCACACGGACAGAAAGTGCAATTCCACTGTCATCCATTACGGCTGCCTCTGATTGCTTGTGTTTTATAGGCAACCCCCTCCCCCAAGTCCGCTTATTATGGCTGTCACCCAGGATATATCATCGATTTCTATCCTCTGTCTCTCTGTGTGTGTGTATGTCTAAAGCATAGCTGTTTGGAATTCTTTTTCATTATTTATTTGTGAATGCTGATAGTATGCATGAACAGCAAACTCATTCTTTTATTTTTTTTAAACACCAAGGATTGCCACAATTGTTTTTTGTGATGTCATAAAATCTGTCAAATCAAAACAGGTTTTGCAGCTAAATGTTCCACATATGGCCCATATGGATTTGGGAGTAAATGGTACATTTTAAAATGTTAACAGTGTTTACATTCCACATCGAACTCTTTCACTTATAACAAGCAAAGAAAAGTTAGTATATTGGTGTTTCACCCAATTTTTCAAGCATTTTTGAAAACAATAATCCAATGTAAATTAATAATTCAGTACAATTATCTATTTAGCATCATCTTTGGACAATTGTTTAGGCAAGATTAGACCACCTTCAACTTTTTAATCTATTCATCATTTAGGATATACTGGTTTTCTTCTTTCATCAGAATCTCAGCCTCCTTTTAATCATTTAAAATCCATGGAAGTGACCAGAAATAGCTTACAACATTAATTTTATATATTTATCTACAATTGAACAAGTTTATTTTATTGATCACATTCCAAATTCTGAACTTTTGAATGTGTTTTTTCTTGCCAGTCTGCTAAAAGAGGGTTGGTATCATTAGCAGCAAAGCTACTAAATGCTTAAATGTTGACAGTTGACTTATCAAATACAAGATAAGGTCTAGTAATTCAACTTTTTATATTTTGCATTTCTGAGCACATATTCAACAGCAGACTATTCTGTTTTTGAGACCAGACATGCACATTACTCTGTTGGCATTGGCAGTTTGATCCAGCTCCTTTGATAGTTTCACCAGTCTTCACAAACAGAGGCTGAGCTTCCAGACAAAACAAAACAAAAAAAACCTACAGTCCAATAAACATTACCATAGACTTCCTGTGAACCCCAGCATTTAGACAGGACACAAAAAGATGCTCTAAAAGCCTAATGTAAATGCTGGCCTTCACTCCTTTAAAGCACTTAGAAACGGCCTTAGACTCCTACTAAAGAATGGATCCAACAGAAAACAGGGTCCGATGGGATGTACTTCCTTCTTTCACAAACATATTCATACAGACTGTGCAGTAGGGCAAACACAGCTTGCATTAAATAAGCCAAATGCAATGATATGGAGCAGATATCTCACACCTTGTAATGGCTAAAAACAAATTTAAAACAGTGAAAAAAAACACACTACTTGAATGTTCTCCTCATGCTTTCTGTCAGTTTCTCCAGTTCCCAGCTAACATGTGAACTGCAGAGAACATCATAAAAACAGATCTGTCAGGGATTACTAATATCATCAAGATAGACTATCTGCTATAAAGAAGGTTGACAAATTTTATGATTTGTTTTCTGTTAAGGTGTTAATATATAGGCCTTTTACAAACATAATATTCAAGCTATGATTAATTGCCATATGAATATTAACAAATTAGTTTTGCTGCTGTTGTTTATTGCACCTTTTAAAGCCCAAAAATTAAGTGAACATTAGCCTGATAAGCTGTATTGGATCCTAGCTTTCATAGCTAGCTTAGTGAGCCTGACAACAGCCCTCTAAAGGTGTTATTAACAAACATCAAGTTAGCAAATATTACTCACCCTTGCTCTCTACAGATTAACAAATATCAAATTAGCAAACTTTACTCACCACTGCCCTCTAAAGGTGTTATTAGTAAACATCAAGTAAACAAACATTACTCACCACTGCCCTCTAAAGGTGTTATTAGCAAACATCAAGCAAACAAACATTACTCACCACTGCCCTGAAAAGGCATTATTAACATACCTTACTCACTGTTGCCCTTTAAAGGTGTTCACAAATATTACCCACTGCTGCCCTCTAAAGGTGTTCACAAATATTACTTACTGCTGCCTTCTAAAGGTATTACTAACAAACAACAAATGAATACATTCTGAAACATTATTTAACATTTTTTCTCTTTAATTTTCCACAATTAGGTTTATTAGGCACAATTTCATAAAAGGGAGGTAATTCATTCATTTCGTTATTCATATTTAAATGCCGGTCAAGGCCAAAACACCTGAAGCAATTACAAACTTAGCAGCTGCAACATGGCCCATCAGAGCACAGCGGATTTTACCATCTGTGCAGCTATCCCAGAAATCGCTTTTGCTATGGCATTAGCCTGTGTCTCAGGGGTTTTGGGTTTATTAAGATTTCTGTAATTGTGTCAGCACATGACGGGCTGTCTGAAAGCATTCCCAATCAGCTTGCAAGCCGGAGCACAGAGAACAACTGGGAGGCCCAGATCTTTCTCTGGAAAGCACAGAAATGTAGCGTCCCAATCTGAGGCCATGCACTAATGCTATAAGATTCTGAGCAGAGAGGCTGCTGCAGCTTAACTTGTATAACTGCATTATGCAAATGACTATCACACAATTATTGCCTATTTGTGTCGACTCCCTTTTGGACCGCAGTGGGGAATGAACGTCCCTGTCAGGCGGGCTTTTGTCAGACCCTGTTGTAGAAAGGAACAGAACTCACACATTCCAGCACTCTTATTTTCCAGGAGGGCAAGACACAATTTTCACTGTGGGAAATGTGCTGCTGTTTGTGTTTCTTTTTCTTTGTTTATGCATGTGTGTATGTGTGTGTGTGTGAATACTTCACCAATTTCCCTATTCTCGGAGTGATGGGATTCTTCTGGGTCACTAATATGGATTTTCCTTCTCATTGACAATGAGATACAAGATCAAACCTGCATAGCCTATAGCCTTTACGACCCAAAAGTAAGTATAGAGGGAGCGCACAATACGAGTACACGTGGTCTCTAATCATAAATTTGATATGAACACTTAATATCATTAATGTCACCCGTACACGACAGCTGTCAGCCATTATCCATGAACTTGACCTTGCATGAGGTCATTACTAATGGATTTCTCACACTCTCTTTCATCACGGGCGGTAAATGTCCATCATAGAACTGTCACACATTTGCTGTAATTGTATCAAGCTCGTTTTCCCCCTTAATGATAAAATCATTTAAAAGGAAAAAATCAAAATCTCAAACAAATGTAAGCAGCTTTGGTTTGCTTTGATCACTGCATTCTGTTTACACAGATTCACATCAAGCAATGCTGTAATCTGCATACACTATAAACTCATCAGTGTCTGAAAAGCAAACTAGATCATGAGCGGTATGTTTTCCTCGATTGCTGATGTATTTGAAGTCAGCATCGTTTCATCTGATCTGTTAGAGGTGCAAAAGCGAACAAGGCAAGCCACACCTTTTTCTCCACATTTCCACTACGTTATTAACGATAAATTCTATAAGGATAAACAGCTCTTGGCTTAGACGTACCTTTTATTGGTACAGAACCTTTACCGTATACTGGAGATCTTATCAGTTTCCTATACCACTAATTCACTAGACAGGGTCATGACTGATGAGTAAAACCCCAACCCCAATGGGACATTTACAGTATTAAATTAACCTATTGCAAGCCTTTGGACAGTGGGAGAAAACCCACACGGATACCTTGCAAACTCCACACAGAAAGGTACCCATGGCCAACCTGGGCATTTCTCCAGCATGTATACATATATGGACACCTCAGAGGCCAGTTAGGTTAAAATATGGTGTGCAGTTTTTGGTCATCTAGAGCCTGGACTATACAAGAATTATTAAATAATTTAGTTAAATAGTAAAAGTAAATGTGGAATAGGGACTGTGTGATGATACAAAATTAACGGCCACATAAAATATCTTTAAAACCTATTAGGCTTATATACAGGTTGTGTGAAATGAATAGAATAACATTTTTTATTTTGTTCTAACCAGTTTAGCAACATTATGTTGTTTTAACCAGTTCAGGAATAATGTATTACATTGTTTATAACCACTTTAGGAATGTTGGGATTGAAATGCAAAAGCAGAAATGCTAAAATATCAGTTCTGTTCTGAATACATGAATTTTTATCCAATTTCTACAGTCCTGGAAGCATATTTAAAAAAAAAATCTTAAGAAACTCTTAAAGAAACCTGATGAAAACTCTAAAGAACTCCTCAGCACCTTTATTTTTAGAACTGTAGAATGTGTGAAAAATACCCAGACATCATAGTATGATGGCAAAAACTGAAACTCCAAATTAATTAGGCCCTCTGTACTATGTAGCACTGTGCTCTAATTGAAATTGCATGCGTCATAAGATTACTCACCAGTGAGCTAATTAACGAGTTACAAATTGGGCCTTTGGAAGAAGGCTGCACGCAATGACACATTGGCCGTGATGTCACGAGAGCATAATGGCAACCGCACATGCGTGTTCACCAATAACAGATTAGCTTTAATGGACGAACAAGAATGTGTGGCCTGTGCGGTACGTTCCCTCAGGGAATGGAGTTATTAAGAGTAAAGCAAGATGGCCAACTTAATTGCACAGCACTGTTCATTTTACTCATGTCACAAAGGGTGAGGTCACGCGTAGTCTACTATAGGCCATACTGTGGACGATCGTGCGGTCTAGCTGGTTCCTGGCAGCCCATGATAAAGAAGCCATATGGAAATGTGACATTTGTTTAGTCTCCCACCATCTAATGAGCCATTTAACATTCAGTTGTTCATCCTAATTGGCTCATACGCTAACAGGATGGAGGCACAGGACTCCAAATAATTACTCCCTTTATGAGGCTATGTCTAATGAATGTAAGTGAGGAACATTTACCGCCCTGGTGACTTTGTCGACGCCCCAAGGAAAAGAAGGTGTCCTTTCTCATTTAAGCTTCTCTTCAGCAAGTTGTCTAGTGATAATTGTCAGCACTCTGCTTTACAATAGCTGCAAGAAAGTATCTTGACAGCACAGGAAGTCTCTCGCTTTATTTTCACTTTTATTCATTTGGTCTTAATGAAATGGTCTAACCTTGAAAACAGCGAGGCTTTGTGTAATTCTGTGACAGGTGGCAAGCCAGGTGTCTGTTTAAAAAAGCCAATTCTGTTTAAAAAATGACTGTCTTAAAAAAAATAAACGTTTGCGCCCCTAACTTAATCGTGGCCAATTCCCACTGACTAGGTAGCTCATCCAAGCTGGAGGGATCCTACCAAGCTGGGAGGGCAAGGGATTCACAGAAACAACAGAAACAGGTCAGTTAATTTAAAGAGGTTTTGACCCTTCTTTCATTTCTGGTCACAGAGAAGCTAGAGCCAATCCCAGCTGACTATGGGCCCAAAGCAGGGTACACCCAGAACAGGAGGCCAATTCATCGCAGGGCAATACATAGTTAGAGTGGCAACCATTCACACACACACACACACACACACACACACACACACACACACACACACACACACACACACACACACACAC
>JBBPDA010000021.1:16612655-16627103 GCA_037974385.1 Arnoldichthys spilopterus | reverse complement strand
AGGAAGGAAGGAAGGAAGGAAGGAAGGAAGGAAGGAAGGAAGGAAGGAAGGAAGGAAGGAATGAATGAATGAATGAATGAATGAATGAATGAATGAATGAATGAATGAATGAATGGAAAGAAAGAAAGAAAGAAAGAAAGAAAGAAAGAAAGAAAGAAAGAAAGAAATGAATGAATGGAAAGAAAGAAAAAGAAAGATAAAGATAAAGAAAGTTAAAGAAAGAGAAAGAAAGAAGAGAAAGAACGAGTTAAATGCTGATACATCTATTGTGGTTTAAAAATGTAAACTGCTGTAAACACTAAAGATTTTATAGTAAACTATGTTGAGAGAGAGAAAGAGAGAGATAAATAATTATTGCTGTAAAAACATAGTTTAGCCAACTAGCTTCTTTTAATAAAATCCAGTGTGCTGCTAATGGAATGTAACAAATCCATACAATGGCAAAAGTTAACTGAGAAGTCAGGTAATGTGCACAAAGAACCAGACCGGTCCTAACCCTTTTCAGCTAAAAATAAATAAATAAATAAAAAGTAGTTTTAAACTAGTTTCTTGGGCACAGTATTGTATTTTATTCAATCTTGTAGTCTGAAGTCACGCTTTGATTCTCTATCAGCATCATGTCCATTTTGGATGATTGGGGAGCCCTACAACATGGACCCTTCCCAGGCGGCCAACAGACCGGTATCTCTCCTACCATTTTTTTCCAAAATCCGTAAACGCACTTTTTATATCCAACATTCTACTTTTCTCTTACAGAACAACCTTCTAGATCTAAACCAATCTGGTTTTAAGAGTGTTCACTCAAAACTTCCCTGCTTAAGTGTGGTGAACCCTATAAGTCATCAGTTCTCATACTGCTAGACTTATCTGCAGCATTCGACAAACAACTACTCCTCTCCACCCTTACCAGCCTCGGCATTACTGGAAAGGCACTCGACTGGTTCAGGTCTTACCTCACAGAAAGATCCTACTAGGTATCCTGGAGAGGTGAAGTATCGGAAGTCGCTTTGGATATAAGCGTCATTAAAATGAAAGTGTGTAAATGTAATGTAAATGTACTTCACTCCCTGCATTGGCTCCCCATCTTGGCTCGAATCAAGTTCAAGTCCTTGATGTTCACCTACAAGATCATCTATGGATCAGCTCCCGGCTACACGGAAACAGTGATCCAGATCTACACACCCACCAGATCACTCAGGTCAGCGAGGGACCAGCGGTTGGAGATTCCACCCCTCATGGAATCAAACACCACTCCAGACTCTTCTCCTTTATTGTTCCTCAATGGTGGAATGAGCTGCCCAGTGACACTAGATCAGCTGAGTTAATCTCCACATTCAAGGAGCGTCTCAAGATTCAACTGTTCAGCATCCACCTCGGCACATAAGCCTATCGGTCAGGTATGAACTATTGATACCTGATAATTGACTGAATGTCCCCCATTTATTTTTATTGTAGCACTCGTCATCCATATTTTTTTTTTACCATTGCCAGGGAAGATGCTGACCATCCTTTAAGCTTTTTCGACAAGCATCACAGCACACCTCTACACAGTGCTTTCTGTCAGCCTGATCTACTATCACTGGGGTGTCTAGCTAGCATGAACTTTTGACCACATCTCCAATCAGTGGGGCTTCCTGCTCATCTGTCCTCAAACTGTTTAACTACCATGGACCATCTCCATGTGCTTCATATGCTGCCCACCCCCTAGCCCAACCAGGGTCTGTTTGCTCCAAGGAATGGACCTTAACTGATGCCAGCTTTATAAATGTTTTTGTTTTTTGTTATTTTTTGTCTGCTATTGCTATTCAGAGTTGACCAGAGGATTTGTTACCCTTCTGAGTTTTAGTCCCTCCCAATGTTTCTCCATTCAGTTTTTACTTGCCTCTATTGCCATTGGCTTGCACATTAGGAGCTCAGACCCAGATTCTGTAAATGTTGCTTTATGACAAGTCGTAAAATGCTTTGTGACAAGTTTCCCTATAGAAATAAAACTAAACTGAACTGAATAAAAGCAGAACCAGTCTGCAGGTTATCAACATGATCCCCCATCCTGCAACTACTGTTTACTCGCATTGTTCAACTCCCTCCATTAATGGCACATACTTGATTACAATGGTTCTGCTCAAAATGGGTAGAAACATGGGCTGGTTCGCTAGATGGCACCAAGGTTAAAAAAAATCCTAAAGATGTTCTGGCCTGGTTCAGGAAATGGTTCTCTGTTGGTGAAAACGAGGTATGAGAGAAAAATGAATGGCATTTTTTAAACCGTTGCACCCCAGGGTGTATGGTCCAGTCCAGTCAATTCGCCATACTTACTTTTTTTCTAAATATGAAATATGAACATAATAAACACTAGCTAATACTGCTGTGCACTAAACTGGCATCTGATACATGGTGACTAATATCCAATTCAAACCTGTAAGCTTTTTCAAATGTGGTAGTTGAGTTGCTATGGCAGTAGTATCCTACAGTTTGACTGCCTATAGTAGTAGAAGCTTTAGTTTAATAGTAGGTTTAATTTGATTTAATGGGCAAGAGTGTTAAATCAGAGTAACAAGTCAGAAAATCTGGTGATTTTATATATATATATATATACATGACTTGCCCAGTCACACATAAGAACTGCCAGAGCACCCACCCAGAGATATTGAGGCCAGTTATGCAGTCTTGGACCATGGATGGCTGTGACATTGCTAGTGAATGAACTTACCTTCTCCATGGCAAAGATAGCTGTGCCAATCAGGAGCCCTAGTTTGGGATACATTCGCCACCACATAACATAATAGCAGCAATATTTGGAAACGCAATGAATTTTTCTTATAGAAAAAGCAGCTTAGACCCAGAGGTCCTTATATGGGCCTGATGCAAACTGCAAAACCATGCACAACATTTAGGACTATTAATCAAAATGTATGTAATCTATATTATTTAGAATACAAACAGTGCACTCCTTATAAATGACAATGTACAGATCAAACGCAGACAATAAAATCTGCACATCTGAACTAGAACCTCCACCATAAAAGTGGTTTTCCTCCCTATTTGCTTTTTTGTTCATCGACAAAACTCTCACAAGCATAAATAAACTATGATCAGTAAAAGCAACAAATCAAAGAGATACGGATGTCAAACGAGCACTAGGCATCATAAATAAATGAATAACACATCAGATGTATTTTAGCTTTACCCAGCATCTCTGTGATACAGTCTGCTGTTTGCCAAAAACGAACACACTTCAGGTGAGCGAGATTAAATTGCAATCTGGGATTTGTAATTTGTTGTTTACATCAACCTGATGGCACATCCCCACTGATTCCCCAAGATTCCCCTCTTAGTTTCCAAATGCAGCTCTTCCACCCCACTGAGCCAAAACAGCAGAGCTTCAGATTCCTGTTTACAAACCATGCAAAATAAACAAACAAACAATCTAGGCATCTCTTTCTTTTTTTTGACTGTTTGTTTTTGCCATACAAATTTAAGAAAGGCACCGCATTTTAAACTCCTTCTTCTGACACTAAAGAAATTGCATCACTCGTGCGCCACAACATATTGCTGTTCTGAAATCCCTCATTGTGGCTTGAAATGAAAACTAATCTCTTAGATTTGTTCATCATAGCACAGCACAATGTCATTTTTGTTCTGTAGTCAACCACTCCTTGGCAGAGGCCCAGGCTGCCAGTGTGTGGTTTTTAAACAGCTCATTTAAGCGGCAGGTTAGACGAGGATAATTCAAAAATTCCACCAGCAAGACTTAAATGTAGGTGTTAACGACTTACGCAAAGAAGCTGATGAAATTACTGATCATTTACACTGACCTTTATAAAGCAGGCTTGATTCCTGCTGTTGTCTTTAGTTACATTAACTGTGCATTCACATTGTTTTGAATATCTCTCTGCCACTTCACCCCTGCCATTGTAGCATTTTTTTCTATTGTTATGAATAAACAAAGACACACAAGAGCAATGCAGGTGCCCAGGTCATTAATTACCCCCACTAAGATATTGTTTATTTCTGTTAGTATTTCTATAAGATTTTTAATGTTGTTCTAAAATGTGCGATACATAAACTACAAACACTGCTTCACAATTATCATTAACAATTATCCCTGAAAATCAGCAGCACAAGGTGCACTGAAACAGCGCTCTCTCTCTCTCTCTCTCTCTCTCTCTCTCTCTCACACACACACACACACACACACACACACACACACACACACACACACACACATTCAAGCATGTGTTGCTTGTCCTCCTTTACCTCCTTGTCTTTGGGGAACTATAATAAGGTGTGCTTTTTTTATGAAAATTACTATAAAAAGTATGTTTAAGTGTAACAGTACATGAAGTCTATGAACCATTATCTGTCTGTATATTGACTGGTCACTGGCTGTTATCACCTCTTTTAGTGCATTTTTGCCAGCAGTTGTGCTCTCATTTAGTCAATTCTGGATGGTTTTAACCCTATTTGTACTGCCCCCTGGTGGCTGTTATGGCCCCGTTCCAAATGTTATTTAAAACATCAGGATCTGTAATTAATCTACTGGTTAAAACACCAAAACATCGACATAATTTGATTCTCTTAACTCCAGGGCACATGCCTACAAAATTTGACGACGTGACAGACAAGTCACATTGCAACACAGAAACAGCACCAAACACTTATTATCCACATAAAAGAGCAACAGCACCGTCATCATCAGCTGCTCACTCAATCAAAACAAGAAAACAGAAGTTGATGTGTCATAAACCGCAACAGCATTCAATAACAGCTTACCCACACAAGACGTTGTATAAAGTTCCAATCCTGGTCCCATCCGTTTGCTAAGACAGTCCTTTGTTTGAAACTACAAATGCCTCCATCTTGCAGCTTGAAAAATTATCCAAAGACTCAAAATTCCAGTGACCCTACAGGGTTTTACGCTCAGCTCTTTCATCGACACACCTACTCTGGGCTGGACTGTCTCTGAGCTCGTAAGACCAGAGTGACAGACATCTGTTTCAACGAATTGGCAAGATCCTTAGGTTTCCAAAGAGGTATCGCTCGATGTGATTGGCAGGGTCTGTCAGAATAAAATATAAAAAAGGTTCTTATTTTCAAAATTAAACTTCATTTTCTTCATGGTGCATTTGTCTTGATCCATTTTCAATTTGAATTATGTTTCCATGATGTTCTGATCTGAAGATATTAAGCTTTAAAGACAAGTAAACACAACTAGGCAGAAATGACTGGATCCAACCCCATGCAGAAAAGGGTTAACACATCCAAGTACAATTGAACAATTTATACTTTTATCTTTTGACTTTTCAGAAGAAATACTGAAATATTTTATTTAACAATTTAAACTTAAAAATCAAATCAATGCAATGCCCCATCCATCCATATTCTAAACCGGTTCTTCCGTTTCTGCGTCGCGGGGAATTTGGAGCCAATTCCAGCTGACTGCAGGCCTAAGGCGTGTACACCCAGGACAAGAGTCCAACCCATCGCAGACCAACACATAGACAGAAAACCATTTATACACACTTTAACAACGATGGGCAATTTAGAACATCCAATCAACCTACAGCAAGCCTTTGGACTGTGGGAGGAAACCGGAGAAAACCCACAGTAACATGGGGAGCAAACTCCGCACAGAAAGGCACCCGTGGCCGACCCGAGGATCGAACCCAGGACCTTCTCACTGTGAGGCGACAGTGCTATCAATGCAATGATTAATATAAATATTTTCCCTCAAACAGAAAACCCCATTTTAGAACATATTAAAATGCAATAAAAACTAAATATCTAGAAAATAGCTTGAACCTTTATTTAACAGACAAAAGTTCAAAGTAATGACTTCTAATATTTTGTCTGATCAACTTCATTTTATTTTTCTTATATAAAACCAAATATTACATTTGATGTCTGCAATGCATTGAAAAGAAATGAGTGGCAAAATAAGAATAAGAAGAAGTTCAAGTTACACCACTTTGAAAAATTCCAAAATAAGGAGATGAATTGGTAACAGGTGTCAATCAGTTCAAAAAGATCTTTCTGCATATAAAGTACATAATATTGTTGACTCAGTCTGTGTAGGGTAAGGATTGAAACCAATGTCCATTGTTATTTCAGCAAAACAATGCCATTCTGCACATGCTACAACAGTGTGGCTTTATAGACATGGAGTGCATGTGCTTGATCTGTCTGATATTGAAAATGTGTGGCACATCATGAAGAGAAGAATCAGACAAAAACAACCAAAGGCCGTTGAGCAGCTAATGTCTTGCATTAAGCAAGAATGGGCCAAATTTCACTTGCAGAACTGCAACAAGTATTAGAATAAGTTTCCTAATAATTAAAACAGTCTAAGTAAACAGAAAGCTGATGTAACACAGTGACATTTTGGTACCAACTTTTTAAAAGAAATCTAATATTTAAAAATCTTTGGTTGCAAGAATCTAATATTTAAAAATTGAGAAAAAGTTTGAGAAAATGAACAAATCACAGATTGTTGTTGAAAGTGACTATTTGTCATTGTGAACACACTCAATTGCCACAACAAAATTTGACCTTTGGATTTAACCATCACACTTGCACACATGGAGCAGCAGGCAGCTATAAACAGCGCCCATGAATCAATGAAGCAGGACGGTACCTTGCTCAAGGGTACCTCAGGGAACTTGAACATGCAACCTTCAGTTCACAAGGGCAAGGTCCTAACCACTAGGCCAACTGTCCACACCTTTCCCTGAAATAGGGTTTGAAGTTTTTGTCCAAATCAAAACAAAAAACATTATTACTACTGAGCCAAGTCAGTAAGTGTTGAAATTCTATACAGCCTGTTTCATTTTTAATCTTTTTATAGTGCAACACCCACCATTTTATCTCTTGTTTTTATCTTTCTTCTAAAATGACTGCTTACCATTGTGTGCTGTTCAACTTTGCTGTCAGTATGGGTGCCATAGCAACAACCTCACATGACTGACTGGATTTTATTCTTATTAATGTGCATCAAAGGAAAGAATGTTTTCACCTATAGTTGAAAATTCTACGATTTTGTCATGACAGCAGCATCGACTCTTTTTCATTTGGAAATGACTGATTCTTCATTAAAGCCTACCACAAGTTGCAGAAAACAATGACCTCAACCGCATCAGCGTACACATATGCACATTCACATTTCATAACCAACGTAATATTTTTCCATGAATTTAATTATATTTATTCCAGAATGAATGATTATGAATGCAATTTGCAGCACACTGCTTCTCCCCTCATTAACTCAGTATTTCTGCTGACTGAAATTAAGGGGAGGGGGGATGAATTGTTCATTTAATGCTTTCCTGCTACAGCCCTGCTCCCCATTAATGGAATTCTAAAATGAGAGAGAGCGAGAGAAAGAGAGCAAAAGAGAAAGTGAGAGAGAAAGAGAGAGAGAGACCATTTTGGGGACCAGCAGTTGCCTGCGATTTAAGTGTTTATTTTCATTTTGCCATTTCGCTTTGCTTTGGTTCTCATGAAAGAGCTTAGATGTGGCAGTCAAACTGTGACATCAGTGATATGTTAATTGTTAATAATGTCCTCATCCCAAAAGGCATTTGAAACGTTCCTTTCTCAGCCATGTAATTAGTTGCATTGGAGTATTGCTGTAAAGCCCGATTAGGGGAAAGGCCTAAAATGTATTGATTGGCGCCTTTTTTTGGTTATATTTAATGAGTCAGCGCTCATTTTAGTAATTCACATTCAGAGTTATCTATGAATTGCTGTTCCCATTTAATTATTGCAGGCATAAAGTACCCTCTTAACATTGTGAAAATGGCTGAGGAGTGCAGCACAAGGAGAAAGTGTAATCCCATGTCTATGTAATTGCTAAATAGCTGCGGCCACATTCGCACATCCACAATAATTAGACCTTTATTTGTTCAAATGTGAATTATTAACTCTCGTAGCATTTTATGTAAAGGGACGAATACTGGAAAACAGCAGCGTGTCTGTTATGCACTCACTGTCCACTGTATTAGAAACATACCTTCTGGTTTATAGTTAGATAACCTTTGGCCCGACTGTTGACGCACAATTTGCATTAGCCATCCTCATTAATCAGCTTCTGACTATAAAAACTATGTGCTGGATATTTTCTGTGAAAAAAAAATTACTATTCAAGGGTGAATGTAAAGCAGGTAGCACTGGTACTACAATAGTTGCAAGTATTGTAGGATAACTAACATGACTACATTGCTGAAGCAATATTTCAGATTCCCCGTTAGTGTCACGATTGGTCGGTAATGATTAGGAAACATGCACAAAACTGGGAGGAATGAAATGAAGGATTTAATTCACACACACTCTGTAAACACAAAACAAGAAACAATACTGGAAAAACTAAACAGGAATTCAAAATACAACAGACTAAGACTAGGCAGGTAAACGAACATGAAAGGACGTTAACGAAATGCAACAAGGACTGAAACACAGGGGTATATATACTAAACACAAATCTACAACACCTGGGAGACACGGGACAGCTGAGGGGGGCGTGGCTAAGATGAACACACAGAAAACAAAACACTGACAAGGACCACACGGGGGGCGTTTACGTCACAGTTAGCGCTCAAGCAGTTTGTGTGCATGACTGAAAGGGAGAAAACCCACATTAGCAGGATCTCATTAATGCAAAAAAGCTGGGCTCATATGAAAGAGTAATTTGGTGAAAATAGTCATTTAAAAACTTTGCTTACTAAGGTTGTCTGAAACAAATATGAAAGCAAATTTGCAAAAACTACAAATTTCAGCACTGTATGCTCATTAGATTTTAGACTTTTAGATTCAGACTTTTGCCTGTTTTAGCATCTAATGACAGGTCTTTACATGCAGTGAGTGGTCTAGGCATATAACTTCAAGTTCCAATTGTCAAGTTTATCCAATAAAATGATCACATTTTTATTTTTAAGGACAAAAAAATGCAGGAGGTTTAATCACATTGCCTTTTGCTAAGCTAGAAAAAGCAATGTAATTAAACCAGAAACACTGAGACTGTGTAAGCGATTTCTTAGCCATCTTAATAAATCATGAATTAATTAAAACTTCAATAATGATTCTCTCAACTGTGCAGGCTAAGGTAGTGTGAATTTAAATAATAAAATGTGCAAGTACACAGCATTCCTCTGTGCAAGTCCCAATGCCCCCCTGCTGCACTGCCTCCGGACTGGAGCTTCAGAAAGCAAAAGTTTTCTGATTGCTTTACACTCGGTGAACAGTAGGCTACAGTGCACTTTAAACGCAGCAGCAGAAGCAATTACACAAGAGCACATTAGAGCTCCACTCCAACATCTCTGTGCGATTCACATTTGCAGCTGACCAGCAATATATATCAATCACACCATATCAGACATACTGCTTCACTTTACCATTCCATTACGCCCAGGGCTTCATGCAGCCGGTTTTATTTCCGGCAGTGATAGGCTGTCGCACAGAGCACGGCAGTGGCAAGGCGCTCACTGTGCTCCATCACCTCCACAATGTTCTGCCTACAATCAGTCAAACTACGTTAATGACCTTGAATGGATTGTCATGACAACCGTAATAAAACTAATAAAAGTAAAATTCAATCAAGACCTTTTATGCTAGGATGCTGAGACAATGCAGAGCAAGTCACGTGCATGGATATCAGCCTGTACTTGTTCAAAAATGAGTCATCTGAGCAGTCGAGTCTGTTTTTATAGACATTTGACAGCATCGCAAAAAATTTTCTGGCTACAGAAGCCAGAGCAGGTCAATAAATCTAAGCAAAGTTAACAGCCTGTGTTTGAAATTGCCTATTAATGCTCAAGCACTGACTGTGCCCAAGTATATAACCAACATGAATTTCTCCAGCATACCAAAGATACCTGGGCACTATGGCTAAATATTCTAATATGCAGGAAGAGCAGCTATGCTACATTGCTGCACAAACTGTGACATTGTCATTTCAGAAGGATACAACTGCTAATTATAAGGTGCAGCGCCTGGGTGGGCTGGCAGAGGGCCTTGCCGATGCTTTGTCCTGGTGAGGGCAATTAGTGCTAATGTGTACCACCTGGGTCAAAGCCATTATAAGCATGGTTGTCCCACTGGTTGAGGCGGAGTCATTGTTCCTAGTAGCAAGTGTGGCTGGCATGGTGACTCTCACCCAAACTTGTGAGGCTACCCGTGAAGGCACAGGTAGGCAAAGTGCCTCTTTCCCCTGGTTCCCTGGCAAGTACACAGGCACCATGAGGCAGGCGTGCTGACTGCATGCCTGGAGGCAGGCTCCTAATAAGGTTGATGGCAGCAAAGGAGGTCCGCATCTGGTTAGGGCGAGCTCCCATATATGGCCAGGTTTGTTACACAAGACCCCACACCTCCTTTTAAAGATTCACTACCCTCCCCTTAGGTTCAAGAGCCTTTCCTTACTGATAGCCCCAGTGCTGGCCCAGCATAGTGTTAGCTAACAGCTAGCAAGCTACATTTGCAGCATACGCTAGCCAACACCATGCAGTGTTTACATCTTAGTCTAGCGGGAGTCAATTTACCCCACCACTTTTAACTGCGTGGTATTTTCCACCTCTTTTTGACGCAAAATCCATTGCCCAGTGGTGCGAACCATAGAGCATTTACCTTGCAAACATGGCTGCCCAAGTTCTAGCCCCAGGCAGGGAAGCCTTCTCCGGATTTAGGTCCTGATCTGAAACCCTGCCAGCATATTACACAAATGTAACCACATGGTTAGCCAAATATTATTTTTTAGTTTCATTGACTGATACACTGAGGGAAGTAGTTTTTAGTAGGTGTACAGAGACATCATTATTTCTACCTGTTCAAAATCACATCTCTGTTTTTGCATTTGGGTAGTAGACAGGTATGTCTTACAGTATGTCTTAATATAACATTAATTGGCAATGCAATTAAGTTAATTAATATTGTTAATATTTGCATATAATTTATTAATTAATCATGAACCATATTTTTTATCCTCATAATTTTCTCTTTTGCTCTCTGTCTCTATCTCTCCAATAAATGTATGCGTGCATTGCCTGTCCCTTCACCTCCCTGTCTGTGGGTCACTATAACAAGGTAATTAGTATGGTTTTTAAGTAAACTAGGTTTTCTGAACTTTGACTGCCCTGTAATTGGGGACATTAAACAACCAGAAACTGAAAAAAAGGTTTTAGAAATTGGAACATTGTCAAGTCCAAATTTATTCTATAGCGCATTTTACAACTGACGTTGTCAGAACACAGCTTTACATAAACTGGTCTGAGCCCCCAAAGAGCAAGCCAAAGGCAACAGAGGCAAGGAAAAACTCCCTAAGCTATATAATAATAGTTCTCAGTATAAATAGGTGGCATGCCACAATGACTTATGATCACAATGGCGAATAGGGCTGTTCTGCTTTGTGTTACGCTTTGGAAATTATATAAAGATACATACAAAATATAATTTAGGTAAAATTAAGATCACTTTTAAATAATAGGTAATAAATGAAATGACATTTAAATGGGTATTTAAATGAAGAAAATAAAAACATACAGCTAAAAAGAACAATTTGTAAGATTCATTATAATGGATAGGCAGGATCCAGCCACCACTCCTGGCATTGGTCTAACTAGCTCATGCAGTTGGATCAGTAGAGGCAACTGCAGAAAACAGTGCACTTTTCAATAGTATGTAGTAAATAAAATGATTCATGAAATCAATCCTATGCTACAAACAGAATGAGCATTTTTATCTAATGGCTGTGCACAATGTTATGAATAATTCTAAATAAACATAATGACTGATGTCAAAGTTTTTCTTTTCCATGAATAACTTCAGGCAGAAGAAATCTCTCTTTCCATATTTAGGTCTTGCGAAAACTGGAACCAATGCTAGCTGACTATGGACCCAAGGCAGGGTTCACCCAGGACAGGAGCCCAACCCATCACAGGGAAAGACAGAGACAGACAACCAATCACATACCAATGGGCAATTTGGGGTATCCAATCAACCTAATGCAAGCATTTGGACAGTGGGAGGAAACCGGAGCCAACTAGAACTGTTCTAAAAGTGTTTGAAATGAATTTTCATTCAATTTCATGTTTGCTTAATGAATAACTAAAGTAACTGTCAGCCATACAAACCACACAGCTTTAGCTTTTTACCCTTATATGTGGAGTCACACTGCTTATTATTCCATCTACCTCATTTTACCAATTATGAAAGTGATGAAAATAAAATTACTCACTTTTTATCAAATGTAGAAAAACACAAATGTGTTTGGAAAGCTCTGAGGTTAACCATATTAGATGACTCCAAAGCTGACATTTCATTAAAATGTCTATTTCTATTTATAAAAGATTTTTTTTGTAGAAAAAAAACAGCCTCCCCTCTGTCAAAGAATTGAGTGTATTAAATATGTTTGACAAAAAAGCTGAACAGTAGCTAGCAATGGTTGCAAGCAGTGATTAGAAGGTTATAGAATTAAGGAACCATCCACAGAAAGGCAGTGATAAACTTTTTGGCATCTGTGAATGACTGTAGCATATGTATATAATTACAGACGGCAATCCATCTGATGCACAATCTGTGGGCCATATCTCACTGGTCTGCTGCTGAGCAGATTATTTGGGTGTAATTTGGTGATGAACAATTCTCAGTGCAACAGTGGTCTCTATATGGAAAAGAAGCTGCAAAAAAAGCCTCAGTTGAATTTACTGTTTTTGTGAAGTCACCAAAAACAAATGCTTTTACACATGGACTGTTTTCTGATACATTTCAGCTCAGATAATCAGAACAAGTATTTACATAGATCTATGTTAAAGGCACAGACACAGCCAGTTAAAAAAGGAAATTAGAAAGGTGTCAGAACATCACAGTGGCATGAGGGGGATCTACTCAATATTATGCAGGTGGTCATAATGCTATGGTTGATTGGTGTATATGTTCAATTCAAGTGTTGGATCACTTGAATTAGGTTTGGGAAACATCAATATTTTATCAGTAGACACAATATATTTACAATATTTCATTTTCAGAGGACCGATTCATTGGTACAGTACAGGAAACATGAACCAGCAGCATTCTGCTTAAAAAATACTTTTGTAAAATAAATTTGTAAAATCTAGAACAACAACAAACTGGCTAGCAAAGCGGAGTTAAAAGACCTACATTCTATGTGAGAGTGTATATTTAGAGTTGTTGAAGTGCTGGAAGTTTTTGAAGGTTTCTTTGTCCCCTAGCTTTTCATTTGAACACTATTTATTGCAGTGTAATCAGCGAATGAAAAATGGTCGCACAAATTTCTCGCTGTGTAGTGCTGACAAGTTTGCAGAGCGGAAACTGGTGCATCTTCATATCTTTGTTAACACTATTTTAGGCCCGGAGTTATCAAGGTTCCAGGGCAAACCAAGTCAATATTGATTTTTAGTGATATGTGCAAGCACACTGCTTGTGCTGGATCCTTACTCTCTCTAGCTCTCTCTCTGGCAAAATGCGTGAAACATTAATGTGCCCACTCCTTTTCTGCAAAATTTACTCAATGTTTCTGACTCAAAGCACAGCCTTTGTCTTTTACAGTTTGCCTTCCGTTCTGTGAGCAAGAGCGGGCAGAGAGAGAGGGCAGAGAGAGAAGGGAGAGAGAGAGAAAAAGAGAGAGAGAGAGATACAGACAGAGAGAGAGAGAGAGGGAGAGATACAGATAGAGAGGGGGTAGAAAGTGAGAGAGAGAAAGAGAGAGAGGCAGAGAGACACAGAGAGATTCAGAGAGAGAGAGAGAGAGAGAGAGAGAGAGCTAGAGAGGGAGATAGAGATAGAGATAGCGAGAGAGAGACACAGAGAGAGAAAAAGAGAGAGGGGACAGAGAGACACAGAGAGAGAGAGAGAGCAGAGAGAGAAAGAGAGACACAGAGAGAGAGAGACAGACAGAGAGAGAGAGAGATGGAGAGAGAAAAAGAGAGAGGGGGCAGAGAGACACAGAGAGAGAGAGAGAGCAGAGAGAGAAAGAGAAAGAGAGAGAGAGAAAGCAGAGAGAGAGAAAAAGAGAGATATACAGATAGAGATTTAGAAAGATTTAGAGAGCAGAGAGAGAAAGAGAGAGAGAGACAGAGAGAAAGAGAGACAGAGAGAGAGACCATAGAGAGGACCCAGCTGGTCCTGAGCCTCAGCTCTACACACACACTAACACTCACTAACGAAAAATACAGAACTCACTGGATAACCCAGTCTAAATCACAGAGCAAAATGCAGTGCTACCTGTCCCTAAACAGAGAGTATACCACAGCCCTGAGCACAGTGACTGACCAAACCCTGAGAACCACCCTGACCAAGTACAGACTCAGTGAGCACCATCTGGCCATAGAGACGGGCAGACACAAAAAGTCCTGGCTGCCCAGAGAGGAGCGGCTCTGCCAGCAGTGCCCCCTAAACCAAGTAGAGACAGAGCTGCACTTCCTCACTGAATGCTCCAAATACACT
>JBBPDA010000021.1:16565578-16591167 GCA_037974385.1 Arnoldichthys spilopterus | reverse complement strand
TATTTAATTTTGTCAATGCAGCGTTCACATGAATCTAAGCATATGAGCAATTTCCATAGAATTAAAGTTTCTAAAATTTATCACCAACACCTGTCCCCATATAAAAATACATATTTTGTTTAATTAAAAAAAAAAAATCTAAATATGAGGCTATTTTACAATGTTGTTAAATCATTTTGTTAGATTTGATAGAAAAAAACACTACTGACTGTCTTAATGTTATTTGTATTTATTATAATTTGTTGTTCCCCCATTGCCTAGAATTACTCCATTCATAACAAAAATTATTATTTTTATATCAGGGGCTTAATCATTTTGCCACTTATAAGATAAAAACAACACTCAATCTGTCATTTAATGAAATCTTATGCTAAATGGTATGATCATTAACCAATAATAATCAAAGTCACAAAATGTTATGAACAAGCCTTGTTTTCTTAGTTGCACAGCAGTTATCCCTCACTTCCCATTAACCGGACAGGCTGACATTCTGTTCTACATGTCAGCTCTTTGATGTGAGCTGAATCTCAATCAGTTCATTCCAACATAATATGCTGTTTTATTAAGGTGCTTATAGGACAAATCAAGCCCTTTATCATCTGTATGCAATCAGCTCATGCTATCAGCCACCTACAAGCATTTTCTCAGGAATCAAACTATATGAAATAGGCCTATGGAGAATACACTGAAAATGAGCACTGCTTAAATAGCCTACATGTAGAGATTGAAGCACTTATTTATTCAATACATACATTAGCCAAGACATTGGTCCTCCATTAAAAATGATTGGATAGCTCATAAGAAATCCACAGACCTTCTTTTTAGCATGTGGTGGAGTCTGATTTCTTTTTTACAGAGGGCTGTTCTGCCTGGCACAGCTAATGTCGAATTCCCTACTCATCACAATGATTGTGCATTTATATTGAACCAACCGATAATTTGCTGAAATCAACATGTGAAAAAAACGTTTTGTTTTCCTAGTCGATTCAGAAATCAGCAGCTTATTCATAAAGCACACTCTTTGTTCTTTGTTCGTTTTTAAGGCTCCCTCTGTCTGAACTGATTGTTAGGGATATTACTGTGGTCAAGGCAAGATTAAGCAATTTTGTGGCCCTGGGCTATGGGGAAAAAAATGGTGCTCCTTTTAGATAAAGATTTGTTATATAAAAACATTGACAGCTTATCAAGCAAATAATGTCTTTAATATTAGGCAGTTCACGCGAATGAGTAACAGATGGGGCTTCTTCATTTATTTTTCGTATTGGGGTTCCTAAATAAATTATTAGTTTTATTATTATTTTGCTGTTGCAGGAACCAGGAAAGATGTTAGCAGCTGAGTTCATACGCTTACAGAGTAGGTCATACGAGTACGCAGTCCCTCAAAACTGGTGCGTGGGACACATATGCATACATACTACTTTTAAAAAAAATGCGGCCACATGTAGCCCAGACCATCTCTGATTGTGGTCCGAGTGAAGTGAAAGTGACTGTCATTGTGAACACACTCAACTGCCACTGTAGTAACAGATCACACAGTCACTTACCTCTACCACTCAGTTTTTGTGGTGTTAATGTAAGGCTAATGCAAAAGCTGTCAAATCTAATTGGTTAATGGCTACTTTTAATAGTTTTCACTGAAATGACAAAGTATTCAAATTTTTCATTCATAAGAACGCATGAAGAAAAGAGTCTCTACTGGTGTCAGGATACTAGCCTTGCATAGCAGATTAAAAATAAATGTGTTAGTTCTGCTAGAAGTTCTGCTAGCATTCTAAAATTGACACATAAGAAGACAATTTATTTTTTCAAAATATACAGACCACAAAAACTGTGTAAAAATCTTTTCAGATATGCAATGACCTTTTAAAAATGTGGTCTACAATAACTTCCGTCAATAAGCATCTTTGCCAAAATCTCTTTTAAGTCAATATTTTTGACTGAATAGGCGAAAGATCTTTGGACGCACCCTGGATAATCTTCATTTAACACTATAATGTAGCAATAAAATGACTGATAGGATGCGAGTAAAGAAATCAGAATTTCAGATCTGCTTTAATGAAATTTCTGAAGACTGATTGCATCAGGTCATTTGGTCTTGGAGCAGAAACTATTTAAGGACAGGCTCTCAGACCAGCAAAGCTCACCACTGGATGTTTGAACATGATGTTAGTGAGTGTCGGCATGTCTTCAAGGAGAGGTCAGAGTTTCACCAGTATTATATTTTTTAAAGTTTTTATTTAACAGAGAGGTAGAGAAGTGTCTTCTGCTGGAAAAGCGCCCCCCCCCCTCTCCCATAAGTGGGACGTCCCAAAGACAGGTGTTAGGCAGGTAAGTCAGGAACACAAGAGTCTCAAAAAGCCATTGAAGACCTCTGAGCTGAGAGTCCTGAATGATGGTCAGTCAAAGACTATATACGAATTCACAATACTGTGTGTGTTTGTGTTCGTGTGCGTTTGTGTGTGTAAACCCTTTCAGTCAGCTGTGAATGTCATAGGGACCGTACCACCAAAAAATCTGACCTTGATTGGAGATTAACGCAGAAGCGAAGAGATTTGTTTAGTCTGAAATGATGAAAGGATCTCAGTTTGTGGGGTGTCAAGGGTCCTGGAGTTTAAGGGACCTTGGGCCCTGGGCCGAATTCACCAAACAAATGAGAGATTCTTAGCTACATTAGATCTAAAAAAGAAATCTATACATCAACTTAAATTGCTGTTTCTGCATGACAATTTACAATTAAGTATCAATTTACAAAATATACAGACCACAAAAACTGTATTACAAAGTTTCCCAGCTAGCGAATTAGCTAGAATATGAGTCTAACCTAACCAAAGACAAGAACTACTGAAACATCTACTCTTCATTTTTCCCTTTTTAACCTGTCCTCTAAGTGTGACAAGGTGCTACATACATTGAATTACGAGACAAAGTTATTGTGGCCCTGTTACTTTCTGCTGGTTTAGTCCAACCCATTCATGCTGAATGTTTCAGTGTTTTGAATTAAACACAATCAAGGGCAACCAATTAGAGAACATCTTATTTACACATATCACCCTTTAAGGCACAGTAAGAAGACTGTTTAAGGGGTTGGAAAATATTAATTTAAAAAGCATAATGACTTTTATTGCTGCATAATCCACATAAATTTACCTCAGAAGAACAAAATACATAAAACATGTAGCACATGGAGCCTTTAAAACAAGCAGATTGTGAGAATGTGTTGGTAGAAGAACTAAAGAAAAAGGTTAGACTGGTTCTCAACAAACAAGGTAAAGGAAAAAGAGCTTAATGAACCCTGAGAATACAGGAGACCTTTGTTCTTTTACATAAAAGAACACAAAGGATTTCAGAGAAGCTGATGGTTATTTCAGTAAACATTTAAGAGATTTATCTAAAACGTTAAAACAATTAAATGAAGATTTACATTTAAAACATCATATCTGCAAGAAAAAAATATCACTTGACTAGGATATGTTGCAAGCTGATATCTTTAGAATATATTCTCTTATGACCCAAGAGCACCCATTTAAATTTTTCCTTGTGCCCCCTGCAGGCAACAAAGACCGTTTCTCAACCTCTCACTTAAATTATATATTTGTTGTCTAACAGCTCCCAAGATTATCTATTCAAATGTACAAAATGTAGATTGATTGGTGGTAGCAAGCGGAAAACTCTTATGTGATGGTCTGGTTTTGAAGAGAACTGTTTATCACTGCTCCGATCAAGTTCACATTCACATTTTAATGACACCAAACAGCCAACAGTAAAGAAAGTGATTCAGCTGACAGAAGACTGAATAAGACATCTACTGCTCTGCACTTTGTAGTTTGAAGCTGAACCGTTTTGATCACCAGGCCCTAAAGAATTCGAATTTGAAGAACATCTATTCACCTCATGATAAAGACATATATTCTGATGTGTAAAATTGCTGAACTATATCTTTTATTTATTGGGTGCCATTATTGTGTTGGGCAAAATCATTTTACCTTTTCAGATATAAAATGACCTTTTAAAAATGTGGTCTACAATAACCTCCATCAATAAGCCTCTTCGCTAAAATCTCTCTTAATTCGATATTTTTGACAGACAAGGCGAAAGATCTTTGGAAGCACCCCGGATAACCTTCATTTAAAACTATAATGCAGCAATAAAATGTCTCATAAGATGCGAGAATAAAAATCAGAATTTCAGATCTGCTTTAATGAAATTTCTAAAGACTGATTGCATCAGGTCATTTGGTCTTGGAGCAGAAACTATTTAAGGACAGGCTCTCAGACCAGCAAAGCTCACCACTCAGTGTTTGAACAAATGAGAGATTCTCAGCTACATTAGATCCAAAAAATGAAATCTATACATCAACTTAAATTGCTGTTTCTGCACGACGTGCATGCACCGAGTCGACCCAGGCTCATTCAAACTCTGCCCTGTTTTATGATTTTTGCTTAAGGTATGGGTGGAATTACATCATGTAATGAGAAAGGGAGAGGGAATGTAGAGGAGTAGGAGGAAAGGGGAAGAAGGGGGAGAGAGAGAAAGAGATAGAAAGTCGGGTTATGACTAATGTCTACTTTCTCACTACGTTTTTAAAAATGAATCACTGATTATCCTAAACCTTTTCCTCTGCAACCACTCGCAAATCATTTAACCTGACTGCTGGAGGCCAGGGGCGCAGATATTTTCGGCCTGGTCCCAGGCTTGAGCATAGCCATTTATTGTCCCTCTTCATTTCCCTTTCGCTCCGTCTGACTAGCTAGAGGATCAGAGGCCATGGCGGTTGCGCTGCGCAAACAGCTGAGGCCGGGCGTTGGACCCTAAAGTGTCCGTGCTGCAAGAGGACGCGCTTGGTCGCTCACGTTTACTCAGCCGTGTGACTGCAAGTCAAGAAGAACTGCAGGGGAGAACTGTGACTGACAATAGGGTCCAATAGAGTTTGTCACAAACAAGGTAACACTAGCCAATGTGTGTGTGTGCCCACGGTTGTGATGATAGGTGTGTTTAAGGATTAGAGTGTCAGGAGGAAACACTTGTCAGGGAAAGCAACTAGAACTTCTTCAGACTCTACATTTGCTTTTCCTTTTTGTTTGTGCTCTTGTTCCACAAGTCATCACCTGAGCAATATCATTTCCCCTTATAATTGCGGCTACATTCACCCAACATGCATCACATCACTTTTTAACTGTTCAACAATATTTATCTAGCTTAGTTCTGATTAGCGTCAACACCTTAGCACTTTTTATGAGCATCAACATTAAAATAATGTGCAGCAACTAAAACCAAATTTGTAAGAACTAATGAAGAAATAGCAGAGTAGTAGCCACAGATGGCCTTAGATTGCGGAGGCCTCCTCACTCGGAAGGCAGGACCCCCTAGATTCCTGCCTACAAAAAATAAACTATTCAAACTAAACTTATTTTCCACTATTACATTTATAGATATTAATATATTTTAGATTGAACCCGTGGACATGGAGGTCATTCTTTCCTCATCAAACAAAGTTAAATATTGTTGGAAATAAAGGGATGGGAAAAAATTCATATTTACTAATCACGGCTAGTATATTAACTAGGCAGACAATCAACTACTCTAGTAACTAATCAGATAATCAATCGGGGGCTATAGTAACTAGCCAGATAATTAATCAGCTACTACAGTAACTAGTCAGATAATCAGCTGCTATCTTAACTATCTGACTAGAGTCAGAGAGTCAATTAGCTGCTTTAGTAACTAGTCAGATAAACAATCAACTTCTATAGTAACTAGTCAGATAATCAATCACCTGCTATAGCACCTATTCAGATAAACAATCAGCTGCTATAGTAACTAGTAAGATAAACAATCGCCTGCTATAGTAACTAGTCCGATAAACAAACAGCTACTATAGTAACTAGGCAGATAATCAGAAGCTATAACTAGGCAGATAATCAGAAGCTATAGTAAAGAATCAGATAATTAGCTGCTTAGAAAACTAGGCAAATAAACATTCAGCTATAGTTACTAGGTAGTTAAAATATTGCATGCAAATGTAAATGTTAATGCACCTGCACATGTGCAACCTTTTGCATTACTACATACTGTGTTATGTTTGGAGTGTTACGGGGATTGACAGTATAGTGTTAGTACTAGGACTAGTTTCCACCTATATATGCCCAGTAGTATATTAAGCAACATGTCCTTATTTTAGCCCCCCATTCACAACCACCTCTAAGGATATGTATCAAAACATTATCAGTGATAACATGCCATCTTAATGGCTTTTTTAAATTTTATATTTTGACAAAAAATTCTGTTCTATACCATAATGTCCTATTTTTCTCAATATTGAATAATGTAATTTTTTTGTAAGTTTCTATTAAACTTCTCCGGTCTCTCTACAACTAAGAAAAGAACACAGAGCATGAACAGATCAATTGCTCACTGTGGTGATAATTACGCGGCTGTCAAAATTAATGTAAGATTTAGTACATCATGTCATTCCTAGTCATTTCCTTTTTACTAATAAAAGTGAATACAGTAAGGAACCTTTCAAATATGAATAGTAAATTGCCTCCAAATTTACAATTCCTCACCTAAGCGATGCTAATTTCTCCCAGGTTGATCCATCGTAATTGCTTGCTCTCCCTCAGTGAGCAATAAAGGAAATTATGGCGGATAAATAGATTTCCACCTTCTTTTCACAGTGGCACATTTTATTTGCATCATCCTGCATAATAAACCACTTATGCCTGACAACACCAGTGAGAGCAACAAGAAATATGGTTCAGCACCAGTTTGGCCTTCTCCAAAGCCTGAAGTGCAGTGCATAATCTCTTGGTGCCCTTGAGTACAGTATCTGCTTTGAGGCAGCGCTAGCTCTGCTTATTGATTTCATCCTCTCTGCAGAAGCCTAAGCTCACCTGGGTGCTGTGCAGGGTACGACGCAAGAGTTGCTATCTGGTCCGCCGCTGGGCTAATGCACCAAACCTTTTCTGTCTCTTCTCATCAGCAGTCTGGAGGTGATGAACACAAGCATATTTGGCAGGTTGGAGCCTATTGGGGGCAGCAAAGGCTGGGAAGGTTAATTTGCAATGAGAAATAATTGGCCATTGGGCCCAATTTTTCTGATGAAAGCGATTGGAAAGCGATCACTCCTCTTCCCCTCCCTTTTCTTGACATGCCAAGCCATTCCTCCAGGGTGCAGATTGATTCTGATATTCTCAGAAACTGCAGTGCAGGGTTTAAGCCTTTTTATCATGGCCAGGTCCATTTGACTTGATGTGGAGTCAATCAGGGAAAAGATATGGAGAGCCCAGCTGTGGCATATTTGAAGTAAATTGTTGGACACGCTAAGTAGTGTTATTAAGTTCAAAGTATTGTTCTCTCCACAATTATGTAGATTTAACTGAATTGGTTTCTGTCAAATGTTCTCCAGGAGTAATATAATGTATGTCCTTGTTTCTGATGCCCCAGCTCTCAGATGCAAACCTAGTTAATTAACAACAAAGCACTCCAATTACAGACACACAGCAACAGAAATAAAGCAAAATCTAAGTGTCATTTAAAATTCAAGAGCAATGCAATGAATAAGCAAGGATCTCAAATTTTGGCCATGCCTACTCAAAATGACACGTTTTGCTGATTTTTCAAAGTGAGAATGTAAATAGAAACAAATTTCATTCTTTTTTACATTTATACAAATGTATATACCTTTTTATATGCATAGGGGGAGGGGCATTCTTTCAGCTGGTCCAGTAATGACTTATTAAACCCTTTCAATAGCAAATTCCATAGTATACTAAATGATATGATCCTTCACACCTCTCAGAGTGCTGAACATCTTTGAAGGTGACACGATCACACCTGGAGTCAACACCACCTTTGTTGAGGTGTCATGGCCAAGTCAAGACTAAATCCAAAGAGGTTAGAGTGTGAGGTAGGACCATGTCTAAATGAATGAGACTGCTAAATCTGTATAATTTTAATAAATTATTATACAATATCAAGGCTACTAAAAGTTACTGCACTCTGGATTTTATAATAAATAAAGCTGAAATTAGCTTTTTATTTTCGGGGTAGTCATAAAGAATGTCATTTTCCACCTTAAATAGTGGAACACTGGTCCTGCACCATTTAGGGTGGAATGGACACTTTCATCTAGATGACAATAAACTAGGAGTAGTACCTTAGCAAAGAATTATAAACTTTGTTCTTCACTTGGTAATCATCTATCAAAAATGAGCAAAAGTTTTTTTTGTTTTTTTTTAACCAACTAATGTAAGCAAACTGGCCTAAATATGGCCTAGATCATGAAACACGCCCACAATCTTAACTAGCTTCCTAGATAAATGGTAGCTTATTGCTTAGGCTAAGACTTTTTGGTGACTTTGCAGATGTCTTAAAAACTGCACGTTGTCCCACAGCTTTCCGAAAAGACTGTGTTGCAAAATTTAAGGGTGCTGTGGTGTTCTCTTCAGCACTCTGTTGAGAAATTGTTGGTGGTCTCTAATAACAAATTTTATAACGCTCAACCTTGACTTACATCCCGTCTGCAATCAAAATTAAACAATTCTAATTGAATCATTGCAGAGCATATTTAGAGAAGTTTAAGTGGAAATATGATTGGTTATCAGGCCACCAATATCAAGGCTCAAGACCAAATAGGACATCAATGCTGATGGCAGAGTCTGACACAATTCCAAGTCCAAACACCAATGAGTTCAAGTCAGAGATCACAGAACAAATGTCTTGAGTCCTCCAGCCCTGGACTAGACACATGAAACTAAAGATAATTTACTTTTACAAAGCAAATGAAAGACGTCTAAACACAATTTGTAGTTTCTGAAATCTTACCAAGAAAAGAATGTTAAGGTGACCCTTTCATCAAGACTAAGGCTAAGACTAAGAGTTATCCATCTGGTCAGGCATACAGAGCAAAACCCTCCTCTCGCTGCAAAGCACAAAAGGAAGATTTCCCTGGCTTGGAATTAGTAGTGCACTGGTCCATTGTGGAGTGCAGTTCCACAAACATCATCTACACCGAAGGGTCTTCAGAAGGTAACCTTAACATCTGAAGTATTAAGTATGCAACACAGCACTCAAATAAACCAGCGGCAATTTGGAACCAAAGGTTGGGAGTTGATTAAGCAAAAAAAGGACAAATTTCAATGACACCTTGGATTTTAAGAAGGGGTTCTTTGTAGTTGTGTAACAGCCAGCGGCACAGGAAATGTTGAGGATAGAAGGAAGAGAGGATGCTATGTAAAAATGACAAATACTGAAAACTAATGCTCCACAGTCAGTGAAGATACTGAGCAAGAAAAGAGGCTGGATATTACAAGACAATCAACTATATAGAAGATATAACTTCAAGAATTGAAAAATTCTTGGTTTTGAAATTGAATTTTTTGCCCCCAGACTGATCTTAAACATACTGTTCCAAAAAAAGATGATGTACGAATATATAAATTAGAAACAGATTCAAGTCAGAGGATGACTAGCTTAAAAAGCTTAAGTGGGTATGAACCAATAACTCTACCATTAGAGCACATTTAAGTACAGTAGAACTTCCTCAAAAAATGATTTGGAAATAGTGAAGCCAACACACTCGCAACTATAATATTTACTCATTTATTATTGAGTATTGTTGGTGTGGTTTCAAATAAACAAATTCATGGTACTGTTTTTTTACATACTGCTGAGAGGGGTCCAGCATTCAAAAATATGACTGTGGTCAGAAACTGACCATTCATGAAAAGCTAGAGGACCAGCAGATACAGGCAACAGCAATGATTGTCAACCTCCCTACTGGGCATTCACGTTTCCATAGAGTAGTTTCAGCATGAATCAAATATGCTGCTCCCTACCTCACTGTGGGGTGGGATGGGAACCAGACTGCTGGATGGTAGATCTCTACCAATTTCGGTCACCATTGTGCTACAGTCTCTAAGCACACTTTAATCTCTCTAAGGTCCTTCTAATAAATTGGCCAGTGAGTGCATAGTCAATACTGGTAAGGTGGAGTCAAGCACAACTGTTTCTAGATTAATTAAGGTTGTATCTTACTTGACAGTGAAATTGGAAATGCGATTATACCCATATTACCATATCCTTATCCCATGGCTCCATGAATAAAAATCTGTCTATTGGTGCAAAAAATCTTAACTCATTTAAGCAGATTTTATAAAGAAGAGTTGCATTAAAGAAAGAAAGGGAATCAGAGCTAATACCCATAGATCCTGATTAGCACTATGGTTATCCCCCCCCGCTGCCCCCCAACCACCACCCCGGTTTTTCTCATCAGGCTGACCAGACACAGAATAATCTCCTTTACAGTCTTATATATATATATTTATCTTTCTTTTTTTTAGTTTTTTTTGCCCACAGTAAAAAACCCAAAGAGAAAGCAATCTGCTTGCAATGATCCCAGCATGTCGTTCACAGCGAGCTTAGGCAATCATAAAAGCACATTTGAATCTGTTGCAGGTCTCTGTAGTTTTTTTCTCTGCAGGGATATCTCAATTACCAGGTCTGAGTTAATCCTGCAGCTTTCTGATGATTAGGTTAAGCTAATAGGCTTTTGCACCACACACAGGCATGAGCTTTAGAAGGGAGTTTACCCTCTCCCTCTTGCTCTCCTCTATAGGCAGAGAGGCAGCTCAGGAAATTCATATTTATATCCATTTTTTATGAAATCCTGTTAACCTAGGTTGAGCGCTGGAGTTTCACTCTTTAATCGTGTTGCCAGAATATTCAATCTGAGGGACTTTGAGCAGAGACAAACCCTATAATTTTGCATTATTGACGCCGATTTTTTCTGTAGGCCCCGTGGCGCAGTTTGTCCTGGGCATGTGGGCGCTTTCTGAGATTTGTTTGTCATGTTTTATTAGTTGCGTTTTGACATCCAGGCGTGAGATTGCGGTTATTGCACCAGATCCGGCTTGGCGTTGGGACTCCAAACATAAACAACAGACTTGAGGTGAAGCTGCAGCAACACACGGCCGTCTTTCACTGCGTTCATTAAAAGATGAGTGACAGAAACTCCTAGACCCAGGGCTGTTGCGGCGGAAGACTTATTTGCCAACAAAATCATAAAAGAAGATTATACCGCTCTGTCACCTGAAGCAAAAACGGCTCCAAATTCATTACTTCAAAGCAGATCGGAAAAGATGTTCACAGAGAGGATGGGGGGGTTTCATGTCTTTTATATCGTCAGACAACCCCAGCGTACGCGTGTTGCAAAATAATGGCTCCTAAGGCGGCCGCTTTCTTTTTCACAGAGAGTTTAGTGAGTTAGTGTATCGGACATGACAGTGGCATCACACTAATCGTTAGTGACAGCACATGCAGCTGCTAATGATCTTTTTTTAATCACACTTAATCAGGTAATAATGATTGCAGGGCGAGGGGGTGAGGAGGTGAGCGACAAAAGCGCAAGATTTGGCCTCAGAGAGATGAGAGTGTGTGTGTGAGTATGTGTATGTGTGTGTGTGTGTGTGTGTTTATATTGTTTTAGGACCAAAATGTCCTGACCATACTTTCTTTTCTTTTTTTTATTCCAACTTTTTGCTTAAATATTGTCATTAACAAAAACAATTTTAACAGTCGGTTTATTTATGCTCATTTGTGTTTATTCTAATAGTATACTGTGCGTTTACTCCTTGAAGGCTTTTGCATATGAGTGGATGTTTGACAGTAACGTGACTGTGACAGCTGTACAACACCATTTGTTTAATATTTCAGTTAATATAATAACTGGAATGCCTCATATTTCAAGAGGTGGCCTTACAAGCTCAAGATAAACATTATGATCATTTAACAACTTCCCAACCTGAAAGTTTAAGTCTATCTAGTCTGGTATCTAGTTTAGGACACTGTAGAAGTTTGTTTAACTGAAAGAGCACAAGAGAAAGTGCAGTATCACGAATAGCATCATGTTTGGTTTCGGCTTATGCCATAAATCATCACAGTGATGCAGTGATGTTATTTGTGATAATGCACAACCTCAAGTGTTTTATTGCTTTTGCACAACAGCTCTACAAAATAAAGACAATGCAAAGCAACGAAGCCTCAGATTCAGTAGCAAATGTAATACTGGCCATTCCTTCTTCCAAAAATAGTAGAGCATCGTGCATCGTGGATAGACCCATGAAAGCTCAGCTCAGCCTTTTCAGGTTTTACCAGATTTATCTGAATGTGGTTTTGTTCACAGCCAATCCCAATAGGTTGATCTGTTTTCTATTTGTTTCTGACTAACCCCAGTTGGTTTAACATTAAAGTGAAAGTGACTGTCATTGTGAACACACTCAAGCACCACAATGAAATGTGACCTCTGCATTTAACCAATCACACATGCACACATGGTGCAGCGGGCCGATATCAACAGCACCCGGGGAGCAGTCTAGTGGGATGGTACCATCCTTAAGGGTACCTCAGTGGTACCCAGGTCAGTACTTGAACTTGTGACCTTTGATTCACTGCCCATTAAAAATCTGGCTTTAAGTATTTCTTGGCCAAATAAACCTGTAAATCTTATACACTGGTGGTACATTTAGGTAATTTGTTCCACCATCACAACTGCCAACTGAGAAATTTACTTAAGAGCAACAAGTTTTATAGAATTTAAAATAGAATTTAAGCACAAGGCAGCATGGTTGTGCAATGGTTCTAAATTGCCCATAGGTGTGAGAGTGAATGGTTGTCCATCTCTGATAGGTAGGCCTAATGTCCTGGGTGTACCCCGCCTTGGGCTCACAGTCAGCTGGGATTGGTTCCAGCTTCCATGTGACCCTAAATTGAAGAAGCGATTTAGAAAATGGATGGATGGATAAATGGAACTTAATTGCAGGGCAGTGGTAGTTCAATGACTAGGGAGTTGTCACTGTGATTTGAAGGTCGCTGGTTCAAATACTTAACCAATAAAAGTACCACTGAGGTACCATTCCCAACCTGTGGTCCCTGGGCGCTGCCCATGTCTGCTGCCCACTGTTATACATAGATGGATCAAATGCTGAGGTTGCATTTCATTGTGATGCATTGTGCATGGTGCATGGTGTTCTCACAGTGACAATTAACAACTTTCACATACTTTTTCAGACCAAACATCTGTAATGTGAAGTCTCCTCTCAAAAGAGTTATCCTTTTAAGAGGTATTTGTTTCTCATTTTGCATGTTCCAAAAGTACAAAATCACTAATGGTTAGTTGCAGTGTAAAGCCAGTTGTTACTTAGCTGCTGGTGTTCACTGGAATGATGCTGTTATTCTGGAAAAACCTTAGAAGGCTTGTCAACCAGTCAGACTGTGCCATCAGATCTAAATGTCTGTGGAGGGGAAGTCTGACTTAGTGGCTGTAGAGCCAAATAGTAGTTTGAAAGGAGGCGCTTGTGTGCCTGTAGATGTTTTTTCTTCTTCTCTGCTCCTAGCTGTTCCTTTTCCACCCGAGCAGGTCGACATGTAAAAGAGAAGGTGAAGCATTCAGTTATGCCCTCAGGGAGCGCCTAGAAGGGTTTAGCTATATGGATTGTGATCACTACACAGCAGGCAGCACAACTCCGGTGGGGTTTAAAAAGAACACCTGCAGCTACTCAGCCTACAGTAGCATCGATTACAGAATTTGTGCTAACATAATGACACCAACGAGTTCTGGGAAGACATGGATGTAATGACAGTGATTAAACCCTTTTTTGTACATTCAAGGACTACTTGCCCATTTACAAGAATATGTAAACTGCATGGAACAGATAGAAGTGCAAAGGAGTATTATACAATGTATTACACAACACTCAAAATAGATTAAAAGGTAATGCAATATAAGACAGACAATATAATTAAAGATATACTTTTCAAAAGACTGAAAAAAATCAATGTACTTTCTTCTGTGCAGATATACAGGCGTCTACTCCTATTAAATCCTACGATCCAGATGATAGTCCTCCTCTTTTCCAGGCAGGCTCTTTCTGGCCTTGTGCTTTGAAGGTTCACCAGCTTTGAAACACTGCCCACTACTTTTAGATGCTTAGCACTCCGGCCCTGCAGGACATTCTAAACAGCAAGCATATGGGCAGGCAGATCCTAATTTATAGTCAGCAGAACTACATGGCCTGCTACTAACATTATAATGTCACTGATTTCTGATCTGTGTTGACTTTTGTGTTTTGAACAGTACTCAAAATAGTCTGCTTGCCTAGAGCTATAGAGTTTTATATTAGAGTGATGCCACCATCTGTGTCATAATCAAGATTAGGAGAGTTCAAGTCACCCATTACAGCAGTATATAGTATTAGTAGGAGATAATATATACTGTATAGACATGTTCAAAGTCAAATGCCATGTAAGTGAAAGCAAGCCTCAGATCGATTTGTGATTCAATACAGCCAATGCATTTCTATGACAAGTGAATTTGATTTCTATAGTGCTTTTTACAACCGATATTTTACAGCCAAGTCAGTACATGCAAGTCTCCAGTCCCAAGACAATATAAGTGAGCCTCAAGTCAAGTCTCAAGTCATTTAAGGCAATTCTCAAGCCATCAATACGGGAAAGTTGAGTCTCAAGTAATAAACTTAGCATCCTTAATGTTATGTTCTGTGGACTCCCAAAGGGATTTGGAACATAAGAGCAGGTAAAATTGAAGAAGTTTAATGAAAAACTCCACAATCATCCAAAACAAGTTCAAAAGACAGTAAACAGGGATATCAAAGGCAATCCAAAAGTCGTCGTCAAAGTCCAGGCAGAAATCGTAATACACACAGCAAACAGGTATGGTGGAGCTAAGGCAAAAAACGTAGTCAGCAAACAGGCAAAGGTCAGCAAGACAAAAAACGTAATCCGAGAATACAAAACGGGTCAAAATCCAGATAATCCAAAATACACAAACGCTCAGAATCGATGACTAGCAATCGAGACCTCGCAACATAGGGTCTCTGTCCCTTTTGATGCCCATCCTGATCTCCCCAAACGACTCACACCTGGGAGGGTTGTTGCCAATCTTAAATATCCGGAGATGCTGACCGCTCACGGCCTCTAGAGGGAGCCAAAGTTCCCATTATACTTAACAAATCAGTCATTCTTTAGTAATGTTAACTTTGAACATGATGGTAATAATAAAGAACTTTTAAATTATGTATGTAGTATATGGTAAAATAACATATGACTACTATTATTATCATCATCATCATCATCATCACTTCTATCATCATCACCATCATCATCATCAATAATAATAATAGTACACAAAGTAAACAATTTGTAAAGTTCTGTTAAACCTTAAAACAATAAATAAAAAAAAACTCACACAAATGATCAGAAGAATGACAAATTTGTACAATGTATGGTATGTCATATATACCATATGTTATGTAATATATTCGGTCATTATGGAGGACCACTTAATCTCATGTCAATACATGCAAGTCTCAAGTTGTCCTAAAGCAATACAGGAACACAAAAGCAATACAAGTCTTAAGTTGAGTCAGGTATTCTTCAGCAATTTTAACCCTGAAAATGATGGCAATAATACAGAACATAAGTTAGTATGTCATACCTTAACATAATAATAATGTTCAATTTTCCATTTTTTAAATAAGAAATTAGAAAAAACAAAAAGTAAAATTAACACATCTACACAACAAAGTTTTCAAACTGCTGTTAAATTCTTAAAAAAACTTAAGCTTATGTAAACTCTCTTTGCTAATGACCAAATGTGTATAAACATATTTACATACATCAAAAAACATAAGAATGACATTTTTTTACAATGTTAGTTATGTCATATGTTATGCAACATTATGTTATTAAGGAGGACCGCTTTGTATTTTCCTGAACTGCCTTATAACATACTTGTCTGCTTCAGTTAGGTTAAAAATATACCTTATTACTATGATTTATTCATTTTTGGTAATATCAGTGGGCAGGGGGCACCTCTAAGCTTCTAAAGGAGCAGCTCTAAACACTGTGAAGCATTAAATAATTGGACTCCAGTGCAGATTCACAACGCCACATAAAATGCTAGAGCTTGTTTTGCTTAAGAATCCCCTCTTCAGGGCCCTCCAGCAAGTTGAAGTGCTACTATATGGAGGTGCCACTATGCATTACTTGCTAGCGTTGTTTCGCCTTGTTTTATGGGTTATAAGGTATGACAGCATTTTCTTTTAACAACAGCTGCATGATAACCCAAGAAGTGAAGCACTTTCCAAAGGAATGTGCTCTCCGGCTGGGAGCAAAACAACAAATGAGCCTGAAGCACAACACCATGCTTGCGCAGTCAAACAAGTAATAATGGCAAACACAATCTAGCACACAAAAACACACCCAGTTCGCTGGTAATAGGTCCCTGCAGTGATCCATGGCCCACTGTAATTGTGGGCTTACTAGACCATCCTGAACAGATGCCAGCGGAAGCGCGCCATTACCTCATACATGCAATCTGTCAAGCGCACATCAACGACGTCAGAAGTCAAACGGTCATTCTTACAGTGCTCAGTCCACTTCCATCTGCTGAGCCAGTCTAATACTTATTAAGTGAACATTATCAGGAGAGGGCGGTTTGCTCCGCTTCACTTGGCCCACAGCACTCCAGAGAGAGTGGATCAGCAGGCTTGAGTATGAGGCACAGAAATTAAGGCATTTCCTTCTGGTGACAAGCTGCAGGAGTCAGGCAATGCATACCTGCTGCGTGTTAAAGCTGCCAAGCACTGATTCACTTTTTACAGTTAGTTTTTTTTTTTTTTCTAAATGTGATGTTTTGAGTCCGACTGCAATAATTCTGCAAATCACAGCACTAGCTTGGATAAAAATGCTAGGCATCGCATAGCTATGGGGTATGGAGAGAAATAAGCTGTGTGTGTGTTAGAATTAAACTAATAACATTTCAGGGCCAACATTTTACCTGCCACGAATTCATTTACAAAAACCATGAATAAATCTCACATAAGTCTCACTGTGCGATTCGTGGATGGAAGCAGCAAAGGCTGATTATTAGTATGCATAATGCGATGATAAAAAAGGGTGGGAATAAAAAAATGTGGAATTCGCAAATCTGCACTGATGGAAATTGGTACTTGGGGAAGATTTAGCATTCTGTGACCGTGATGATTTCATCTACAAGTAAAAATACAAGTTGATGTTTTATGAATCTTCCTCAGGATGTAATGCTGGAGTCTGCATGCTGCTCATCTACCACCACCACACATCCACAAATCATTCGGCCTTGCTTGTATGTACAACTCGTAAGGAAAGCGCACAGGCATTCTTGTTTATTCTAATCTGCTGAGTTTTTTCCATGTTGCTTGCTCATGGCATAGGCCTGTAGCTGGTTATGGGTGCAAAAACTGGATGCATATGGGCTTCATGGTGACTTGCATTGTCCTCTGCAGCACATGTCCTCTCAGATCCCGCCACTACATTGGAGTTGTTTCACTCCAAACATGCAGTCTGGCCTATTTTTGTTATTGCCTGAGCATTGTGGTAGAGCATGTGACCTCTGCATTTTACCCAGAGTAATGTGATATAGATAGATAAATGGCCAATGGTGCCGTGGTTAGGGAATGCAGGTTAAAGTCCTAGCCCAGGTACCACTAAGGTGTCCTTTAGCAAGGTCCTGTCCTGCTACACTGCTCCCTGGGTGCTATTGATAGCTGCCCACTGGTGGGGATGGGTTAGACACAGGGGTCACATTTCATTGTAGTGCACTTTGTGTGATGGGGTGTGTTAATAATAACAAATTATCACTTTCCCCTAGTTACTGACTAAATTGGAGATTAACTAAGAAATTTTATGAATTCAAAATGTTCAGTACTTCTCTTCATAAGTAGAAGGTGAATTTGATGAAGGATGTTCTGTATAGTTTGTCTTGCTAATGTCATGTTAAGGCACCTGTGTAATTATTTGTGAAATTATACAATGCTTATAAATAATTGTGCAATATAAATTGAGTTTATTATAGCAAGATATAGAGCTATATGTGCTTGAAAGTCTATTTACTGCATTCTTGTTCAACAGCCATCAACTGCTTCATGAATGGTCATCAGTTTGCATAAAACGGTGCAATGTTATTTGTTAACACTTAGATTCAGAAAACTCATGATCCTGGAGGAAACTGCAGCTTCTACAGACATAAAAGACAAGCAGAAATAGAAAGTTAGAAAAATCGAAATAAAATAATGTAATTATTATCGAATATAACTGCTCTTAAAAAAATCAAATCGAATATAATTGCTCTGAACATGTGACCTCTGCATTTAACTCATCACATGTGCACAAGTAGAGCAGCAGGCAGCTATTAACAGCACCCGGGGAGCAGTGTAGCAGGACCTTGCCCAAGGGTACCTCAGTAGTGCCCAGGCTGGGACTTGAACCTGCGACCTTCAGTTCCCAAGGGCAAGGTCCTAACCACTAGGTTACCATTGCCCCAACATCGTATCTAGTCAGAGAATTTGCTGAACTCAGTGAGTCTGAGCAAAAAGCAGACTGAAGGTCAAAGTCTCATTTCAACCAGATTCCTTCTTCTCCCAAAATATTTATTAGTGCAGATACAACAACTGCATATATTGTTTTTTGAAAAGCATCAAGCTTGTAACGTTTGTGCTGTCCTCCCCTCTTTGACATGGCATCATCTCCGAAGTTGTAAGCTTAGGCAAAAAGCTTGGACACTGGAGACTGGAAGGCCAAAGGGAGTACAGTGTGACGGATGTAAGAATGAATGGAAAGCTTGGTGTGTGTGTGTGTGTGTGTGTGTGTGTGTGAGAGAGAGAGAGAGAGAGAGAGTGTGTGTAAGATGCAGAGGTTACAGCACAGCCACTCCCTGACCGCACTGCTTATCGCCATGCCAGCTTTTTTATTTCACATAAATGAGGGATTAATTATTGCCTCAGAAAGAGAGCGGGCTGCACCGGGTAGATAAATCAAGCAACTGCCCCTTGGGCCTGGCGCAGAAACAGGGAGAGAAAAAAGAGAAATGTGAGAAAAACAAACACAGAAAACAACTTTCCTCCCCTTTCTTCCCTCCACTCCTCCCCCAACCTCAATTACTGAAAATGAAAGCAATCAAGTTCCCAACTGCTCGATTGCCTTTAATGTGGCCATATTTACTCCCTTTTATGTCTTTTTTTCCCCCTTTATTTCTTCAAAAGTCTGCCTCTTAGGTAATATTTATTAAAATTTAGCTAAACAAAGGCTTCAAATAATTGGTGAACCATTCAGTCGGTGACTTGTGGCAGCTCTCTGTGTTTTTTCCTCTTAATTGAGGTATAGAAGATATTAAGACTGTGGCTAGGTGAAGTGTAGGCAATGAGACTTGGAAAAGCTCTCCAAGCTCTTTTTAAATAAAGGTTTCAACATATTTTAGGCAATTATATATATTTTTTTAAATAAGTTATTTACAGGGTGGCATGGGGGTGCCGTGTTTAGCGTCTCACAGAATGAAGGTCCTGGGTTCTATCTTTTAGCGAGGAGTTTGCAAGCTCTTCCTCTGTTTGCATGGATTTGCGCTCTGGTTTCCTCCCGCTGTCCAAAGGCTTGATTGGATACTCTAAATTGCCTGTAGGTGTGTGTGTGTATGATTATCTGAGTGTGTTGCCCTGCAATGGGTTGACCTTCTGTCCTGGGTGCACCCTGCCTTGGGTCCGTAGTCAGCTGGGATTAGGTCCAGCTTTCCCTCTATCCGAAACTAAAGAAGCGGTTTAGAAAATGGATGGATATGTTTATTACAAACTAGACTGCCTTCCAAAGAGGTTAAGGCTTAAATAAAATGATATTAATATATTAACCATCTATCCAGAACTGGAGTCCACCACCCTGCCCTAAATGAACCACAGGGGTGAGAATATGCAGTGAATTATTTCTGTGGGCCTGGGGTACTGGGGGAGCTTTTACTGCCCATGCTCTGCCCAAAAATACAATCTTTCCTAGTAATTGTTGTCAGGTTGGACAAGCTTTACAGAACTCTGGCAAAACCCCTTTGAGCCTAGTGAGCATTGCAGTGATTCAAAGTGCTACCAAGTGGGGCTCTGTTGCTGCAGTTGTTTGAAACTAGGCAGGGTGAGAACAACAAGGGTGTGACAAAAAAAGCTAAGCATGAAATTACCATTGTACTGAATTTAAATGTTTTGACCAATGCTGGCCTGTTCCATCTAATTTCTCAGTAGGTTGAATGAGTTTTAAGCCAACATTCCGTATGAAAATATCAATAATTACTGACTTATTTCCGGGACCAAAAAGCTGTGATAAATTTGGATAAAACTATTGACAATATTCAAAATACAGGTATTTTACAGGAACTCTAAAACCTACAACAGTTTTAATTTCCATCAGAGGGAGGTCAATGGGGCAATACATTGTTACATTCACCTTATCAGCATGGTTAAGATAGAAATGTAAAATAGAAAATCTAGATATTTGTGCTAATGTTGCCCATTCACTCTCTTTTGGCCAAGGTGCCCCCTGATGGGTTTGATGGCTAGGATTTGCCATTAGCAGCACTAGTACACCATGGCTGAGGTTAGTCCAAATTAAATCACCTTGTTATTTTTGTTAAAGCTATTGGTCATGTGCACACTTGACTAGCAGCAATTATGCAGGAGTTTATCACTATATATTAGGAAGTGGAATGTGCCCCATTGACACGGTCATGGCCTCCTTTAAATGTGAAGATGTAAATTAGGTCATTAAAATGAAACATTTGAGCAACATTGGCCACATATTGTTGTCGACTGGTTTTGCAGGTTGGGCACATAACCGTAACTAATTTGACATCTATGTAACAATTGTTCAACCCCAAATCAGAAAAAGCTGGGACCGTATGGAAAACGCAAATAAAAAAAAGAAGGTAAAGATTTTTAACTTTACGGTGGCCGCATATTGTTGTTGACCGGTTTTGCAGGTTGGGCACATAACCATAACTAATTTGACATCTATGTAACAATTGTTCAATCCCAAATCAGAAAAAGCTGGGACCGTATGGAAAACGCAAATAAAAAAAAGAAGGTAGAGATTTTTAACTTTACTGTGACTTTATGAACACAAAATATTTCATGTTTTGTCAACTTTATTTCAATTGTAAATATACATTCCTTCCTGTCATTCAGACCTGCAACATATAAAAGTTGGGACAGTAAAGCATTTACCACTGTGTAACGTTGCCATTTCTTTTCACAACACTTAAAATGCATTTAGGGACTGAACACACCAAGTGATGAAGTGTTTCAGGTGTAATTTTGTCCCATTATTCTTGCAAATAAGTCTTAAGGTGGGGTTGTAGTTTGTCACTACTGTAGTTATGCAGTTATACACTTTTCCCTGGTTTTAACATTCTCCTCTGTGGGACTGCTTTAATGCCATGTTCCAGACAACTCAGAGGTTGAGATTTTCTGACTTCCTATGTGTAGATTTAGAATATAATCACTTAACTCCAATTTCACAAGACGCAAATGTTCAATGTCACACAACAATGGCGATATACAGCATAAAGAAAATGTTAAGTATATTTGCCTGAATTTAAATAATACACACAATCAAACAGCATCAATAAGCTGATACCAAAATACATTGCCAGTGATATTAGGTAGCTGGTTATGATAAACAACCTCTGAACAAATCTATGAAACTCCAGTTTGTCACAATCAGCTATTTTTGCATCATGCTTGTGGAAAACTAAGAATTCAGAATTTTGAAATGAGACTGCCTCTAAAATGTCCTGAAAAAAAAAAAAAATCAGCAAATATGTACTTTTACTGTCTTTCTCTCCTCGTCTTTGTCAGAAGGGGAGCTGGCAACAAGTGTGAACACCTTTTTTCCATTAAGGCTCTGAAGATGGTTGTTCATTACTATGAAAGGTGTGCAAGTACAATAAAGGACAGAACTCCTTATAGTCATCAACAATAATCTGACACATGTAAATCATTTTCCATTGTATAACTACAAATATTGCAAAATACCAACAGAATAATCCTGATGTTATAGCAAGTACCAACACTTATACAACACATATAGCGAGTAATGGTAATTTAAGCACACAGGAATCATTATTGGTAGATTCACTGACCTTTTATTAGCATAACAGGAGTATATTCTTGCATTATATTATTAATTATTTGAGCTTCTACTCTTCATGACAGCCTCAAACAAGCCTTAGCAAAAATAATTGTATTAATGAATTAAATACAGGAGCACTACAGAGTTCGATGGGCAAAAGGGCAGGTGCACTCTTATAAAGTCTAATACTCTCCTATTAGTAAACGTGAAGTACATGATATATGTTTCTGATATCACTTGGTAGTTCTACCGCACTAAAAGAATTTACTTTAAAGAGGCTAATTTATTTCAGGTACTGGGAAAATCATTACTATTTCTTCTCTAATCAGTGTTGCATTTATCAAATTGGCTTCATTAATTTTTTTTTTCCAAGACCAGTGACCACCCTTAACAGTTATTACACAATTTAATAGTAGGCATTAACAAACTGCCTTGCAAATTAACTTAATTATAATTAAATTAAATTATAGACTGTGTACCCACTCAATAAAAAGTTCTGTTCACTTTATTGTGAATGTTATTTGAAAAATAAAAAGTATAAAATAAATGTGAAAAAGTACCAAAAATGGCAGACATAAAAGTATAAGCTCTGAAATAAACACAACACACAAAGACACACAGACAAACACACACATACACTGTTGCACCTGTGAGCAAGACTTTTCAACAATGCAGATATCAAAGCCTTTCTTTGTCCCCACTGTGTGTGTGCGTGTGTTACAGTAAGCGTTCAGTTCAGCATTTCAAAGTGCAGCTGCCCCCCAAACCCCACATCTGTCTGACATCCCTGCAGCTGAGCTCTGAACCAGTGACTCACAGCACAGAATCCAAGCACGGTTGTTTCAGTGCCCACCCTCCACTGTTTCTCCTGATTACATTAATGACAAAAGAACAAGATTCTTCCTCTTTCTCTGCTCATTTAGGTCTGGTTTTAGCTGTAATTTATGGCTGTGGTAAAAGTATCATTGTCTGATTATTGGTTTCTGGAAGAGCAGACTTCAAAAGATGATCAGTCCTCAAGATGACCTCTTTGGTGCACGTGCTCTAGCCTTCATGCATGTTCTGGCTGCCAGATTTCACGAACAGACCTCTGTGTAGGCCTTTTGCCATTAGCATCTGGAAAGACTCTGGGTTTGGGCCATTTCTGTCTATGGGAAAACTGCCATTTAAAGAAAAAAAAAAATCACACCTCTCTGTAGTAAACCACCAAATTTCTCTACAGGATTCGCAAGATTTTCAGATTATCATAGTGCCAAGCTAATGGAGCTGTATGTAAGTGTACACCACTGTTAGCTTACCACTAAAGTAATATTGCAAATCAAAAAGAGGTGCTAACTGACTAACTGCAATTGGTAAAAATGACACTGTCATCAATTGGTTTTTAGGTGCCAAACTTAGCACAAATCAGTTTTGTGTATTAGAATCTAAAACAAGGGACTGATAATTACACTACATAAAAGGATTCTGTTTTATTTTTGTTTAGGGGTACAAAATGTGTTTTCCCAATCCCTTATGCCTAAAATAAATGGTAAATTGCAAGTGTTTTAAAAAAAAAAAAAAAACACCTTTTCCTCTGTAGTCAGAACAATGACAATTCGAAACTTATCCGTTTCAAGAGCATTGTCCATTCTTCACTTTAAATGCCAAGTAGACTTCCAAAGTATTCTGGAACTGTGAGAACTGTCCAGACATTTCTAGAATTGTCCATAACCTTTTCTAGGACCATCTGGTATCTTTTAAAACTTTAAATACTGCCACTATAAATGAGAAACTTGGGCTGTGGTCATAAAATCACTCGGGTACTGGTGTCTTTTTGCAGCATTAATATTTGGCAGGCCATGTCTCTGCTTCAGCTTTTTTGGACCTGCAGTTCTGTCTTATTGTTCTAAAAATTTTGGTTTTGGCATAAAAATATCTTTAGCATAGTAGTATGTAATTACAAGCAAAGACTGAATACAGGGAGCTTGGGAAGGAGGGAGGTTTGTCAGAATTTTAACTAATTTTGTCAATTTGTCTCTTTGTAAATGGCACTGAAGTGTCAATCAAATTTATTTTTCTTCCTATTTTTGAGGTTTTTTGGACAAAATCTTTTTTTTAAAACCAGCATATTAACTATGTATGATTAACCCGTTTAATCCCAAATTTTTTCTGAAAATTTTAGTACATGGATTTTACTCCTGAGACCTTCCTAATGAATAAATATTATGCACTTTTTAATTTTATTTTGGTTAAGTTGGTGAAATTTTAAGTTTTATACTTGGTCACAATTGTGACCGACAGGAAACTACATAGTCCTTTTTTGAAAAAATTCATTTAAATTGGTCAATAAAGCCTATTTGCACACTTGAAATCTTAAAATGAAAGTAATGACAGTGCCCACTAAGCACAGAATAATGAGTTATGGTTAAGTTATTTGCTCATAACTTAATTACTGTGTATATAACAAAAACGTTCATATTGGTTATCATACCACAATGAATACACACAGTCTAAACAGGAGACACACCTTAACATGGAGGTCAATTTAAATCTTTAAATTGTTTTATGGATTCATTTAATTTATCTTATAAATTATTATCTAACATAACTTGAAAGCACTCTTATCCCCCCACACACCCTTCTTAGCTCCCATCCCCATCCTCTGCAACATTGCCCCACCAACAGACCATCTGCATCTGCGGAAACGGTTTCCTATGTTCTCAGGCCAGTGATCTTTTCCATTATCATTGCTGCAGATTGACATTCTCATAGTTGGTGGTCTGCCTTGGGTAAAGGCTGGTTTGCCAAATCTTTTTAAGAAACCCATTGCCACACATCACTGAAAGGCCAAGAGGTCATATTCACTCCCCATCACATCTCTGAAGATGTACTGTTGACTGTTTAACCACTGTGAAGGGTCCAAAAAAAGATTGGCTATCACCATTTTTTTTACCTTATTATTGCCAAGTTGAGATCATGCAGATCAACACCCCCCATGTTTTTGTTGTACTTGAAGACACATGTGGGATGTAGAACTTTGTCATAGCCTTTTTTCTCCTTATGCCACCTGTTGACAGAAACCACAGAAAACTTTTCTTCAGAATGTGATACTATGGTCACCACATAGTTGTCTTTCCACTGTACGAGCAGCTTCTCTCTCACCAGCTGGTTGTCAGAAATTTCAAAGTCATCCCCTTGAAATGTCACCTCCGCTATGCTGTTCAGCAGCCTTGATGGCAAATGGTGGGTTTCTCCCAAAAATGCCCCATCTGAACCATCACTATCACAGTCACTTTTCCCTGCATCGCTCTCAAGTGTGGGGGTAACAGTCATGCTACAGACAGCATATGGGGGGTCTTGTAAGTCCAGTAGGTCCAACACATCGGACAATTGTAAACTGTATAAAAAAAATCAATTTTAACTTTTAATTGCCAAAACATGTGTGTTGTATTCAATACAATGTATTATGCTAGCAGTCACAATTGTGAGCATTAGCATATATGTGCCTCTCCTATGCAAAATATATAAACAGGAGTGTAATTCTCAACATATATCAGTAGTAGACCCCTTCAAGAGTATATGTACCAAATATGATAGTGTTTTCTGTAAATTAA